>JAMKYM010000719.1:0-80234 GCA_026541065.1 Canavalia ensiformis
GGTCTCGATTCGTGTCAGAATATGAAGCGTGTGTACTAGGAATCGAAGCGGGTATAGAATCAAAGGTCAAAATCCTCGACATATATGGTGATTCGGCTTTGGTCATCCATCGGCTAGAGGAGAATGGGGAGACTCGAGATTCAAAATTAATTCCTTGCAGTCCTATATTAAGGAATTAATAAAACAGTTAGAAGAAGTAACCTTTGATCATATCCCCCGAGAGGAAAATTCGTTGGCAGATGAATTGGCCACTTTGTCGTCCATGTTTACACTGAGTCAGGAAGAAGACATGCCACTTATAAAGATCCAATGTCGTGATCATCCGGCGCACTTTGTCATTCCATCGACGTAACCAGGATGGAAAACCTTGGTACCATGATATCAAGAATTTTATCAAGAGAAGAGAGTATCCGTCGGGTGCTTCGGAGAACGAAAAGAGAACTTTGAGAAGATTGGCAATGAGCTTCTTTCTAAATGGAGAAGTATTGTATAAAAGAAATCATGATATGGTGCTCCTTAGATTCGTTGATGCTACTCAAGCCATAAAAATCATCAAGGAAGTACATGTGAAGGATCTTTTGGAACTCATGCGAATGGACATGCAATGGCAAGAAAGATCTTAAGGGTCGGTTACTACTGGTTGACCATGGAATCTGACTGCTTTAACCATGTGAAGAAATGTCATAAATGCCAGACATATGCTGATAATATTAATGCTCCACCAACGTCATTAAATGTTCTATCATCACCTTAGCCATTTTCGATGTGGGGAATGGACGTCATAGGTCCTATTAAACCTAAGGCATCAAATGGACATCGTTTTATTTTGGTTGCAATTGATTACTTCACTAAATGGGTTGAAGCAGCTTCCTACGCACATGTAACCCGAAATGTGGTAGTAAGGTTCATAAAAAGGGAGTTAATCTGCCGTTATGGTCTACCAAATCAACTCATCACAGACAATCCGACCAATTTAAACAACAAGATTATGACTGAGTTATGTGAAGAATTCAAGATTAAACATCATAATTCTTCCCATATCGCCAAAGATGAATAGAGGCTGATTAAGCAGCCAATAAGAACATTAAGAAAATCATTCAAAAGATGGTGGTGACTTACAAAGACTGGCATGAAATGCTTCCGTTTGCTTTGCATGGATATCGTACTTCGGTTCGCACCTCAACTGGGGCAACACCATTTTCCTTAGTATATGGGATGGAGGCTGTCTTACCTATTGAGGTCGAAATACCTTCCTTGAGGGTATTAATGGAAACGAAGTTAAATGAAGCAGAATGGGTCCAAACCTGTTTTGACCAATTAAACCTCATTGAAGGAAAAAGATTGAAGGCAATTTGTCATGGCCAGTTATATCAGAAAAGACTAAAGAAATCATTTGAAAAGAAAGTGCATCATCGAGAGTTTCAAGAAGGAGATTTAGTACTCAAGAAAATTTTGCCAATTCATAAAGATCATATGGGAATATGGGCTTCAAATTATGAAGGGCCATATGTAGTCAAGAAAGCTTTCTCCGGAGGAGCCTTGATCCTTAAAGAAATGGATGGCAAAGATCTCTTACACCCTGTGAACTCAGATGCAGTAAAAAAATACTATGCATAAAAGAAAAAAAAAGGGAGCTCGCTAGATTGAAAACCTAAAAAAAATGATCTAGGAAAAAGTTAGAGCAATGGAAAAAAGCTCGCAAGATCGAAAACCTCAAAAAACGATCTAGGCAAAAGTTAGAGCAATAAAAAAATGCTCGCTAGATTGAAAACCTATTAGGCAATCTAGGCAAAAGTTAGAGCGACCCGCTAGATTGAAAACTCGAAAAGAGCAATCTAGGCAAAAATTAGGGTCAAATAAAATGATCACTAGATTGAAAACCTGGATAGGCGGTCTAGAAGATGAACGAGCACAAAGAATGCATCAGACTTTACAAACTGGGGCAATTGAACAGTTACAAAGTGGGGCAAGAGTTGCATTGAATGATAGGCTAGGGCAATTGAAGAGTTGAATGTGAAAATCAGAACAAGTTATGGATTGACAGTTACAATCTGAGGGAAACATTGTGACAAACGAATAACTGGGGCAATTTCATCTTTTCTTTGAAGCTTATTAGTGGGTTCTTGGGGTTCTTCAAGTGTGATATCGGCATTACTCATTGGAAAAACGGTCTGAATAAAGTTACCGCTACTCATAGCATCCTTAGTAAATATTTTTCATTTTCTAAACTTCACTCAATGTATATACCATTCCTTCCTTGCGAAATATTATTGTCTTCGACAATCACTTTGTTCAATAAAAGACCATGACTTTTCTCTCACCACCTAACCTCACAACATTTAATAGTGATATACCGAAAGGAAATATGTGTTGATATTAAAATAAACATTACAATTATTTGTGTGTTAAATATTGCGGTAAGCTTAATGAGGAATGGGAATAAAAATAAGCGTGTGGTGGAAGGTGAGAATATTGCTCTAACTCGTTCAATCTTCAAAGCGAGACTAAAAATGTAACTCAAAACCACAGACCAAACAAGGAGACATTTGAATTAAATCAAGAAATCTCACTCATCCTTGGATCTTGGACAAGCGAGCTCGAGAACATAATCTTATTTTAACATCACAAAAGTCATTTTAATAAAATCACAATAGTTTTGACCATCATGCATCATCATTGAATTGTATCATCAAAGCATTTATTATCATGCACTCTTGCATCATCACCATTAATAAACTATCTCAAGCTTATGTTTAAGGGTCCACGTACCCACCTCATCATAACGGTCCACGCACCCTCCTGCCTTCCAAGGGTCCACGCACCACCACTTCATTTCAAGAGGTCCACGCACCCCCTCATCACTGAGGGTCCACACACCCTCTCGCATTCTAAGGAGTCCACGCACCCTCTGCAGTCCAGAGTCACGCACCTATTTCATTTAAAGGGTCCACGCACCCACCTCATCACAGGGTCCACGCACCGGTTCATTCCAAGGGTCCCCGCGTCCACCTCATGCCAAGGGTCCACGCACCCATCTCTGCATTCCAGGTCCACGCACCCATTTCATTCCAAGGGTCCACGGACCACCCCTTTGCATTCCAAGGGTCCACACCCTGCACGCATCTCGGGTCCACGCACCGTTTCATTCTAAGGGTCCACGCACCCTTTGCATTCTAGGATCACGCACCTTTGCATTCCAAGGTCCACGTACCCATTTCATTTCAAGGGCCCACGCACCCACCTCATCACAAGGGTCCACGCACCCTCTGCATTCTAAGGGTCCACGCACCCATTTCATTCAAGGGTCCACGCACCCACCTCTGATTCCGCGGGTCCATGCACCCATTTCATTCAAGGGTCGACGCACCCACTTCATTCCAAGGGTCCGCACCCACTTCATTCCAAGGGTCATGCACCCACAATTCATTCCAAGGGTCCACGCGCCCTCTTTTTATTCCAAGGGCCCACTGACGGCATTCAAGGGTCCACGCACCCTCCTTTATCACAAGGGTCCACGCACCCACCTTAATTCCAAGGGTCCACGCACCCACTACTTCATTCAGGGTCCACGCACCCACTTCATTGCAAGGGTCCACGCACCCATTTCATTCCAAGGGTCCACGCACTCATTTCATTCTAAGGGCCCACGCACCCACTTCATTCCAAGGGTCCACGCACCCATTTCATTTTAAGGGTCCACGCACCCACCTCATGCCAAGGGCCCACGCAGCCTCTCAATTCCAAGGGTCCACGCGCAACTCATGCCAAAGGTCACTGGACCCCTCTATTCCAGGGTCCACGCACCCACTTCATTCCGAGAGTCCACGTCCACATTGATTTCAAGGGTCCACGCACCCGGCTTCATCCAAGGGTCACGCACCCACCACTTTATTCAAGGGTCATGCACCCACCACTTCATTCCAAGGGTCCTCGCACCCCCTTCATTGTAAGGGTCCACGCACCCATTTCATTCCAAGGGTCCACGCACCCATTTCATTCCAAGGGTCCACGCACCCACCTCATGCCAAGGGCCCACGCACCCTCTCAATTCCAAGGGTCCACGCACCCACCTCATGCCAAAGGTCACGCACCCACTTCATTCCGAGAGTCCACGTACCCACTTCATTTCGAGAGTCCACGTACCCACTTCATTCCGAGAGTCCACGTACCCACTTCATTCCGAGAGTCTATGTACCCACTCCTTTCCAAGGGTCCTTGCACCTCTGGATTAGCAATATCCATATATCTTCTAGACCCCAAGTTCATCAAAATTTTGCGTTCATGGTGCAAAATATCCCTTTCCAACGTTCATAGCTTGCACAAACATTTTTGTCCAAAATGGACTCAAGAATTTTTATTTTACTTTATTATTATTTATTTTTTACCATAGACAAAATTAATTCACTTTTTTTCAAATTTTTTATAATAATAATATGAAAAACTTTGTTATTCTTATTATTTTTGATAAGAAACTTGTAAAGAGGGGCAACTGTGAATAAGTAATTTTGTCCGTATTTATAAAATTAAAAAAATAATAAAATAAATAAAGAATAAAAGATAAAAAATTGATTAATAAAAATTAATAAGATAATAGGAATAAGGGAGTTATCTTTTCTGATAGGTAGGGGATAGTGGCTGTCAGTTTTCGTTTAGTGGGGTAGTGGAAGAGTAGTTAACAGGAAGTGGGGTAGTGGAAGAGCAGTTAACGGGAAGTGGGATAGTGGAAGAGCAGTTAACAGGAAGTGGGGGAGTGATTATTGTTTAGTGGGGTAGTGGCAGAGTACTTTCAGATAACGAGCAAGGCATATAAATAAGGGGAACGTATCAGAAAAAGGCACCTACGATATACAAAGATACAGACCTACCTACGATATACAGTATACACAGAGATACACACAGATGTACGTGAGAAAGAGCACTGGACAGAGGATGTCATACATAGCAAGGAGAGAGCAACAAAGGAGGGCAAATCAGATCCAAGCTTCGAAAACTAGGTAACATCTTTATCCTGTTTTGTTTTGTGGCTTGTTTCCCCAATTCCCAATTTTGACGTGTAAAATATGCCCCTAATGTTCATTCGTTGTCCCCCGTTTGTTTTGTCTCATGTTTTTATCTTTTATTCCTGATGTATAGAATCTATCCCTGATATGCCATATGTTTCCTTGCTGTTTGATGTTTGCTATAACCATACATGTTCCCGATTTCCAAAACTGATATGTGAAATCCCCTAATATCCTAATCAGTTTAAAATTAAATTTGTGAATCCTGATTGATTACTCTTTTTCTTTCATATGAGGGGTCAAGCGGTGTTAATTGAGTGGTTGATCCACCTTTGATACCGTTTGATTTGTAAGGGTTTATTGAGTAGCCATTTGCTACCTTGAACCCTATGCATTTCCTTTCAAAAATTCAAAAAAAAAAAGGAGGGGTTTTCTTCTAATTTTTTCCCTAAATAAATTTTTCAGGACTTCTTTCTTGTTTATTTCATAAAATAATAAATAATCTTTTTTAACTTACATATTAACAACACAAATCAATAAAAATATTTTTTATTTGAGTGAAATAATTTTTTTGAAAGTTAATGGTATCTGTGCATAATCAATTAAAAGGTAACCATTTTAATGGACGTCATAGGATGCTAGTACCTTCCCTATGCGTAAA
Organism: Canavalia ensiformis; assembly: GCA_026541065.1. Taxonomy (NCBI): domain Eukaryota; kingdom Viridiplantae; phylum Streptophyta; class Magnoliopsida; order Fabales; family Fabaceae; genus Canavalia; species Canavalia ensiformis. The sequence continues at coordinate 5,662 of JAMKYM010000719.1, forward strand.
TAACTTCCGAACCCAAACTGATTTCAAAGATCATACTTTTTAAGATTTTCCAAAATTTTCTTTAATAAATTTTGGTGGCGACTCCTCTGTTTTTTAATTAAAATTTCTTTTGTTCGTCGTCCTGTCGTGATCCCGGTTACGACAGATGGTGACTCCACTGGGGATATTTTGGAGAGTTAAGCCTAATCTGATTAATTGTGCATGTTCGCTTTAACTTTATTTTTATTTATTTCACTCTTTTTTATTTTTATGTAAATATTGTTTATTCCTTTTTCTATCTTGTTCATGGCCATTGTGCTTGTATATATTCAATGTTGTGATTTTTTTTTATTTTTTTATTTTTATTTTTTTGTTCGTATTCGTTGTTTTCGTATATATTCAATGTGATTTTTTCCTCTCGTGCTCATTGTGTTTGTACATGTTCAATATTGTGAACCATAAAGTGTTTGTATATATTCAATATTGTGAACCACAGGTGTTTGTATATATTCAATGCTGTGAACCATAGGGTAGAAGACTTTCTGCTGTATATTCTTGGTTGCTTGTTTGTGTTGCATGTGGGGGTTGGGTAGTTTTAGATTTAAAGGTTTGTATGCTCCCCTTTAACACAATTCACTCTCATTTACCTCACACTTTTTGGGCTCTATACCCGAGCCTATGCGAGCCTAGGATTAGCAGGTGTCTTGATGGTTGCTATTGAGGGGCTTCATGCCCACTTGGTAATTGTTAAGTCGCCACTCAGATTGTTACTAGTATCATGAGTTAGTCATATTGAGAGGGCATTTCCCTACTTATGCTGGTTCAAGAACTAGGTCCTAGTCTGTATGATAAGGGCAATCTGAGGACCATTATAATCTGTGAGTTGTCTAGATCCACCCATGAAACCATGTGTAAACACCCAATTATGTCCGAGACCCATTTTAAAGAAATTCAAAATGAATCAGATTTATAATTAAAAGAAAGATTTAATTTCAAAATCAATACAAAATTAAAATCTGACAGAAAAACAGACAACAGACAATAAAAGTTTTTCTGAAAAATAAAATAAAAATGAATTTGTAATTTGGTCTTAAATCAAAATTAACTAAAAAGAGAAGAAAGGAAAATAAAAATACAAACTAAAACAAATCTGAAATTTCTGAAAAATAAATGAAAACAGACATACAGAATAAAGACAAACAGAAAACAGAAAACAGAAAACAGAAAACAGAAAACAGACAAAAGGCATTTAGTTTTAACAACCAAATTAAATAAAAAATATATAATAAAAAATTAAATAAAAAATTTTTTAAAACCCATTTACAGAATTTTACTAAAATAAATTCCAAGAAAAAAGAATAAAATAAAAACAAAAATAATAAAAAAAAAAAGGGGAAAGATTTGCTAAATAAAAAAAAAAAAAAAAAAAAAAAAAAAAGATATAAAAGGAAAGTGGAGGGAAAGAGAGGGGGTTAGTTGCGTCTGAAAAAAAAAACGAAAACAGACTCGGAGGAGAAGAGGAAGAAGGAGAAAGAAGTGGAGAGAAAAGGCAAAATCCTGGTCTTGAGGGCGGAGGTTTTGAGAGAGTTGGGGGAAGGAAACCTGAGTTTCTGATCTCTACAAACCCGAGGGTCTTCGGAGTCAGAGTGGTCTTCCAAGAACGAGCGGTGTAGTAGACGAGTAATCCCATCCAAGAAAGGTGCTGCTTCTGCAAAATTCAAGCTCCTTTTCAGGTTGGTAGGCATGGTTGATTTCCTTGGTAGAATTTCTATTCAATTAACGATTCCGCTTAATAAATTCGGAATGAAAACTGTTGTTATTAAGGATCTTGATCCCATTTTGCTAATTCTTGATTTGATTCTGTTATTGTGACTTGAATTGGCAACTCATGTTTGCATTTGTGATTCTTGAAATAACTCTGCCTGATTTGGTTGAGCTAGGATGATTTAAGTTAATTCTTGATTCGTTTTGTTTGAGTTGATTAATTTCCTCTCGAATCACTACTAAACAAATTCAGTGCTTGCTTTCTGTACATCCTGTTTGTGCAAGGTCTGATTCATCTCATGTTCATCTGCATCTACAGTGAATGAGACAATATTTGAATGACATAACTGCCTCTTGCTTGCTGTTGATTGTTAGTATAGCAGTTGCATATTGATTGATCTGGGCGAAAATCTAGAATAGGCTTGAGTCTGCTAGGAAACAGGATTCAGCCATAAGCTCGACAATTCTTGCCCTGCCTGGATCTTAATCTTTTTACTGAACAATACTCTTCTTTGGTTAGTTCTTGGTTGAAAAGAAACTGATAAGATAATGATATTGTTTGCTGTGTGTATTGCTTAGTTCAAAACCAAGAATTATATGAAATGTTCAGGGGTGAACCTTATTCTGTTTATCAGACAGTTAGGAAAATCAAAATGTGTGAAGTATCTCTTTAGTTCATCAGATTATGCTTGATGCACAAGCCTATGATGACCCTGATTACTCAATCCAGGCTGTGGCCCAATGAACTGGTTCAACTCTGCCTAACTGATTGTCAATGTAATATCCCCTCACAGAGTTCTAAATCTGGTCATGGATAATGGGGGAAATCAGACAAGCCCCTAACCCCTTTGCTTCTTGTAATCTGTCATGATTCACTGGTATCCTGTTAGAAACTTGGTTTCTAGCTACAACACACCTAGAAATGGCCTGGGTTAAGAGATCAGGGGTAGAGGTCCATCATGCTGTTGCCTCCTGTCATGTGCACCTAATCTAGAGTTTTGATCTAAACTCTGAATTCAGGGGTTAGATAACAAATAGACTTGCTTCTAGAGACCAGGATCAGCCATGATGTCTAGTGAAATTGCAGGAAATCAAACCACTGATCCTGAAATTAAGGCAGAATCGTTGGAATTAAGAGATTGTAGCCTAATTGGGAATTAGGAATGAATTTGGGTTTTAGATATGCACAGGGGTGAATAAGCAAATAAGTCTGATATGTCGTGTGTAAATGTCGTCTAGATAGCACTCAATATGGTCATGAGCCTAAATCTCCAATGTGTCATCCTAAGCAGCCTGCTGGTTTTAGATTTTTATTTAACCTCCAAGAGTAACTCAGCCAGGACAAGTCCTAAGCAGCCAAAACACAGTTTCACTTAGTCCTACATAAGCTGGAAGTAGGTTTAGGGAATAAAGCAAGGGAATCCTGATCTCAAGTAAGTCTGCTAGCATGAACTTCGTCCAGAGCAGCTTATATTTGGCTGCAAGTCTAACTGCAGCTGAACTTATAGGGTGTCCAATCATATGTCCTCAGAGTAAGAATAGCTAGATGCACTAAAACAGTTCTGATCAGAAACCAACAAGACCTTAAGCCAAAGGCTAATAAGAAAAAAGTTATGCAGCCCTTGAGAGTATTTGGATGCAGGTAATAGAACTGTCCTGGTCTACGACACCTCCCTAAGAATCCCTACTTTTCTGACGAAATTCTTGTTTCAGCTGGGTTGAATATGAGGATCTGACTCTAAGCAGCCAAATTTGTCTAGGAACCTTGTTCTTCCCATGAATTTCTATATTTTCCCTGGATGAGTGATCTAAGAGCTAACTGGCCGGAAGCATTAAGCTTGATCAGTAATTTGTGAACAAGTGTTTGAAAATCTGTTTTTCTTCCATCACAAATCCCATAGACCTGATTCCAGCTTGCAAACAGACTGGTGGAGACCTTCAGCTTCTCTGATTTGCAAGCTCCTGAGGTATTGAATTGAGTCCCAGGACCTAATCTTGACCTCTAACAGACATGCTCCAGCCTTCTATTTCTCTGAAAGTTTGTGATAAACTACCCTAAAATCTTAAGGTTCAGTTCTGGTTTTGGACCATAGCATTGCATCTAGTACCAGTCTATTCCAACCTAGCCAGAGAGAGACTTGCTTCTCCTTGAAGCATCGGGAGTTCCAGGTAATCATAAGTGTTCGCCCTATGGGAGTGCATCAGGACAAGTTACATAATCCTACCTGGTCAGAGCCAATTCAATTACAATCACATGCTCTGACCTTATTGGAATAAACCTGAACCTAGCCTCATTAGTGCCATAAGTCTACCAAGGTTTAGTTAGGAAACCTTGAGATTCTAACAGGACTGCTAAAAGTTGCTAGGGCCTAGGGACAGTCCTCAATATGAAGCGGTATTTGAGTTGAGGCTCGTAATTCATAAGTTAAGGTGCTGCAGATTTGCTTCCAGGACATGGATTTAGAGGGATTAGATAACTATGAATAACTCCTATCAGTTAGAACTATCAAAGGCTGGCCTATCAAGCCTAAATGGCCAAATGCAGGCCTAAATAAATTGAGTTGCACAACCTCAGGCTTTGTAATTAATGACAGAACATTCCCAAGCTACTTAGGATTAACCTATGGAGTCTCAAGTCTGCACCCAGTTATCCATTCCAACTGGATATTAGCAGGATTGAGGGTTCGTGAGACTTAGATTCAAGATTAGGATCTGAACATCATAAGGAGAATCTCTAAACTTGATAGGGCCAAACAAAGAGGCTAATTCTTGCTGAAGCTAAGTTTGTTAGTTTTCCCTAAGCCATGCAAAGTGCAACAAGTTTAAGGAGGTTTGATTTTCAGTACCCACTCCAAGCCCTGTGATCTACATTGAGGCCCTAGTGGTCGCTGCTCTTTAGTCACTGCCCAACCAAATCCAAATAGAGCTAGCCTTTGCATATGCAGAAACCTGGACAGTAAACACAGAAGAATTCTGTTTAACAGAACCGGAAACCGTAGGTGATTTCTTTGTTAATTGATAATCAAACATTACTCCATATAGTTTAAGAACCATGATCAGAACAGGACCTAAGAGAGGAAGTTTAAGTCAATAATTCGTGGCTGAAAATTCATAGAGAATGAGTGAATTTCGAGCTAGGTAGCCCCCTTTTTCTTCTATTACAATCTGCTGAAGAGTCAATTTGTTAGCTTCTAACAGAATTGAATAACCCAGCACCGCATGGCTGGCCCTGGAGATTTAATAAGCTTGCCAAAATTCACTTAGAGAAACTTAAGGAGTGAAAGAATTAGTAGGGATAGTGCTTAGCACAAATTCTGATCTTTAGTCAATTAACAAGAATGCCAACCCCAGGATCATACCCATTGTCAACCAGAGTTCATAAAAGCTCACAGACGCAATTCCTGTGACAAGCTCACGCTTGGGGGTGTTTGATGTCACGAGTACACTTGGGGTTTCTAGTTCACTAATCTGAAATCTTGCATATATTTGGGAATGGCTAAGGAAGACCCAGTCGTTCTGAACCAAAGGCATACAGGGAAGTCATGTAATGGTTTAGTTCCCATTAACACAACCCCTTTTAATATTAATCAATTTCATGAATACTAAGTCTAAACTGTTCATTCGTTTCAGTGGACAGCATACTTGCACTTCACCCAAAGACCATGGGTTCGATACATATTGGGAACATTTTGGTTAATAATTATTTCCATTCTACTATGTTAAATAAATATCCATGCATACTAATATTAAGTGGGAAGCTTGGGCTAGTGGTTGGCTCACTATCCCTGGACCTCCTGGTTCCAGGATCGAAACTCGTGGGCAGCTTTTTATAAAAATCAAAATTTTTCGTATACGGTCTTAATCAATTTGGATAACATAAATCACAATCCAAAGCTTGGCCCAGATGGTCGAGCTGCTGGCTGGCAACCCCTTCGTCCTCGCTTCGAAACCCCAACTCAGCCTTCTGTGGGTTTTTCTCCACCATTTATTCTTGGCCATTTCCAGAATTACCACTATGCCCCCCTGCACTTCCAGAAAGACCACCATACCCCTGCACCTCCAGAAAGACCACATTACCCCTAAACATTTCCAGAATTACCACAATACCCTTGCACCTTCAGAAAGACCACATTACCCCTAAACATTTCCAGAATTACCATAATGTCCCTGCTCCTGTAATGACCAGTTTGTCCTCGGTCAAATCCAAAATTCCAGCCATGTCCCTGCTCCTGTAATGACCAGTTTGCCCTTGGTCAAATGCAAAAATTCCAGATTGCCCTTAGACAATTTGGTTAATCCCTATTCTGCCCCTTAAAATCAAAATTAATAAAAATCAGAATTAAAAAATTCAAAAAATATAGAAAATTAATAAAATTTCAATAAATCCAGAAAATCAGAATTAAAAATTTAAAAAATTTCAGAAAATTAATAAAAAAATTCAAAAATACAGATATTCATAAAAAATTCAGAAGATTAATAAAAAAATTCAAAAATTCAGAAATTAATAAAAATTTCAAAAAAAAAAAAAAAAAAAAAAAATTCCAGAAATTAAAAAGGAAAATTCTTCGAAAGTCCTAAATAATTCATGAATTCAAGATTATCAAGTATTTTCATAAAATGCCTTAATCAATAAATTCCCTTCTAAATTTCTAATGATTATTTGTATCTTGTGTTTTTTTATTCTTCGTTATTCAAAAATAAAAAAATAATATTTTGTGATTCTTAATCTCACGCGACGAGCTCTAAGCACGAACTGGTAGCTTTTTCTGCTGTTCGTTGTTTAGAGATTCGTATAGGTCCAAGTGCAGCCGTAGTTGTCTTGGGCCTTGTGCATATGTGGATTAGGGTCGCCTTTCCCTTTTTACAAAATAAAAAACCGGCGCATTATTATTCCATGATTTTCAAAATAAAAGATCTTGTTTTACGATTCTTAATCTCACGCGACGAGCTCTAAACGCGAACTGGTAGCTTTTTCTGTTGTTCGTTGTTTAGAGATTCGTATGGGTCCAAGTGCAGCCGTAGTTGTCTTGGGCCTTGTGCATATGTGGATTAGGGTCGCCTTTCCCTTTTTACAAAATAAAAAACCGGCGCATTATTATTCCATGATTTTCAAAATAAAAGATCTTGTTTTACGATTCTTAATCTCACGCGACGAGCTCTAAACGCGAACTGGTAGCTTTTTCTGCTGTTCGTTGTTTAGAGATTCGTATGGGTCCAAGTGCAGCCGTAGTTGTCTTGGGCCCTGTGCATATGTGGATGAGGGTCGGGCTCCTAAAAAATGGTTTTCAAAAACAGTCAAGTTTTTTTACTTTCCAAGAAGCTTCGAAGGTCAAGCCTTCGAACACATTTCAAATACTTTCGAAAGTCAAGCTTTCAAAACCTAGCCAGAACTACGTAAGCCTTGAGTTTCCCATTGCACCGGGGAATACGTAGGAGCAGGATCAAGTCCTGTCAGGCTAACCTCTATCAAGTATTTATTTTCACTCTAATAAAAGGGATCAAACTATTTTCAAATAATCACACACTCAATTTAAGGGTACTGTTCTTCGGAACAGGCGAGTGGGGTGCCTAACACCTTCCCCACTCGTAACCGACTCCCGAACCTAAATCTCATCCAGGGTTTTTCCAAATCTTTTTCCCTTAAAAAAATTTTGGTGGCGACTCCACATGATCAAAACAAATCATTTTCAAAAATTTTAGCGAGTTCGTCGTCTCGTCGGAATTACGGTTGCGACAGATGGCGACTCCACTGGGGAATATAGAGAGTCTAGCCCATTTGATTGATTGCGTATTGCTTTGATCCCTTTACATCTTGTTGTATGACTTATTTATCTATTTGCTTATTTGTGACTGATTGATTCGTTTATTCTTTGTACCAACCTTAGGATAGACGAATATTAAACTGCTTTATATGTATAAGTTCCCCAATTGCAGGTATCCCAAAATAAAGTGCCCTCCACGCATTGCATACGCATTCTATTTCGAGTGGGGCCCTACACCCGGGTCTGAGTGCTGCCTAGGACTAGAGGGATCTAGTGGTGTCACTTTGGGGCTTACGTCCTGTTTGACTATCACGAAAATCCCAGCTAGAGTGCGTCCTATTCGTAATGCCCTACAACTGGTAGCTTTTTCTGCTGTTGTAGCAAGCATTGCGGACTGGAACTTGGCTCTAGTGACCTTTTATACCTTAGGACTACTGACCACCTTTTGAAAGATTCATGCATTAATGACCATAGATCTTTAGGACAGGTTTCCCAAATAGGACAAAAGGAGGGCACATTCTGCAAATTCAGGTCCAATCTTTTTACTTATGATGGGATGATTAAGGAATAGGGGGAGTAAAAAAAAAAAAAAAAAAAAAAAAAAAAAAAAAAAAAAAAGAGGAAAGGAATAGAGGAAAAGTTCACATGAGAGACGAACGAAAGTGAGAAGAAAAAAGAAAGAAAGAAAATAAAGAGAGAGAAAAAAGGGTCGAGTAAGATAAAAAGAAAATAAAGGGAAAAAGGGAAAGACAAAGAGTGAAAAAGATAAGGGGGATATTGATAGATTTTGTGCAAATAAAGTTATATTTGGCATTCTATTATAGTCTATCATGCATCAATTCCACTACAAAAAAAACCCTAACATATTCATCTTCGTTGTTTTCTTCATTTCTTTTATTATCAAAGGACCAGGTTCTCAGTGACATCTAAAGAAGGGGTGAAATGGAAATTAATGCGGAAATCGGGCAGTTAAGAAAGAGAAAGAGGGTTGGGGTCAAGCTGACTGATTTCACTAGCCTGGAGGACTTCGGAAACAAACTGACAAGTATCCAGTTAATGACATTCACCAAAAAGTATGGAAATATACTGAAACTGCTGAAAGTCAAAGTGCAAGAGGGGGCCCTCACGGCGATGGTACAATACTATGACCCCCCTCTCCGATGCTTTACTTTTCCCAACTTCCAGTTGGCGCCTACTTTGGAAGAATTCGAGCAGATTTTGGATCTGCCTCTAGAGGGAGTCCGCCCTTACAACCATTTGGAACACCATACTTCGTTCCGAACTGCTGCTCAGGCCCTAGGTTTGCACGCAGGCGACCGATTGACAGATTACCAAGGGAAGAATCAAGCTAAGGGGTTCACCCGAGGATTTTTGGAAACTTACATGCAGCAGCTAGCCGATAGCGGTCAGTGGGACACCTACATGGACATACTAGCCCTTGCCATCTATGGACTAGTCCTCTTTCCAGGCATAGAGGATTTTGTTGACCTAAACGCCGTGGATATCTTCTTGGCCCGGAAAAATAAAGCGGAAAACCCTGTTACCGCCTTATTGGCCGATGTCTACTACACGCTTAATCTATGCCACGAGGGGAGAGGGAAGAAGTCGTTTTCTTTGTCCGCCAATGTCAGACATATGGATAACGGCTCACGCTTGGGAGGAGCGTGAAACGCAATGCCCCATATCGACCTCTTGTGCCCTATCCAAATAAAGCCGATGGATAGTGAAGAATGGGCAGCTCATTTCGCTGGCTTAAAAGAAGAACAGATCCGATGGCAACCCACCTGGCAACAGAGAACGGAGGTCATCTACCATTGTAAAGGGTTCCCAAATGTACCCCTCATGGGAACCAGGGGTTGCATCAACTACAACCCGATACTAGGGCAAAGGCAGTTGGCTTACCCCATCAAGGCACCTCCATCAGATGAACTGGTAACACCTTTCCTTTTGAAATACGAGGGAGATTTCGCCGAACCCCTCCATAAAAGTACGAAGCATGGGAAAGTGTTACTCGGAAAGGAAAAGAATTGGGGGTCCGAAGCTGCGGAGCCAAAGAAGAATATCGACAGTGGGTCAGAGACAGGGTGCAACAGATCAAGCTGCCATTTAAACCTCCGACCGCCCCATCTGAAAGTCAACCATCACCAATGACGTTTGAAGATGAGGTCGTTAAAAATTTGAAAGAAAAGCTAGAAGCCATGACCAAGAAAAACGCCCGACTAGAAGAAGAGCTTCTGAAAGAACGACAAGAGAGCGCCGCATGGAGAAGAGAAAACGAAGTGAACAAAGCTCTCTTAACCTCTATCAGGGACCAGCAAAAAGGCGAACGAGAGCGTGCTTCACGGGTACATATGAACTTACAAGCGGCCAATAAAGAGCTTGGACTGAGAGCGCAAGAAAGGGATGCCGCCCTCCAAGAGAATCATCAACTGAGGGGCGCTTTGGAGCAAGTGAAGGCCAAGATTCATACCATCCGCGAAGAGAAAAATCGGATCCTAGCTACAAACAAGCGAATCAGTGGAGCGAGACACATAGCGAGAGGAAAGAAACGACTGTTTACAACGAATAGAAGATATGAAAAATCAAATCGAAGGCCTATTAGCGTCTTGGCAAAACGAAGTAAACGAAGAAAAATGGAATGTCATTGAAGTAATCCGAATGCAACAAAGGGGCATTAAGGATATCCAAAATGAGAATAGATGGTTCAAAGACACAGCTGACCACTGGGCCAGATGTTTCGGGAGACTAGCTGGTTTAGCAAATATGGCAATTGAAGAAGTACCAACATTCCTCAAGAAGGCCGAAGCTTCGTTACATCCACTGCATACTCCTCCTGAAGTTGAAGATTTTATCTTATTTTGTAAAAATCTTATACTAAGGATGAACAAGTATATTGTGCTAGCCAGACAGGAAGGGCAAAATGTAAAATAAATTCGGTCTGCTTGAATAAAGTTGATTTCTCTCCGTCTGTGACTTCGCATTAATTTCCATTCCATGCTCAAGACGATTAAAGCACACACAATCAATAGAAGATCAATGAGAAACCGGTCGCGATATTTTATTTTCACGCCAAATATCACTTTCAATTAATAATTAACTAATATAATGTTTCATTTTTTACTCAGTACCTTTCAGATAACAAAATAGCGGGCTCACGACTCCCTCGGCATTCGTACAGCACTAGATCAAAAACCAAAATCATGAGTGAGCTAGAAGTGCAGAATGAGGAGCTCAGGAATGAGGTAGCTGAGTTAAAAGATCAGGTAGCTAAGCTCATGAAGCTACTTGAAAAAGGCACAGAGGGACCTACGGCAACCGAGGCAACAGGGGCTGCTACTACTTCAATGCCCTTGCAAGCTGTCAATGAACAAGAATGGCCATACGGGTTACCACCTGGTTATGAGCATCCATATGGACCGAGCTCTCAAGGGATCATCACTGGTGAAAATCCCAATGCACTGCCACTTCACATAAACCCTGCCGCCCACCATTATCATCCAAATCTTCCGACTGGGCTTCCACACACAAACCCTACCACTCATCCTCACCATGTGAACCCCCCGACCTACCCTCTTCCTACCAATACCACCAGTTATCCACCTCGCACATACCCCACACACACAAACCTTCCACCTTATCCCTACAACACAAACACTTCCACAGCTTTCCCTCCACAAATAAATCCATCCTTTCCTCCTCACAACATCAACCCTGACTATACACACATGAATACGACCATCACCGAGGATCCCACATATTCTGTCCCGGTCACTATTCAGCCAGCCAACCCTCACCCACAACACCCTTACGGTCATACTACTAGACCCGAGGGCCAACACATCTTACCTCACCACATTGCTCAACCCGTGGACCAAGAAGCCCAGTTCGGTGGAAGATGGCAACACCTAGAGGAGAGGGTTAGAGCCATCGAAGGACATGGATATGGAGTAGTAGAGGCTTCCGAGCTATGCCTCGTACCTGATGTCATAATACCTCCTAAATTCAAAACGCCCGAATTCGAGAAGTATAGGGGGGTCGGATGCCCGAAAAGCCATTTGACAATGTATTGCCGAAAAATGGCCTCCCATTCACACAATGATAAGTTGCTTATCCACTGTTTCCAGGATAGTTTAACTGGAGCAGCTGTCAGCTGGTATACCCAGCTCAAGAGGTCATACATCCGCACATGGAAGGACTTGGCAGACGCCTTCCTCAGGCAATACAAGTACAACATAGAGATGGCACCCGACAGGACTCAATTACAGAACATGATCAAGAAAGAGAATGAGTCCTTTAAAGAGTACGCGCAGCGATGGAGAGAGCTGGCCGCCCAAGTTCAGCCACCTCTGCTGGACAGGGAGATGATCAGCACTTTTATGGAGACTCTCCCTGCCCCATTCTACGACAAGATGGTGGGCAGTGTGTCCGCTAACTTCTCCGACATGGTACTAATCGGAGAACGAATAGAGAGCGGCTTGCGCCGAGGAAGGATTGTACACAATGCCGTCGGCAATGTCAGTACGAAAAAACCGATGAGCAATCCATGGAAGAAGAAGGAAGCCGAGACCCATTATGTCTCAGCCGACCCTAATCGCCCACAACCTGTGTACCAACCACCCACCACGCCACCTAACTACCAAATACCATATCAACCACAATTTCCTACAAACCCGCACATGGTGGCCTCTGCCCAACCTTTATACCAACCAACATACAACCCGCCACCTACTCCATTTCAGCCAAATGCTTCCTTCATAACTCCACCCACCCAAACATTCCCTCAACAGCAATCACCAAAACCATGGAACCAAAACACCAACATTAACCCACCTCAACAAAAAACCAACAATAACCAAAGAAAGATAGTGCAATTTGACCCGATCCCAATGAGTTACTCGGAGCTTTTGCCCCGTCTGATTCAAAACTCCTTAATTTCACTAGTCCCCATGAAGCCTTTAGAACCCCCATTTCCGAAGTGGTACAATCCTGAGGCAAAATGTGAATACCATGCTGGGACGGTAGGGCATTCCACTGATAATTGTCTGGCCCTGAAACATAGGGTCCAGAAGCTGATCAATGCCAAGTGGCTGAATTTCGAGAAGGATGCACCCAGCGTGGGGAATAACCCATTACCAAATCATGGAGGAGCAGGACCCTCCGTGAACTATGTTGAAATAGAAGAGGAAGTAAATATGATCGGCGAATCCTTTCCCGGACCTCCTAAACCTCTGGTCATCCGCTATACTGAACCATCGGCTCTGCCTACGCCTGATGGGGTGAAACCAATCACAATAAAAGTACCGGGACCTTTCCAGTACAACAGCAATAAAGAGGTACCATGGAAATATAATGTTGAGGTACTAGGAGGAAAAACCGAAGAGGACAAAAGTCCATCGCCCAGCGTGACCAACATAGCCGGTATAGGGGGAATGACCAGAAGTGGCCGCATATACACCCCTGCCGAAGACATAAGGAGACAACCTGCCACCTTGGACAATGAAAATCGAGCTAGGCATGAGCCCGAAGACGGCAGCAAAGAAGTGGAGAAAGAAATAAAGAAGGCAGTTTCTGACGAAGAAGCTTGCGAGTTCTTGAAACTGATAAAACAAAGCGAGTATACGGTCATCGAGCAATTAAATCGTATACCCGCTAAAATATCATTGTTAGCTCTAATGATGAACTCGGAGCCCCATCGAAAGGTGTTGCTGAAAATCTTAAACGAAGCCCATGTAGTCCACAATATCTCAGTGGATAAATTCGAGGGTATTGCCAGTAATATAACTGCCAACAATTTCATAACCTTTGCCGACCGTGAAATCCCGGAGGAAGGGGCAAGACATAACAGGGCATTGCATATATCAGTCAAATGCATGGATCACATTCTAGCCAGAGTCTTGATAGACAATGGCTCCTCTCTGAATGTGATGCCTCAATTGACTTTTTCTAAACTACCACACGAGGGGATCCACATGAGGCCTAGCTCTACAGTAGTAAGAGCATTCGATGGGTCAAGACGGGAGGTTATTGGCGAAGTAGATCTGCCAGTCCAAATTGGTCCGATCGTCTTCAACATAACCTTCCAAATAATGGATATTCACCGGCCTATAGTACATCTCTCGGGAAGACCTTGGATTCATTCCGCTAAAGCAGTCCCTTCAACTTTGCATCAAAAGTTGAAGTTCATCATAGATGACAGACTAATCATCGTTTCAGCGGAAGAAGATTATCTGGTCAGCAAACCCACCAATCCTCCTTACATTGAGGCTGCCGAAGAAGCATTGGAAACTCATTTCCAAGCCTTAGAGGTTGCCAATGTCACTACAATTAAGGAAGGCAAAGTGGTTGACCGTGGGCTGCCCCCTAAAGCTCTAATAATGATGGCCCGAGTAATGTTAAAAAATGGGTTCAAGCCAGGCGGCAGACTGGGGCAAAACAATGGTGGTTTGTCTCAACCATTGTCTGTGAATAAAAACAAGCGGCGATATGGGTTGGGATATCAGCCCACCGAAGAGGATAAGGCAGTAAGACCCCGTTATAACAAGGTCCCTCTGTGCCACATATCACAAAGTTTCCGAAGTGCCGGCTTCGAAGACTCAAGCATGATTGCAGTCATAGACGAGAAAGGGACATTTACTCTGGAAGATCTGGTGACACCCTGTCCCCGTGGACAAGAACTGACTAATTGGGAAATTTTCGACCTACCTCTCACTTTTGGTTCAGTTCAAATGTAATTTTGTAATTGTCATGACGAATTTCATACATAAACATTTTGTACATATTTTTTTGACAAGTAATAAATACAGTTGCATTCTCCAAAAATATCCTCTCTTCTACTGCTCAATATTTCCTCTTGCCAAATATATATCTTATTTCTTCTTCTCATACCCAATACGCAGATCCTATTTGAAACCGCCTAGTGACGATAATGCTAGTATTGTATTAGGCGATTTCGACTGTGTTGACGACCCGGTCGACGAAGAGGCAGAATTTGAATGCGAACCCACCGACGAGATGTTGAGATTGGTGGAACGTGAATCTAAAGCAATTGAACCTCATCAGGAACCCGTGGATTTAATCAATTTGGGGACCGAAGAAAATAAGAGAGAAGTCAAGATAGGCACGCTTATTGTCGGAGACAATCGTGAGCGGTTGATCTCACTTTTACAGGACTACAGTGATATCTTCGCTTGGTCTTATCAAGACATGCCAGGCCTAGATACTTCTATAGTAGAGCACAAGCTGCCTATGAAAGCCGGATGTACGCCAGTCAAACAGAAGCTGAGGAGGATGAAACCGGAAATGTCTCTAAAAATCCGGGAAGAAGTAAGAAACGGTTTTGACGCGGTTTCTTGGCTGTTGCAAATTACCCGAATGGGTGGCTAACATAGTACCGGTCCCAAGAAAGATGGGAAAGTCCGGATGTGCGTAGACTACAGAGATCTCAATCGAGCCAGCCCAAAGGATGACTTTCCACTGCCTCACATCGATGTGCTGGTCGATAACACTGCACAATTCTCCTATTTTTCATTCATGGATGGTTTCTCAGGTTACAACCAAATTAAGATGGCCGAAGAGGATAGAGGAAAGACTACCTTCATCACAGCCTGGGGAACCTTTTGTTACAAAGTCATGCCCTTTGGATTAAAAAATGCTGGGGCAACCTATCAGAGGGCTATGGTAACTTTATTCCATGATATGATTCACAAGGAGATAGAAGTCTACGTGGATGATATGATTGCCAAATCCCGGACAGAAGACGACCATCTTATAGATCTGCGGAAGTTGTTTGAGAGGCTCAGAAAATTCAAGCTGCGGTTGAACCCGGCTAAATGCACCTTTGGGGTCAGGTCAGGAAAGCTCCTAGGTTTTATTGTCAGCGAGAAAGGCATTGAAGTTGATCCTGACAAAGCCCGGGCGATTATAGACATGCCAGCTCCAAGAACAGAAAAAGAGACCCGAGGTTTCCTAGGAAGACTCAACTATATCTCTCGGTTCATTTTTCAGTTGACAGCTACATGCGAGCCGATCTTTAAGCTATTGCGCAAGAATCAACCCATGAGTTGGGATGAGGATTGCCAAGAAGCATTTGAGAAGATCAAATCATATCTGCAAAACCCACCGGTCTTGGTACCGCCAGTTGCTGGGAGACCCCTGATCTTATATCTAACAGTAACAGACCAGTCTATGGGTTGTGTGCTCGGTCAACACGATGAATCCGGGAGAAAGGAGCGGGCTATATACTACTTAAGCAAGAAGTTCACAAGCGGAGAAGCTAGATACTCTCTTTTAGAACGAACTTGTTGCGCTCTGGCATGGGCGGCACACCGCCTAAGACAGTATATGTTAAGTCACACCACATGGTTGATATCCAGGATGGATCCGATCAAATATATATTTGAGAAGCCTGCATTATCAGGACGGATTGCCAAGTGGCAAATGGTGCTTTCGGAATATGATATCCTGTATGTGACGCAGAAATCTGTCAAAGGCAGTGTACTTGCAGAATATTTAGCCCAACAACCGCTAGAAGACTACCAGGCCATGCAGCCGGAATTTCCTGATGAGGATCTGATGGCGATCTTTGGTGAAGAAGGAAAGATAGATGGAGAGGAATGGACGATGTTGTTTGATGGTGCGTCCAATATGATGGGCCACGGTATAGGAGTTATACTGATTTCCCCAGAAAGACAGTATATACCTATCACCGCCCGACTAGCCTTCGATTGCACAAATAATATGGCAGAATATGAAGCTTGTATCTTAGGGATTCAAGCCGCAATCGAAGCTAAAGTAAAACGCCTAAAGGTCTTTGGTGACTCAGCTTTGGTTATCCACCAGGTCAGGGGAGAATGGGAGACCAAAGACGCAAAGCTAGTGCCGTACCAAGCCCGTCTCCAAGAATTGCTAGAATACTTTGAGGAGATCACCTTCTCACATATACCGCGGGAAGATAATCAACTAGCTGACGCCTTAGCCACCTTGTCCTCTATGTTTGAAATTGGACAAGAAGAAGATATGCCTCTCATTCACATCCAGCATCGTTCCAGACCGGCATTCTGTCAAACAGTGGAAGTGGAACCGGACGGAAAACCATGGTATCACGACATCCGGCAGTTCTTGAGGAACAAAGAATACCCCGCCGAAGCATCTGAAAACGACAAGAGGACCTTACGAAGGTTGGCCGCAGGATTCTTCCTCAATGGAGAAGTCCTATACAAGAGGAATCACGACATGGTTCTGCTCAGATGCGTAGACGCAGCAGAAGCCGACAAGATTCTAGAAGAAGTGCATGAAGGGTCCTTTGGTACTCATGCCAACGGACATGCCATGGCAAGAAAAATCCTCAGGGCTGGATATTATTGGTTGACCATGGAAGCTGACTGTTGCAAACACGTCAAAACCTGCCATAAATGTCGGTATCGCTTGAGATAATATCCATGCGCCGTCAACATCGTTGAACGTGCTATCTTCGCCATGGCCGTTTGCCATGTGGGGAATAGATGTCATTGGCCCGATAGAGCCCAAGGCATCCAATGGACACCGCTTTATATTAGTCGCCATCGACTATTTCACAAAATGGGTCGAGGCCGCCTCGTATGCTAGTGTGACTCATGCAATGTGGTGGTCAGATTTCGTGAAAGAGAGCTGATCTGCGATACGGATTACCCGCAAGCTCATCACAGACAATGGCTTAAATCTTAACAATAAGATGATGTCGGAATTATGTGACTGTTCAAGATCCAACATCATAACTCATCCCCATATCGTAGAAGATGAATGGAGCGGTCGAGCGGCCAACAAGAACATTAAGAAAATAATTCAGAAAATGGTTCTCTCATACGAGAGAATGGCATGAAATGCTCCCATATGCATTACATGCATATCGGACCTCCGTCCAGTACATCTCCGGGGCAACACCATTCTCGCTAGTATATGGAATGGAGGCCGTACTCCCAATCGAGGTCGAGATTCCCTCATTGAGAGTCTTGATGGATGCCAAATTGGAAGAAGCCGAATGGGTCCAGGCCCGGATGGATCAGCTAAACCTAATTGAAGAAAAGAGGTTGACAGCGGTATGCCATGGCCAATTGTACCAAAGACGAATGAAGAGAGCATTCGATAAGAAGATCAACCCTCGGGAGTTTCAAGAAGGAGATTTGGTGGTAAAAAGGCTATTGCCTATGCAAAAGGCACTACAAGGAAAATGGTCTCCGAATTACCATGGACCTTATGTAGTTAAGAAGGCTTTCTCCGGAGGCGCCTTGATCTTGGCCGACATGGATGGAAAAGATTTGCCTAACCCTGTCAATTCGGATGCCGTCAAGAAGTATTATGCTTAAAGCGAAAAGCCCGCTAGGTCAACCATCAAAAGACCTAGGCAAAAGTTAGGGCGATACAAGGAAGAAAAGCCCGCTAGGTCAACCATCAAAAGACCTAGGCAAAAGTTAGGGCGATACAAGGAAGAAAAGCCCGCTAGGTCAACCATCAAAAGACCTAGGCAAAAGTTAGGGCAATACAAGAAAGAAAAGCCCGCTAGGTCAATCATCAAAAGGACCTAGGCAAAAGTTAGGGCAATACAAGAAAGAAAAGCCCGCTAGGTCAATCATCAAAAAGACCTAGGCAAAAGTCAGGGCGATTCAGGTAAAAAGCATCTTGAGCCGAAAACCCGAAAGGGCGGTTTAAACAAAAACGGCACCGACAAAACAAAATTCGTCCCTCCTGATTAGAGAGGACAAGAAAGGGTATGACGAGTCTCCATCTCATCAGGGGCAAACTCCGGCTGGGGGTAATTAGGCAGATATCCATGGTTCTAGTAAAAGGCCCCAGGAGCGGTCTGCAGTAAACTGAATAAACTGGGGCAAAATTTTGGCTTTTCAGAAGCAGGGATGGCAATGCACGAAGAGATCGCCAAAATACAATACTAGCACTGATCGTCTCGAAAACATCACCGTCAACCAAAATTGCTTCACCAGACGCCTCGTTGCAAAAGCACCCTATGTCCTTTTGACTATCTTGTTAATCCCCATTACATGCAACTGTATTTTCTTCTGTCAAAATGTATATACAAAATGTAATCATTTATTCTTAATGACAATGGCTGATTACTAATCTTGTACCAAAATAGAAGTCATGTCGAATTTCTCTTAATGACAAGTTCTTTTGATCCAAAAACTTACTAAAGCAGTACATGCAACAGATATGCCTCTCAAAGCAATCAAAGAAACAAACAGTTTATAGAGTCTAGCTCACTCTGAAAGATATGATCGGTGCTAGAAGAAAGCCGGGAAGTCCGAGCCTGCAAACAAAACCAGGAGGTCTTTCTTTTCTTTGCATCCTTACATTCTTGCTCATTGGCCTATGTTGTCAGGCCATAGCATTGCATCCTTACATTCTTGCTCATTGGCCTATGTTGTCAGGCCATAGCATTGCATCCTTACATTCTTGCTCATTGGCCTATGTTGTCAGGCCATAGCATTGCATCCTTACATTCTTGCTCACTGGCCTATGTTGTCAGGCCATAGCATTGCATCCTTATATTCTTGCTCACTGGCCTATGTTGTCAGGCCATAGCATTGCATCCTTAGATTTATTGCTTTCCAGGCCTATGTTGTCAGGCCACCCTAGCTTAGATTTATTGCTTTCCAGGCCTATGTTGTCAGGCCGCCATAGCTTAGATTTATTGCTTTCCAGGCCTATGTTGTCAGGCCGCCATAGCTTAGATTTATTGCTTTCAAGGCCTATGTTGTCAGGCCACCCTAGCTTAGATTTATTGCTTTCCAGGCCTATGTTGTCAGGCCGCCATAGCTTAGATTTATTGCTTTCCAGGCCTATGTTGTCGTCGCCATAGATTAGATTTACTGTTTTTAGGCCTATGTTGTCAGGCCGCCCTAGCTTAGATTTATTGCTTTCCAGGCCTATGTTGTCAGGCCGCCATAGCTTAGATTTATTGCTTTCCAGGCCTATGTTGTCAGGCCGCCATAGATTAGATTTACTGCTTTTTAGGCCTATGTTGTCAGGCCGCCATAGCTTAGATTTATTGCTTTCCAGGCCTATGTTGTCAGGCCGCCCTAGCTTAGATTTATTGCTTTTTAGGCCTATGTTGTCAGGCCGCCGTAGCTTAGATTTCTTGCTTTTAGGCCTATGTTGTCAGGCCGCCATAGCTTAGATTCTTGCTTTTTAGGCCCATGTTGTCAGGCCGCCATAGCTTAGATTTACTGCTTTTTAGGCCTATGTTGTCAGGCCGCCGTAGCTTAGATTTACTGCTTTTAGGCCTATGTTGTCAGGCCGCCATAGCTTAGATTTACTGCTTTTTAGGCCCATGTTGTCAGGCCGCCATAGCTTAGATTTACTGCTTTTTAGGCCTATGTTGTCAGGCCGCCCTAGCTTAGATTTACTGCTTTCCAGGCCTATGTTGTCAGGCCGCCATAGCTTAGATTTATTGCTTTTTAGGCCTATGTTGTCAGGCCGCCCTAGCTTAGATTTACTGCTTTTCAGGCCTATGTTGTCAGGCCGCCGTAGTTTAGGTTTACTGCTTTTAGGCCTATGTTGTCAGGCCGTCTTAGTTTAGATTTCTGCTTTCAGGCCTATGTTGTCAGGCCTTCCATACTTCAGTTTCATATAGTTTCAGTATCACAACACACGAAGCTGGTAAAATCACTCCATCACCATTCTTCACGCATCCATGAAGTTCATTCTAAGCTCAAGGCTTCTGGTGTCATCCTTGGAGTCTTTTCAAAAAGTCTGTCTCGGACATAAGGTGTTCACGTCTTTACTCATTTTCCTACCACGATAATTCAAGAGAATCGCTTCTCACATTATCTGGTAAGAAAATAAGTAAAGAGGGGCAAACTGTAAACACCCAATTATGTCCGAGACCCATTTTAAAGAAATTCAAAATGAATCAGATTTATAATTAAAAGAAAGATTTAATTTCAAAATCAATACAAAATTAAAATCTGACAGAAAAACAGACAACAGACAATAAAAGTTTTTCTGAAAAATAAAATAAAAATGAATTTGTAATTTGGTCTTAAATCAAAATTAACTAAAAAGAGAAGAAAGGAAAATAAAAATACAAACTAAAACAAATCTGAAATTTCTGAAAAATAAATGAAAACAGACATACAGAATAAAGACAAACAGAAAACAGAAAACAGAAAACAGAAAACAGAAAACAGACAAAAGGCATTTAGTTTTAACAACCAAATTAAATAAAAAATATATAATAAAAAATTAAATAAAAAATTTTTTAAAACCCATTTACAGAATTTTACTAAAATAAATTCCAAGAAAAAAGAATAAAATAAAAACAAAAATAATAAAAAAAAAAGGGGAAAGATTTGCTAAATAAATAAATAAAAAAAAAAAAAAAAAAAAAAAGATATAAAAGGAAAGTGGAGGGAAAGAGAGGGGGTTAGTTGGGTCTGAAAAAAAAAAACGAAAACAGACTCGGAGGAGAAGAGGAAGAAGGAGAAAGAAGTGGAGAGAAAAGGCAAAATCCTGGTCTTGAGGGCGGAGGTTTTGAGAGAGTTGGGGGAAGGAAACCTGAGTTTCTGATCTCTACAAACCCGAGGGTCTTCGGAGTCAGAGTGGTCTTCCAAGAACGAGCGGTGTAGTAGACGAGTAATCCCATCCAAGAAAGGTGCTGCTTCTGCAAAATTCAAGCTCCTTTTCAGGTTGGTAGGCATGGTTGATTTCCTTGGTAGAATTTCTATTCAATTAACGATTCCGCTTAATAAATTCGGAATGAAAACTGTTGTTATTAAGGATCTTGATCCCATTTTGCTAATTCTTGATTTGATTCTGTTATTGTGACTTGAATTGGCAACTCATGTTTGCATTTGTGATTCTTGAAATAACTCTGCCTGATTTGGTTGAGCTAGGATGATTTAAGTTAATTCTTGATTCGTTTTGTTTGAGTTGATTAATTTCCTCTCGAATCACTACTAAACAAATTCAGTGCTTGCTTTCTGTACATCCTGTTTGTGCAAGGTCTGATTCATCTCATGTTCATCTGCATCTACAGTGAATGAGACAATATTTGAATGACATAACTGCCTCTTGCTTGCTGTTGATTGTTAGTATAGCAGTTGCATATTGATTGATCTGGGCGAAAATCTAGAATAGGCTTGAGTCTGCTAGGAAACAGGATTCAGCCATAAGCTCGACAATTCTTGCCCTGCCTGGATCTTAATCTTTTTACTGAACAATACTCTTCTTTGGTTAGTTCTTGGTTGAAAAGAAACTGATAAGATAATGATATTGTTTGCTGTGTGTATTGCTTAGTTCAAAACCAAGAATTATATGAAATGTTCAGGGGTGAACCTTATTCTGTTTATCAGACAGTTAGGAAAATCAAAATGTGTGAAGTATCTCTTTAGTTCATCAGATTATGCTTGATGCACAAGCCTATGATGACCCTGATTACTCAATCCAGGTTGTGGCCCAATGAACTGGTTCAACTCTGCCTAACTGATTGTCAATGTAATATCCCCTCACAGAGTTCTAAATCTGGTCATGGATAATGGGGGGAAATCAGACAAGCCCCTAACCCCTTTGCTTCTTGTAATCTGTCATGATTCACTGGTATCCTGTTAGAAACTTGGTTTCTAGCTACAACACACCTAGAAATGGCCTGGGTTAAGAGATCAGGGGTAGAGGTCCATCATGCTGTTGCCTCCTGTCATGTGCACCTAATCTAGAGTTTTGATCTAAACTCTGAATTCAGGGGTTAGATAACAAATAGACTTGCTTCTAGAGACCAGGATCAGCCATGATGTCTAGTGAAATTGCAGGAAATCAAACCACTGATCCTGAAATTAAGGCAGAATCGTTGGAATTAAGAGATTGTAGCCTAATTGGGAATTAGGAATGAATTTGGGTTTTAGATATGCACAGGGGTGAATAAGCAAATAAGTCTGATATGTCAGGTGCCAGAAATGCCGTCTAGATAGCACTCAATATGGTCATGAGCCTAAATCTCCAATGTGTCATCCTAAGCAGCCTGCTGGTTTTAGATTTTTATTTAACCTCCAAGAGTAACTCAGCCAGGACAAGTCCTAAGCAGCCAAAACACAGTTTCACTTAGTCCTACATAAGCTGGAAGTAGGTTTAGGGAATAAAGCAAGGGAATCCTGATCTCAAGTAAGTCTGCTAGCATGAACTTCGTCCAGAGCAGCTTATATTTGGCTGCAAGTCTAACTGCAGCTGAACTTATAGGGTGTCCAATCATATGTCCTCAGAGTAAGAATAGCTAGATGCACTAAAACAGTTCTGATCAGAAACCAACAAGACCTTAAGCCAAAGGCTAATAAGAAAAAAGTTATGCAGCCCTTGAGAGTATTTGGATGCGGGTAATAGAATCGTATCCTGAGTCTCGACACCTCCTAAGAATCCCTACTTTTCGACGAAATTCTTGTTTCAGCTGGGTTGAATATGAGGATCTGACTCTAAGCAGCCAAATTTGTCTAGGAACCTTGTTCTTCCCATGAATTTCTATATTTTCCCTGGATGAGTGATCTAAGAGCTAACTGGCCGGAAGCATTAAGCTTGATCAGTAATTTGTGAACAAGTGTTTGAAAATCATTTTCTTCCATCACAAATCCCATAGACTGATTCAGCTCTTGCAAGCAATCGGTGGAGACCTTGACTTCTCCGATTTGCAAGCTCCTGAGGTATTGAATTGAGTCCCAGGACCTAATCTTGACCTCTAACACAGACATGCTCTAGCCTTCTATTTCTCGAAAGTTTGTGATAAACTACCCTAAAATCTTAAGGTTCGATTCGGTTTTGGACCATAGCATTGCATCTAGTACCGGTCTATTCCAACCTAGCGAGAGAGAGACTTGCTTCTCCTTGAAGCATCGGGAGTTCAGTAATCATAAGTGTTCGCCCTATGGGAGTGCATCAGGACAAGTTACATAATCCTACCCGGTCAGAGCCAATTCAATTACAATCACATGCTCTGACCTTATTGGAATAAACCTGAACCTAGCCTCATTAGTGCCATAAGTCTACCAAGGTTTAGTTAGGAAACCTTGAGATTCTAACAGGACTGCTAAAAGTTGCTAGGGCCTAGGGACAGTCCTCAATATGAAGCAGGTACAGGATTGAGGCTCTGCAATTCATAAGTTAAGGTGCTGCAGATTTGCTTCCAGGACATGGATTTAGAGGGATTAGATAACTATGAATAACTCCTATCAGTTAGAACTATCAAAGGCTGGCCTATCAAGCCTAAATGGCCAAATGCAGGCCTAAATAAATTGAGTTGCACAACCTCGGGCTTTGTAATTAATGAGAACATTCCCAAGCTACTTAGGATTAACCTATGGAGTCTCAAGTCGCACCAGTTATCCATTCCAAGCCCCGGATATTAGCAGGATTGAGGGTTCGTGAGACTTAGATTCAAGATTAGGATCGAACATCATAAGGAGAATCTCTAAACTTGATAGGGCCAAACAAAGAGGCTAATTCTTGTGAAGCTAAGTTTGTTAGTTTTCCCTAAGCCATGCAAAGTGCAACAAGTTTAAGGAGGTTTGATTTTCGGTACCCACTCCAAGCCCCTGTGATCTACATTGAGGCCCTAGTGGTCGTGCTCTTTAGTCCTTTGCCCAACCAAATCCAAATAGAGCTAGCCTTTGCATATGCGAAGGCACGGACAGTAAACACGGAAAATTGCGTTTTAACGAAACCAGGAAACCGTAGGTGATTTCTTTGTTAATTGATAATCAAACATTACTCCATATAGTTTAAGAACCATGATCGAACGAGGACCTAAGAGAGGAAGTTTAAGTCAATAATTCGTGGCTGAAAATTCATAGAGAATGAGTGAATTTCGAGCTAGGTAGCCCCCTTTTTCTTCTATTACAATCTGTTGAAGAGTCAATTTGTTAGCTTCTAACAGAATTGAATAACCCAGCACCGCATGGCTGGCCCTGGAGATTTAATAAGCTTGCCAAAATTCACTTAGAGAAACTTAAGGAGTGAAAGAATTAGTAGGGATAGTGCTTAGCACAAATTCTGATCTTTAGTCAATTAACAAGAATGCCAACCCCAGGATCATACCCATTGTCAACCAGAGTTCATAAAAGCTCACAGACGCAATTCCTGTGACAAGCTCACGCTTGGGGGTGTTTGATGTCACGAGTACACTTGGGGTTTCTAGTTCACTAATCTGAAATCTTGCATATATTTGGGAATGGCTAAGGAAGACCGGTCGTTCGAACAAAGGCATACGGGAAGTCATGTAATGGTTTAGTTCCCATTAACACAACCCCTTTTAATATTAATCAATTTCATGAATACTAAGTCTAAACTGTTCATTCGTTTCAGTGGACAGCATACTTGCACTTCACCCAAAGGCCATGGGTTCGATACATATTGGGAACATTTTGGTTAATAATTATTTCCATTCTACTATGTTAAATAAATATCCATGCATACTAATATTAAGTGGGAAGCTTGGGCTAGTGGTTGGCTCACTATCCCTGGACCTCCTGGTTCCAGGATCGAAACTCGTGGGCAGCTTTTATAAAAATCAAAATTTTTCGTATACGGTCTTAATCAATTTGGATAACATAAATCACAATCCAAAGCTTGGCCCAGATGGTCGAGCCTTGGGCAAGCAACCCTTCGTCTCGCCCGGAAACCCCAACTCGACCTTGTGGGTTTTCTCCACCATTTATTCTTGGCCATTTTAATTACCACTATGCCCCCCTGCACTTCCAGGAAAGACCACCATACCCCGCACCTCCGGAAAGACCACATTACCCCTAAACATTTTTACCACAATACCCTTGCACCTTGTAAAGACCACATTACCCCTAAACATTTCCAGAATTACCATAATGTCCCTGCTCCGCGTAATGACCGGTTGTCCTCACGGTCAAATCCAAAATTCAAGCCATGTCCCTGCTCCTGTAATGACCAGTTTGCCCTTGGTCAAATGCAAAAATTCCAGATTGCCCTTAGACAATTTGGTTAATCCCTATTCTGCCCCTTAAAATCAAAATTAATAAAAATCAGAATTAAAAAATTCAAAAAATATAGAAAATTAATAAAATTTCAATAAATCCAGAAAATCAGAATTAAAAATTTAAAAAATTTCAGAAAATTAATAAAAAAATTCAAAAATACAGATATTCATAAAAAATTCAGAAGATTAATAAAAAAATTCAAAAATTCAGAAATTAATAAAAATTTCAAAAAAAAAAAAAAAAAAAAAAAAAAAAATTCCAGAAATTAAAAAGGAAAATTCTTCGAAAGTCCTAAATAATTCATGAATTCAAGATTATCAAGTATTTTCATAAAATGCCTTAATCAATAAATTCCCTTCTAAATTTCTAATGATTATTTGTATCTTGTGTTTTTTTATTCTTCGTTATTCAAAAATAAAAAAATAATATTTTGTGATTCTTAATCTCACGCGACGAGCTCTAAGCACGAACTGGTAGCTTTTTCTGCTGTTCGTTGTTTAGAGATTCGTATAGGTCCAAGTGCAGCCGTAGTTGTCTTGGGCCTTGTGCATATGTGGATTAGGGTCGCCTTTCCCTTTTTACAAAATAAAAAACCGGCGCATTATTATTCCATGATTTTCAAAATAAAAGATCTTGTTTTACGATTCTTAATCTCACGCGACGAGCTCTAAACGCGAACTGGTAGCTTTTTCTGTTGTTCGTTGTTTAGAGATTCGTATGGGTCCAAGTGCAGCCGTAGTTGTCTTGGGACTTGTGCATATGTGGATTAGGGTCGCCTTTCCCTTTTTACAAAATAAAAAACCGGCGCATTATTATTCCATGATTTTCAAAATAAAAGATCTTGTTTTACGATTCTTAATCTCACGCGACGAGCTCTAACGCGAAACCGGTAGCTTTTTGCTGTTCGTTGTTTAGAGATTCGTATGGAGTCCCAAGTGCAGCGTAGTTGTCTTGGGCCCCGTGCATATGTGGATGAGGGTCGGGCTCTAAAAAATGGTTTTCAAAACAGTCAAGTTTTTTACTTTCCAGAAGCTTCGAAGGTCAAGCCTTGAACACATTTCAAATACTTTCGAAAGTCAAGCTTTCAAAACCTAGCCAGAACTACGTAAGCCTTGAGTTTCCCATTGCACCGGGGAATACGTAGGAGCAGGATCAAGTCCTGTCAGGCTAACCTCTATCAAGTATTTATTTTCACTCTAATAAAAGGGATCAAACTATTTTCAAATAATCACACACTCAATTTAAGGGTACTGTTCTTCGGAACAGGCGAGTGGGGTGCCTAACACCTTCCCCACTCGTAACCGACTCCCGAACCTAAATCTCATCCAGGGTTTTTCCAAATCTTTTTCCCTTAAAAAAATTTTGGTGGCGACTCCACATGATCAAAACAAATCATTTTCAAAAATTTTAGCGAGTTCGTCGTCTCGTCGGAATTACGGTTGCGACACCATGCACGTATACAGAACTAAGCAACCTTCCAAAGTTAGGACGTGAACATTAGTAATATCCTACCTTAGTTTTTCACCACAAATAGGACACATGAGGAGCCTTCAACTTTGAATCTCAACCTTAAACCATGAACACTAATCCCTAGATGCTGGAACCTAAACCCTGAAACCTGGAAGATCAAACCTAGAACCTGGAACTTCAAACCCTCAATCATGAACCCTAAACCCTAAAACCTAAACGGTAAACCCTAAATCCCACAACCTTGCAACTTCGTGTCCTCAACTTCGAAATCAGTAACCTGAACCATGAACCCTAGAACCTTGATACCTGGTGCCCAAAATTCTTAACCCTAGAATCTGGAACCCTGAACCTTCGAACATGGAGCCTTGAACTTTGAACCTAAACCATGAACCATGAACACTAAACCCTAGAACCAGGAACCTGAACCATGAAACCTGCAACCTCAAACTTGGAACCGGGAACTTTAAACCCTAAACCGTGAACCCTAAACCCTAAAACCTAATTGGTAAACCCGAAATCCAATTACCTTGCAACTTGGAGACCTCAACTTCGAAATCAGTAAATTGAACCATGAACCCTAGAACCTTGGTACCTGGTGCCCGAAATTCTTAACTCTAGAATCTGGAACCCTGAACCTTCGAACATGGAGCCTTGAACTTTGAACCTAAACCATGAACCATGAACACTAAACCCTAGAATCGGGAACCTGAACCCTGAAAACTGCAACCTCAAACTTAGAACCGGGAACTTTTAACCCTATACCGTGAACCCTAAACCCTAAAACATAATTGGTAAACCCGAAATCTGATTACCTTGCAACTTGGAGACCTCAACTTCGAAACTAGTAACCTGAACCATGAACCCTAAAACCTTGGTACCTGGTGCCCGAAACTTTTAACCCTAGAATATGGAACACTGACTCTGAACCCTGAACATTGGAACATGGAGACTTGAACTTTGAACGTAAACCTTGAACCATGAAAACTAACCCCGAAAACCGGGAACCTGAACCCTGGAACCTGAACCCTGGAACCTAAAATGTCAAACCTAGAACCTGTAACTTTAAACCCTAAACCGTGAACCCTAAACCCAAAAACCTAAACGGTAAACCGTAAATCCATTAACCTTGCAACTTGGAGTCCTCAACTTCGAAACCAGTAACATGAACAATGAACCCTAAAACCTTGGTACCTGGTGCCCGAAGCTTTTAACCCTAGAATCTGGAACACTAACTCCGAACCCTGAATATTGGAACATGGAGACTTGAACTTTGAACGTAAAGCTTGGACCATGAAAACTAACCCCGAAAACCGGGAACCTGAACACTAGAACCTGGAACGTCAAACCTAGAACCTGGAATTTTAAACCCTAAACCGTGAACCCTAAACCCTAAAACCCAAACGGTAAACCGTAAATCCCATAACCTTGCAACTTGGAGTCCTCAACTTCGAAATCAGTAACCTGAACCATGAACCCTTGAACCCTAGAACTTTGTACCTGAAACTTTTAACCCTAGAATCTGGAACTCTGACTCTTAACCTGAACCTTGGAACTTGTAGCCTTGAACTTTGAATCTGAACCTTAAACTATGAACACTAATCCCTAGAACGTGGAACCTGAACCCTGAAACCTGGAAGCTCAAACCTAGAACCTGCAACTTTAAACCCTAAACCGTGAACTCTAAACCCTAAAACCTAAACGGTAAACCCTAAACGGTAAACCCTAAATCCCATAACCTTGCCACTTGGAGTCCTTAACATCGAAACCAGTAACCTGAACCACGAACCCTTGAAACCTGGTACTTGATGCCCGAAACTATTAACCCTAGAATATGGAACACTGACTCTGAACCCTGAACATTGGAACATGGAGACTTGAACTTTGAACGTAAACCTTGAACCATAAAAACTAACCCCGAAAACCGGGAACTTGAACCCTGGAACCTGAAACGTCAAACCTAGAACCTGGAACTTTAAACCATAAACCCAAAAACCCAAACGGTAAACCGTAAATCCATTAACCTTGCAACTTGGAGTCCTCAACTTCGAAATCAGTAACCTGAACCATGAACCCTTGAACCCTAGAACTTGGTACCTGAAACTTTTAACCCTAAAATCTGGAACTCTGACTCTTAACCTGAACCTTGGAACTTGGAGCCTTGAACTTTGAATCTGAACCCTAAACTATGAACACTAATCCCTAGAACGTGGAACCTGAACCCTGAAACCTGGAAGCTCAAACCTAGAACCTGAAACTTTAAACCCTAAACCGTGAACCCTAAACCCTAAAACCTAAACGGTAAACCCTAAATCCCATAACCTTGCCACTTGGAGTCCTTAACATCGAAACCAGTAACCTGAACCACGAACCCTTGAAACTTGGTACTTGATGCCCGAAACTTTTAACCCTAGAATATGGAACACTGACTCTGAACCCTGAACATTGGAACATGGAGACTTGAACTTTGAACGTAAACCTTGAACCATGAAAACTAACCCCGAAAACCGGGAACTTGAACCCTAGAACCTGAAACGTCAAACCTAGAACCTGGAACTTTAAACCCTAAACCCAAAAACCCAAACGGTAAACCGTAAATCCATTAACCTTGCAACTTGGAGTCCTCAACTTGAAACCAGTAACTTTGAACCATGAACCCTAAAACCTTGGTACCTGGTGCCCGAAGGTTTTAACCCTAGAATCTGGAACACTGACTCTGAACCCTGAACATTGGAACATTGAGACTTGAACTTTGAACATAAACCTTGAACCATGAAAACTAACCTCGAAAACCGGGAACCTGAACACTGGAACCTGGAACGTCAAACCTAGAACCTGAACACTGAACACTGGAACCTTAACATAGAAACCAGTAACCTGAACCACGAACCCTTGAAACCTGGTACTTGATGCCCGAAACTTTTAACCCTAGAATCTGGAACCCTGACTCTTACCTCTGAACCTTGGAACTTGGAGCCTTGAACTTTGAATCTCAACCTTAAACCATGAACACTAATCCCTAATAGCTGGAACCTGAACCCTGAAACCTGGAAGCTCAAACCTAGAACCTGGAACTTCAAACCCTAAATCGTGAACCCTCAACCCTCAAACCTAAACGGTAAACCCTAAATCCCATAACCACGCAACTTCGAATTCTCCACTTCGAAACCAGTAACCTGAACCATGAACCCTAGAACCTTGGTACCTGGTGCCCGAAATTCTTAACCCTAGAATCTAGAACCCTGAGTCTAAACCCTGAACCTTGGAACATGGAGCCCTGAACTTTGAACCTAAACCATGAACCATGAACACCAAACCCTAGAACCAAGAACCTGAACCCTGAAACCTGCAACCTCAAACTTAGAACCGGGATCTTTAAACCCTAAAACCTAAACGGTAAACCCTAAATTCGATAACCTTGTAACTTGGAGTCCTCAACTTCGAAACCAGTAACCTGAACCATGAACCCTTGAGCTCTGGTACTTGGTGCCCAAAACTTTTAACCCTAGAATCTGGAACCCTGACTCTTAACCCTGAACCTTGGAACTTGGAGCCTTGAACTTTGAATCTCAACCTTAAACCATGAACACTAATCCCTAATAGCTGGAACCTGAACCCTGAAACCTGGAAGCTCAAACCTAGAACCTGGAACTTCAAACCCTAAATCGTGAACCCTCAACCCTCAAACCTAAACGGTAAACCCTAAATCCCACAACCATGCAACTTCGAATTCTCCACTTGAAACCCTAGAACTGAACCATGAACCCTAGAACCTTGGTACCTGGTATCAGGAAATTCTTAACCTAGAATCTGGAACACTGAGTCTAAACCACTCGAACCTTGGAACATGGATTTTGAGACTTTGAACCTAAACCATGAACCACGAACACCAAACCCTAGAACCAAGAACCTGAACCCTGAAACCTGCAACCTCAAACTTAGAACCGGGATCTTTAAACCCTAAAACCTGAACGGTAAACCCTAAATTCGATAACCTTGTAACTTGGAGTCCTCAACTTCGAAACCAGTAACCTGAACCATGAACCCTTGAGCCCTGGTACTTGGTGCCCGAAACTTTTAACCCTAGAATCTGGAACCCTGACTCTTAACCCTGAACGTTGGAACTTGGAGCCTTGAACTTTGAATCTCAACCTAAAACCATGAACACTAATACCTAGAACCTGGAAGCTGAACCCTGAAACATGGAAGCTCAAACCTAGAACCTAGAACTTTAAACCCTAAACCGTGAACCCTAAACCCTAAAACCTAAATTGTAAACCCTAAATCCCATAACCTTGCAACTTGGAGTCCTCCACTTCGAAACCTGTAACATGAACCATAAACCCTAGAACCCTGGTACCTGATGCTTGAAATCCTTAACCCCAGAATCTGGAACCCTGAACCTTGGAACATGGAGCCTTGAACTTTGAACCTAAACCATGAACCATAAACACTAAACCCTAGAACAAGGAAACTTAACCATGAAACCTGCAACCTCACACTTAGAACATGGAACTTTAAACCCTAAAACCTAAGCAGTAAACAGAAATCGGATAACCTTGCAACTTACTCAACCACGAACCCTTGAACCCTGGTACTTGGTGCCCGAAACTCTTAACCCTAGAATCTGGAACCCTGACTCTTAACCCTGAACCTTGGAACTTCGAGCCTTGAACTTTGAATCTCAACCTTAAACCATGAACACTAATCCCTAGAAGCTGGAACCTAAACCCTGAAACCTGGAAGCTCAAACCTAGAACCTGGAACTTCAAACCCTAAACTGTGAACCCTAAACCCTAAAACTTAAACGGTAAACCCTAAATCCCATAACCTTGCACCTTGGAGTCCTCAATTTCGAAACCAGTAACCTGAACCATGAACCTAGAACCACGGTACACAGTGCAAACACTTAACCCTAGAATCTCGATCCCTGAACCTTGGGATATGGAGCCATGAACATTGAACCTAAACCTTGAACCATGAACACTAAACCTTATAACCTGGAACCTGAACCCTGAAACCTTGAACTTTAAACCCTAAACCGTAAACCGTAAACCCAAAACCTAAACGGTAAAACCTATATACGATAACCTTGCAACTTGGAGTCCTCAACTTCGAAACCAATAACCTGAACCATGAACCCTAGAACCCTGGTACCTGGTGCCCGAAACCCTTAACGCTAGAATCTGGAACCCTGAACCTTGGAACATGGAGCCTTGCACTTTGAACCTAAACCATGAACCATGAAGACTAAATCCTAGAACCAGGAACGTGAACCCTTAAACCTGCAACCTCAAACTTAGAACCGGGAACTTTAAACCCTAAACCCTAAAACCTAAACGGTAAACCCTAAATTCCATAACCTTGCAACTTGGAGTCCTCAACTTCAAAACCAGTAACCTGAACCAGGAACCCTAGAACCCTGGTACCTGGTGCCCGAAACCTTTAACCGTAGAATCTGGAACACTAACTCTGAACCCTGAACATTGGAACATGGAGCCTTGAACTTTAAACGTAAACCTTGAAACATGAACACTAAACCCTAGAACCTGGAACCTGAACCCTTAAACCTCGAAGCTCAAACCTAGATCCTAGAACTTTAAACCCTCAACCGTGAACCCTAAACGGTAAACCCTAAATCCTATAACCTTAAATCTTAGAGCCCCCAACTTCGAAACCAGTAACCTGAACCATGAACCCTAGAAACCTGGTACCTGGTATAAAAACTTTTAACCCTAGAATCTGGAACCCTAACTCTTAACCCTGAACATTGGAACGAGGAGCCTTGAACTTTGAACGTAAACCTTGAACCATGAACACAAAACCCTAGAACCTGGAACCTGGAACCTCAATCCTAGAACCTGGCACTATAAACCCTAAACTGTGAACCTTAAACCATAAAACATAAACGGTTAACCCTAAATCCCATCACCTTGCAACTTGTAGTCCTAAACTTAGAAACCAGTAACCTGAACCATGAACCCTAGAACCCTGGTACCTGGTGCCCAAAACTCTTAACCTTAGAATCTGGAACCCTGACTCTAAACCCTGAACTTTGGAACATGGAGCCTTGAACATTGAACCTAACCTTGAACCATGAACACCAAACCCTAGAACTCGGAACATGAACCCTTCAAATTGGAACCTAGCACTGCAACTTTAAACCCTAAACCGTGAACCCTACCCTAAAACGTAAATGGTAAACCCTAAATCCGATAAACTTGCAGCTTGGAGTCCTTAACTTCGAAACCAGTAACCTGAACCATGAACCCATGAACCTTGGTACTTGGTGCCCGAAAAATTTAACCCGAGAATCTGGAACCCAGACTCTTAATCTTGAACATTGGAACTTGGAGCCTTGAACATTGAATCTCAACCTTAAACCAACAACACTAATCCCTAGAACCTGGAACCACAAACCTAGGACCCGGAACTTTAAACCCTAAACCGTGAACCCTAAACCCCAAAACCTAAACGGTAAACTCTAAATACCATAACCCTGCAACTTGGAGTCCTCAACTTCGAAGCCAGTAACCTTAACCATGAACCCCATAAAGCTAGTACTTGGTGCCCGAAACTCTTAACCCTAGAATCAGGAACCCTGACTCTAAACCCTGAACCTTGCAACATGAAGCCTTGAACATTGAATCTAAACCTTGAACCATGAACACCAAACCCTAGAACCTGGAACCTCAAACCTAGAACCTGGAACTTTAAACCCTAAACCCTAGAACCTAAATGGTAAACCCTAAATCCGATAAACATGCAACATGGAGTCCTCAGCTTTGAAACCAGTAACCTGAACCATGAACCCTTGAGCCCTGGTACTTGGTGCCCGAAATATTTAACCCTAGAATCTGGAATCCAGACTCTTAACCCTGAACCTTGGAACTCGGAGCCTTGAACTTTGAATCTCAACCTTAAACCATGAACCCTAATCCCTAGAACCTAGAACCTGAACCCTGAAACTTAGAACTTCAAACCTAGGACCTGGAACATTAAACCCTAAACCCCAAAACCTAAATGGTAAACCCTAAATACCATAACCCTGAAACTTGGAGTCCTCAACTTCGAAGCCAGTAACCTTAACCATGAACCCCATAACGCTAGTAATTGGTGCCCGAAACTCTTAACCCTAGAATCAGGAACCCTGACTCTAAACCCTGAACCTTGCAACATGAAGCCTTGAACATTGAATCTAAACCTTGAACCATGAACACCAAACTCTAGAACCTGGCACCTGGAACCACAAATCTAGGACCTGGAACTTTAAACCCTAAACCGTGAACCCTAAACCCTAAAACCTAAACGTTAAACTTTAAATCCGATAACCTTGCAACTTGGAGTCCTCAACTTCGAACCCAGTAACCTGAACCATGAACCCTTGAACCCTGGTACTTGGTGCCTCAAACTTTTAACCCTAGAATCTGGAACCCTGACTCTTAACACTGAACCTTGGAACTTGGAGGATTGAACCTTGAATCTGAACCTTAAACCATGAAGACTAATACCTAGAACCTGGAACCTCAACCCTGAAACCTGGAACCTCAAACCTATAACCTAGAACTTTAAACCCTAAACCCTAAAACCTAAACGGTAAACCCTAAATCCCATAACCATGCAACTTGGAGTCCTCCACTTCGAAACTAGTAACCTGAACCATGAACCCTAGAATCTAGAACCCTGACTCTTATCCCTGAACCTTGGAACTTGGAGCCCTGAACTTTGAATCTGAACC
This sequence comes from Canavalia ensiformis, assembly GCA_026541065.1. Classification (NCBI taxonomy): domain Eukaryota; kingdom Viridiplantae; phylum Streptophyta; class Magnoliopsida; order Fabales; family Fabaceae; genus Canavalia; species Canavalia ensiformis. The sequence continues at coordinate 40,347 of JAMKYM010000719.1, forward strand.
TTAAACCATGAACACTAAACCCCAGAACCAGGAACCTGAACCATGAAACCTGCAACCTCAAACTTAGAACCGGGAACTTTAAACCCTAAACTGTGAACCCTGAACCCTAAAACCTAAACGGTAAACCCTAAATCCGATAACCTTGCAACTTGGAGTCCTCAACATCGAAACCAGTAACCTGAACTAGGAACCCTAGAACCCTGGTACCTGGTGCCCGAAAATTTAAACCCTAGAATCTGGAACACTAACTCTGAACCCTAAACAATGGAACATGGAGCCTTGAACTTTGACTTTGAACCATGAACGCTAAACCCTAGAACCGGGAACCTGAACCCTGGAAGCTGGAACCTCAAACCTTGAACCTGGAACTTTAAACCCTAAACCGTGAACCCTAAACCCTAAAACCTAAACGGTAAACCTTAATTCCCTTAACCTTGCAACTTGGAGTCCACAACTTCGAAACGAGTAACCTGAACCATGAACCGTAGAACCCTGGTACCTGGTGCCCGAAACTCTCCACCCTAGAATCTGGAACCCTGACTCTGAACCCTTAACCTTGGGACATGGAGCCTTGAACTTTGAACGTAAACCATGAACCATGAACACTAGACCCTAGAACCAGGAACCTCAACCCTGAAACCTGCAACCTCAAACTTAGAACCTGGAACTTTAAACCCTAAACCGTGAACCCTAAACCCTAAAACTTAAACGATAAACCCTAAATCCGATAACCTTGCAACTTGGAGTCCTCAACTTCGAAACCAGTAACCTGAACCATGGTGCCCGAAACTCTTAACCATAGAATCTGGAACCCTGAACCTTGAAACATGGAGCCTTGAACATTGAACCTAAACCTTGGACCATGAACACTAAACCCTAGAACCTACAACCTGATCCTTGGAACCTGGAACCTCAAACCTAGAACCTGGAACTGTATACGCTAAACCCTAAAACCTAAACGGTAAACCCTAAACCCTAAATCCTAAAACTTTTAACCCTAGAATCTGGAACACTAACTCTGAACCCTGAACATTGGAACATGAAGGCTTGAACTTTCAACGTAAACCTTAAAACATGAAGCCTAAACCCTAGAACTCGGAAGGGAACCTCTAACCTGAAACGTAGAACATGGAACTTTAAACCCTAAACGTGAACTCTAAACCCTAAAACCTAAACGGTAAACCATAAATCCGATAACCTTGCAACTTGGAGTCCTCAACTTCGAAACCAATAACCTGAACCATGAACTCTAGAACCCTGATACTTGGTGCCCGAAATTCTTAACCCTAGAATCTGGAACCCTGACTCTAAACCCTGAACCTTGGAATATGGAGCCTTGAATATTGAACCTAAACCTTGAACAATGAACACTAAACACTAGCAATTGGAACCTGAACCCAGAAAACTGCAACCTCAAACTTAGAACCTGGAACTTTACACCCTAAATTGTCAACCCTAAACCCTAAAACGTAAACGGTAAACCCTAAATGCGATAACCTTGCAACTTGGAGTCCTCAACTTTGAAACCAATAACTTGAACCATGAACCCTAGAACCCTGGTACTTGGTGCCCGAAACTCTTAACCCTAGAATCTGGAAGCCTGACTCTAAACCTTGAACTTTGCAACATGGGGCATTGAACATTGAACCTAAACCTTGAACAATGAACATTAAACCCTAGAACCTAGAACCTGAAACCTAATACCTGGATCCTCAAACCTAGAACCTGAACTTTAAACCCTAAACCGTGAACCCTTAACCCTATAACCTAACCAGTAACCCTAAATCCGATAACCTTACAACTCTAACTCCTCAACTTCGAAACCAGTAACCTGAACCATGACCGCTACAACCCTGGTACCTGGTGCACGAAACTCTTAACTCTAGAATATGGAAACCTGAGTATGAACCCTCAACCTTGGAACATGGAGCCTTGAACTTTGAACCTGAACAATGAACCATGAACACTAAACCCTAGAACCAGGAACCTGAACCCAGAAACCTGCAACCTCAAACTTAGAACCTGGAACTTTACACCCTAAACTGTCAACCCTAAACCTAAAAACGTAAGCAGGTAAACCCTAAATGCGATAACCTTACAACTTGGAGTCCTCAACTTCGAAACCCTAGTAATGCTGAACCATGAAACCTAGAACCACAGTGCACCTGATGCCGAAACTTTTAACACTAGAATGGAACACTAATTAAAGAACCCGAACATTGGAACATGGAGCCTTGAACTTTCAACGTAAACCTTAAAACATGAACCCTAAACCCTAGAACTTGGAACCTGGAACTTTAAACCCTAAACCCTAAAACCTAAACGGTAATCCCTAAATCCCATAACCTTGCAACTTGGGGTCCAACACTTCGGAACGAGTAACCTGAACCATGAAACGTAGAACCCTGGTACCTGGTGCCCGAAACTCTCAACCCAAGAATCTGGAACCCTGACTTTGAACCCTTAACCTTGGAACATGGAGCCTTGAACTTTGAACCTAAACCATGAACCATGAACACAAACCCCTAGAAACAGGAACCTCAATCCTGAAACCTGCAACCTCAAACTTAGAACCTGGAACTTTAAACCCTAAACCGTGAACCCTAAAACGTAAAACTTGAACCATAAACCCAAGAACCATGGTACATGGCGCCTGAAATTCTTAACCGTAGAATCTGGAACCCTGAACCTTGGAACATGGAGCCTTGAACATTGAACCTAAACCTTGAACCATGAACACTAAAACCTAGAACCTGGAACTTGAAACGTCGAACCTGGAACCTCAAACCTGGATCTTGGAACATTAAACCCTAAACCGTGAACCCTAAACCCTAAAACCTAAACGGTAATCCGTAAATCGCATAAGCTTGCAACTTGGAGTCCTCAACTTCGAACCCAATAACCTGAACCATGAATCGTAGAACCCTGGTACCTGGTGCCAGAAACTCTCAACCCTAGAATCTGGAACCCTGACTCTGAACCCTGAACCTTGGAACTTGGAGCCATGAACTTTGAACCTATATGATGAACTTTGATCACTAACCCTAGAACCAGGAACCTGAACCCTGAAACCTGGAGCTTTAAACCCTAAACCCTAAAACCTAAACGGTAAACCCTAAATCCGATAACCTTGCAACTTGGAGTCCTCAACTTCGAAACCAGTAACCTGAACCATAAATCCTAGAACCCTGGTACCTGGTGCCTGAAATTCATAACCCTAGAATTTGGAACCTTGAGTCTGAACCCTGAACCTTGGAACTTGGAGCCTTGAACTTTGAACGTAATCCATGAACCATGAACACTAAACCCTAAAACCAGGAACCTGAACCCTGAAAACTGCAACCTCAACCTTAGAACCTCAAACTTTAAACCCTAAACTGTGAACCCTAAACCCTAAAACCTAAACGGTAAACCCTAAATCCGATAAGCTTGCAACTTGGAGTCCTCAACTTCGAAACCAGTAACGTGAACCATGAACCCTAGAACCCTGGTACCTTGTGCCCGAAACTTTTAACCCTAGAATCTGGCACCCTAACTCTAATACAACCCACTTGGGAGGAGAAGGATGGACCTAGTTGGAGGTAGGATTGAAGCTCAAAATTCAGAGCAGTTTTGGGAGCTCCTCAAATTGTGTTCAATGTAGCACAAAATTGTGCATAAAAATGAAAAGAAGAGGAAACATAAATTTGCGAGAATGTAAGAGGGAGTGGGGAAGGTGATTGCAAGAATTAAAGGCTGGAAATAAAGTGCAGAAATGGAAGAAAGGGAAAAACGAAAATGACCAAAATTAAAGGGGAAAGGGGCTGGAAATTAAAGCATAAACTAAGAACCAGAATTGTAAATTGCAAGAAGGTAAATGGCAGAATGTAAATTGCAGAAAAATAATTCCTAAGCTAGGCGCCACTCCACTAGCTAGAGGAAGCTAGGAAGATAAGCCAAGTTCCACCACATTGGAGGCTCCAATGATAAGGAAAAAGGGTCTTAACCTCAAGAACAAGCAAGAGGAGAAGAAAGAGAAGAGAAAACTGCTCTCTCAAGGGAATTTCGGATTCCAATAGCATAAAATGACCAAAGGTGTCATTTGCTTACATTAAGCCCTTATTTATAGGAAAAAGGGAAGGGGGCTGCTTGGTTGTGGGTATGGGCTGCTCCTAGCCATCCAAGCCCTTAAGCTAAGCCTATTCCTATTCTAAATAGTCTAATTTTATCCCATGTTGGAATAAACTATCCCTACTTTTACAAGTTAAGACAAATACAATCAAATTGAAATTACTAATTTCAGATTTATTCTTCCTAAGCTAAAATTTTGAAATCTACAATTTCCTTGAATGATAATTCCGTGGATGACATTTCTTCATGATATTCCTTCCTTTTGAGAAGTAATGCTTCCACCTCTTGTTGAATTCTCTTAGCCCTTGACCTAGTGGTTGGTCCCTTAATGGTGGTGCTCACATCAAACTCTGAACCTTGAAGATTGGAGTATGGATCGTTGTACTTTGACCGTAAACCTTGAACGATGAATACTAAGCCCTAGAACCTGGAACCTGAACCCTGGAACCTAGAACCCGGAACTTTAAACCCTAAACCCTAAAACCTAAACGGTAAACCCTAAATCTCCTAACCTTGCAGGTTGGAGTCCTGAAGTTCTAAACTAGAAACCTGAACCATGAACCCGAGAACCCTAGCACCTGGTGCCCGAAACTCTCATCACTAGAATCTGGAACCCTGACTCTGAACCCTGAACCTTGGAACATGGAGCCTTGAACATTGAACCTAAACCTTGAACCATGAAAACTAAACCCTAGAACCTGGAACCTGAACCATGAAACCTGGAAGCTCAAACCTAGAGCCTGGAACTTTAAACCCTAAACCGTGAGCACTAAACGATAAACCCTAACTCCAATAACCTTGAAACTTTGAGTCCTCAACTTCGAAACCAGTACCTGAACCATGAACTTTAGAACCCTGGTACCTGGTGCCCGACATTCTTAACCCTAGGATCTGGAACCCTAAACCTTGGAACGTAAAGCCTTGAACAATGAACCTGAACCATGAACCATGAACACTAAACCCTAGAACCAGGAACCTGAACCCTGAAACCTGCAACGTCAAACCTAGAACCTTGAACTTTAAACACTACACCGTGAACCCTATACCGTAAAACCTAAACGGTAAACCCTAAATCCCATAACCTTGCAACTAGGAGTCCTCAACTTTTAAAGCAGTAACTTGAACCATGAACCCTAGAAGCCTGGTACCTGGTGCCCGAAACTCTTAACCCTAGAATCTAGAACCCTGATTCTTTACCATGAACCTTGGAACATGGAGCCTTGAACATTGAATCCCAACCTTAACCCATGAACACTAATCCCTAGAACCTGGAACCTGAACCCTGAAACCTGGAAGCTCAAACCTAGAACCTGGAACTTTAAACCCTAAACCGTGAACCCTAAACCCTAAATTCGATAACCTCGCAACTTGGAGTCTTGACTTTCGAAACGTGCTGAACCATGAACCCTAGAACCACTGAGCACCAGTGCCCGAAACTTTTAACCCTAGAATCTGGAACCCTAACTGTGAACCTTGAACATTGGAATATGGAGCCTTGAACTTTGACCGTAAACATTGAACCATGAATACTAAACCCCAGATCCTGGAACCTGAACCTTGGAACTTGGAACCTCAAACCTAGAACCTAGAACTTTAAAACCTAAACGGTGAACCCTAAATGCCATAACCTTGCAGCTTGGAGTCCTCGACTTCGAAACCAGTATCCTGAACAATGAACCCGAGAACCCTAGTACCTGGTGCCCGAAACTCTTATCCCTAGAATCTGGAACCTTGACTCTGAACCCTGAACCTTTGAACATGGACCTTTGAACATTGAACCTAAACCTTGAACCATGAAAACTAAACCCTAGAACATGGAACCTGCACCCTTAAACCTGGAAGCTCAAACACAGAACCTGGAACTTTAAACCCTAAACCGTGAACCCTAACTCCGATAACCTTGAAACTTAGAGTCCTCAATTTCGAGTTCTGCAGTAAAACTGAGAACCATGAACCCTAGGACCCTGGTACCTACGGCCCGAAATTCTTAACCCTAGGATCTGGAACCCTGAACCGTGGAACATGGAGCCTCCAACTTTGAACCTAAACCATGAACCATGAATACTAAACCCTAGAACCAGGAATATGAACCTTGAAACCTGCAACGTCAAACTTAGAACCTGGAACTTTAAACCCTAACCCATGAACCCTAAACCTTAAAACCTAAACAGTAAACCCTAAATCCCATAACCTTACAACTAGGAGTCGTCAACTTTCAAAGCAGTAACCTGAACCATGAACCCTAGAAACCTGGTACTCGGTGCCCGAAACTCTTAACCCTAGAATATGGGACCCTGACTCTTTATAATACAACCCACTTGGGAGGAGGGGGATGGACCTAGTTGGAGGTAGGATTGAAGCTCAAAATTCATAGCAGTTTTAGGAACTCCTCAAATTGTGTTCAATGTAGCACAAAATTGTGCATAAAAATGAAAAGAAGAGGAAACATAAATTTGCAGAATGTAAAGAGGGAATTGGGGAAGGTGATTGCAAGAATTAAAGGCTGGAAATAAAGTGCAGAAATGGAAGAAAGAGCAAAACGAAAATGACCAAAATTAAAGGGGAAAGGGGCAGAAAATTAAAGCATAAACTAAGAACCAGAATTGTAAATTGCAAGAAGGTAACTGGCAGAATGTAAATTGCAGAAAAATAATTCCTAAGCTAGGCGCCACTCTACTAGCTAGAGGAAGCTAGGAAGATAAGCCAAGTTCCACCACATTGGAGGCTCCAATGATAAGGAAAAGGGTCTTAACCTCAAGAACAAGCAAGAGGAGAAGAAAGAGAAGAGAAAGTTGCTCTCTCAAAGGGAATTTGGATTCCAATAGCATAAAATGACCAAAGGTGTCTTTTGCTTACATTAAGCCCTTATTTATAGAAAAAAAGGAAGGGGTTGCTTGGTTGTGGGTTTGGGCTGCCCTTAGCCAACCAAGCCCTTAAGCTAAGCCTATTCCTATTCTAAATAGTCTAATTTTATCCCATGTTGGAATAAACTATCCCTACTTTTACAAGTTAAGACAAATACAATCAAATTGAAATTACTAAATTCATATTTATTCTTCCTAAGCTAAATTTTGAAATCTACAATTTCCTTGAATGATAATTCCGTGGATGACATTTCTTCATGATATTCCTTTCTTTTGAGAAGTAATGCTTCCACCTTTTGTTGAATTCTCTTGGCCCTTGACCTAGTGGTTGGTCCCTTAATGGTGGTGCTCATAACCCTTTACCATGAACCTTGGAACATGGAGCCTTGAACATTGAATCTCAACCTTAACCCATGAACACTAATCCCTAGAACCTGGAACTTTAAACCCTAAACCGTGAACCCTAAACCTAAACAGTAAACCCTAAATCCGATAACCTTGCAACTTGGAGTCCTCAACTTCGAAACCAGTAACCTGAACCATGAACCCTAGAACCATGGTACCTGGAAACCGAAACTCTTAACCCTAGAATCTGGAACACGACTCAAACCACAGACCTTGGAACATGGAGCCTTGAACATTGAACCTAAACTTGAACCATGAACACTAAACCCTAGAACCTGGAAACAGAACCTGAAACACAGAGCTCAAATCTAGAATGTTGGAACTTTAAACCCTAAATCGTGAATCCTAAACCCTAAACCTAAACGGTTAAGCCTAAATCCGATTACCTTGAAACTTGGAGTCGTCAACCTCGAAACTAGTAACCTGAACCATGAACCCTAGAACCCTGGTACATGGGGCCTGACACTCTTAAGCCTAGAATCTGGAACCCGGAGTCTAAACCCTGAACCTTCGAATACGGAGCCTTGAACATTGAACCTAAACCAAGAACCTTGAACACTAAACCCTAGAACCAGGAACCTGAACCCTAACATCAAACTTAGAACTGGAACTTTAAACCCTAAACCTTGAACCACGAACCCTAAAACCTAGCGGTAAACCCTAAATTCGATTACCTTTTAACTTGGAGTCCTCAACTTAAAACTAGTAACCTGAACCATGAACCCTTGAACCCTTGTACCAGGGCCCGAAAGTCTTAACCCTAGAATGTGGAACCACAGTCCGAACCCTCTGAACCTTGGAACATGGAGCCTTGAAAATTGAACCTAAACCTTGAACCATGAACACTAAACCCTAGAACCAGGAACCTGAACCCTCAAACATAGAACCTGGACTTTAAACCCTAAACCGTGAACCCTAAACCTTAAAACCTAAATCCGATAACCTTGCAACTTGAGTCCTCAACTTGAAACCAGCGACCTGAACCATGAACCATAGAATCCAAAACTAGTGCCGTAACTCTTAACCTTAGAATCTTGAACCCACGACTCACGAACCACGAACCTTGGAACATGGAGCCTTGAAAATTGAACCTAAACCATGAACCTCAAGTGAACACTACACCCTAAAACCTTGCAACTTGGAGTCCTCAAACGTCGAAACTATAACTCCGAGCCATGAACCCTAGAACCACAGTACGTGGTGCCCAACACTCTTAAGCCTAAATACGGAACCAAGTTTGAACCACGAACCTTGCAACATGGAGACTTGCACGTTGAACCTAAACCAAGAACCATAAACACTAAACCTAGAACATGGAACCTGAACCACGGAACCGGAACCTCAAACCTAGAATCCTAAACTTTAAACCCTAAATAAGTGAACCCTGAACCCTAAAACCTAACGCTAAACCTAAATCCCATAACCTTGCAACTTGGATTCCTTAACTTGAAACCAGTAACTTGAACCATGAACCCTAGAACAACTGGTGCCTGGTGCGAAATTCATAACCACAGAATGCGGAACTCGACTCACGAACCCCGAACCTTGGAACATGGAGCCTTGAACTTTGAACCTAAACCATGAACCATGAACACTAAACCGAAGAACCAGGAACCTGCAACCTCAAACTTAGAACCCGAAACTTTAAACCCTAAACCGAGAACCCTAAACCCTAAAACCTAAACGGTAAACCATGAATCCCATACCCTTGCAACTTGGAGTCCTCAACTTCGAAATCAATAACCTGAACCATGAACCATAGAACCCTGGTACTTAGTGCCTGTAGCTCTTAACCCTAGAATCTGGAACCCGACTCGAACCACGAACCTTGGAACATGGAGCCTTGAAATTGAACCTAAACCATGAACCATGAACACACTAGACCCTAAAACCTTTGCAACTTGGAGTCCTCACGGCTGTCGATAAAACCAGTAACCCGAGCCATGAACCCTAGAAAACTGGTACGTGGTGCCCAACACTCTTAAGCCTAGAATCTGGAACCCGAAGTCTGAACCCTGAACCTTGCAACATGGAGACTTGCATGTTGAACCTAAACCATGAACCATGAACACTAAACCCTAGAACATGGAACGTGAACCCTGGAACCTGGAACCTCAAACCTAGAATCCTAAACTTTAAACCCTAAACCGTGAACCCTGAACCCTAAAACCTAAACGGTAAACCCTAAATCCCATAACCTTGCAACATGGATTCCTTAACTTCGAAACCAGTAACTTGAACCATGAACCCTAGAACCCTGGTACCTGGTGCCTGAAATTCATAACCCTAGAATCTGGAACCTTGACTCTGAACCCTGAACCTTGGAACATGGAGCCTTGAACTTTGAACCTAAACCATGAACCATGAACACTAAACCGAAGAACCAGGAACCTGCAACCTCAAACTTAGAACCCGAAACTTTAAACCCTAAACCGGGAACCCTAAACCCTAAAACCTAAACGGTAAACCATGAATCCCATACCCTTGCAACTTGGAGTCCTCAACTTCGAAATCAATAACCTGAACCATGAACCATAGAACCCTGGTACTTAGTGCCCGTAGCTCTTAACCCTAGAATCTGGAACCCTGACTCTGAACCTTGAACCTTGGAACATGGAGCCTTGAAAATTGAACCTAAACCATGAACCGTGAACACTAGACCCTAAAACCTTGCAACTTGGAGTCCTCAAACTCAAACTTAGAATCCTGGAACTTTGAACCCTAGAAAAGCGTGAACATTGGTAAACCCAACACTCTTAAGCCTAGAATCCGGAACCCAACTTCGAACCACGAACCTTGCAACATGGAGACTTGCACGTTGAACCTAAACCATGAACGATGAACACTAAACCCTAGAACATGGAACGTGAACCCTGGAACCTGGAACCTCAAACCTAGAATCCTAAACTTTAAACCCTAAACCGTGAACCCTGAACCCTAAAACCTAAACGGTAAACCCTAAATCCCATAACCTTGCAACATGGATTCCTTAACTTCGAAACCAGTAACTTGAACCATGAACCCTAGAACCCTGGTACCTGGTGCCGAAATTCCATAACCCTAGAATCTGGAACCATGACTCTGAACCCTCTGAACCTTGGAACATGGAGCCTTGAACTTTGAACCTAAACCATGAACCATGAACACTAAACCGAAGAACCAGGAACCTGCAACCTCAAACTTAGAACCCGAAACTTTAAACCCTAAACCGGGAACCCTAAACGCGAAAACCTAAACGGTAAACCATGAATCCCATACCCTTGCAACTTGGAGTCCTCAACTTCGAAATCAATAACCTGAACCATGAACCCTAGAACCCTAGTACCTGGTGCCCGAAACTCTTAACCCTAGGATCTGGAACCCTGACTCTGAACCCTATACCCTTCAAGATGGAGCCTCAAACTTTGACCCAAAACCATGAACTGATGTGAGCATGGAAATTAGCTTTCAAGAGAAATTTTTAGCTTAAAGGAAATAAAACTGAAATTTTTCCTATTTTTAATTTGGTTGTATTTTTCTTTAAGTTGTAAAAGTGAGAATAGCTTATTCCAACATGAAATAAGAATAGGTTATTTAGAATAGGAACAGGCTTAGGTTAAGAGCTTGGTTGACTAAGGGCAGCTCAAACCCACAACCAAGCAGCCCCCTTCCTTTTTTCCTATAAATAAGGGCTTAATGTAAGCTGATGTGAGCATGGAAATTGACTTTCAAGAGAAATTTTTAGCTTAAGGATAATAAAACTGAAATTTTTCCTAATTTTAATTTGGTTGTATTTTTCTTTAAGTTGTAAAAGTGGGAATAGCTTATTCCAACATGGAATAAGAATAGGTTATTTAGAATAGGAACAGGCTTAGGTTAAGAGCTTGGTTGGCTAAGGGCAGCCAAACCCACAACCAAGCAGCCCCCTTCCTTTTTTCCTATAAATAAGGGCTTAATGTAAGCAAATGACACCTTTGGTCATTTTATGATATTGGAATCCGAAATTCCCTTGAGAGAGCAACTTTCTCTTCTCTTTCTTCTCCTCTTGCTTGTTCTTGAGGTTAAGACCCTTTTCCTTATCATTGGAGCCTCCAATGTGGTGGAACTTGGCTTATCTTCCTAGCTTCCTCTAGCTAGTGGAGTGGCGCCTAGCTTAGGAATTATTTTTCTGCAATTTACATTCTGCCATTTACCTTCTTGCAATTTACAATTCTGGTTCTTAGTTTATGCTTTAATTTTCAGCCCCTTTCCCCTTTAATTTTGGTCATTTTCGTTTTGCCCTTTCTTCCATTTCTGCACTTTATTTCCAGCCTTTAATTCTTGCAATCACCTTCCCCAATTCCCTCTTTATATTCTGCAAATTTATGTTTCCTCTTCTTTTCATTTTTATGCACAATTTTGTGCTACATTGAACACAATTTGAGGAGCTCCCAAAACTGCTTTGAATTTTGAGCTTCAATCCTACCTCCAACTAGGTCCATCCTCCTCCTCCCAAGTGGGTTGTATTATGAACCATGAACACTAAACGCTACAACCAGGAACTTGAACCCTGAAACCTGCAACCTCAAACTTAGAACCTGGAACTTTAAACTCTAAACCATGAACCCTAAACCCGAAAACCTAAACGGTAAACCCTAAATCCGATAAGCTTGCAACTTGGAGTCCTCAACTTCGAAACCAGTAACTTGAACCATGAAGGCTAGATCCCTGGTACCTGGTGCCCGAAATTTTTAGCCCTAGATTCTTGAACCCTGAGTCTGAACCCTGAACCTTGGAACATGGAGCCTTGAACTTTGAACCTAAACCATGAACCATGAACACTAAACCCTAAAACCTGGAACCTGAACCCTAAAACCTGCAACCTCAAACTTAGAACCTGGAACTTTAAACCCTAAACCGTGAACCCTAAACGGTAAACCCTCAATCCGATAAGCTTGCAACTTGGAGTCCTCAACTTCTAAACCAGTAACCTGAACCATGAAGCCTAGAACCCTGGTACCTGGTGCCTGAAATTTTTAACCCTAACTATGAACCCTGGTACCAGGTGCCCGAATTTTTAATACAACCCACTTGGGAGGAGGAGGATGGACCTAGTTGGAGGTAGGATTGAAGCTCAAAATTCAGAGCATTTGTGGGAGCTCCTCAAATTGCGTTCAATGTAGCACAAAATTGTGCATAAAAATGAAAAGAAGAGGAAACATAAATTTGCAGAATGTAAAGAGGGAATTGGGGAAGGTGATTGCAAGAATTAAAGGCTGGAAATAAAGTGCAGAAATGGAAGAAAGGGCAAAACGAAAATGACCAAAATTAAAGGGGAAAGGGGCTGAAAATTAAAGCATAAACTAAGAACCAGAATTGTAAATTGCAAGAAGGTAAATGACAGAATGTAAATTGCAGAAAAATAATTCCTAAGCTAGGCGCCACTCCACTAGCTAGAGGAAGCTAGGAAGATAAGCCAAGTTCCACCACATTGGAGGCTCCAATGATAAGGAAAAGGGTCTTAACCTCAAGAACAAGCAAGAGGAGAAGAAAGAGAAGAGAAAGCTGCTCTCTCAAGGGAATTTCGGATTCCAATAGCATAAAATGACCAAAGGTGCCATTTGCTTACATTAAGCCCTTATTTATAGGAAAAAAGGAAGGGGGCTGCTTGGTTGTGGGTTTGGGCTACCCTTAGCCAACCAAGCTCTTAACCTAAGCTTTGTTCTATTCTAAATAACCTATTCTTATTCCATGTTGGAATAAGCTATTCCCACTTTTACAACTTAAAGAAAAATACAACCAAATTAAAATTAGGAAAAATTTCAGTTTTATTATCCTTAAGCTAAAAATTTCTCTTGAAAGCCAATTTCCATGCTCACATCATCCTCTCCCCCTTAAAAGCATTCGCCCTCGAATGGCAATCACCAATTTTTGCAAAACAAAGGACACAAATAAGAGTAGAAGAGTATATGTGGTTATGGAAGAAAGAAAATTATGGAGAATGCCAGGATCAAATACGAACCTCTTTAATTTTTCAAATAGTCGTAAACATTGGAAAGCAAATTTGACTAGGAACAAAAGGTTGATTCGATCTACAAGCTCATAGTTATTAACAAACATGTCACAAGTAAACTTACGTGCTTTCATCCATTTTCTTTTCCCTAAAGAGATCTTAGTGCTATGAATATTTGTAATTACTAAAAAATTAAGCATCCTAGATGCATTATCATAAAACAAGGATCGAAGCATGCTAGGGACCTTTATATGTGAGGATTCACTATCACTGCGAAGCATATGAGACAGTGGTGATAATCTAGGCATATGAATGGATCTAGACACATGATCTCCAACAAATTTTGCAACAATGGTGTCCCAAATGTTGGTAGAAGGCTGGAGTTCCATCTTTTGATTACTCTTTGTAAAGGAGAACATTTCAACCCCTATGATAGGTGAAAGGAATTGAGGAACACTAGGCACTAAGTTTTCTTGATGTTCAATACCCCTTATAGGTGGCAACCCTAGAGGTAACTCTTTTGGGAATACATCTTGGAACTCTTCTAGAAGTTCACTAGACTCAAGGTTTGGTTGAGTATTTAAGCAATACTCTTTGCACATGAGCATGTACATGGGTTGTCTAGCTAGAAGAGTTTGCCTAATTTCTCCTTGATTGATGAAGAGGTTTTTAACCTTGTCCTCATGTCTCAACCTCTTGTCTTTTTTTAAATTCTTTCCTTTAATTCCCTTCTTTTCTTTCTCTCTTTTCTTTTTCATTTGTACTTGATCTTTACAAACCTCACTAGGGGCCAAGGGAACTAAGGTGACCTTTTGGGAATTGAAAACAAAGGAATACCTATTGCTATGCCCATCATGGTGAACTTTCCTATCAAATTGCCATGGCCTTCCCAAGAGCACATGACTTGCTTCCATGGGCACAACATCACAAGTTACTTGGTCAAGATACCTACCTATGGAAAAGGCAACTAAGACTTGCTTATCCACTAAGAGGTCCCCATTGTCACTCAACCATTGCAACTTGTAAGGCCTAGGATGTGGGGTAGTGGTTAATCCTAGCTTTTGTACTAGCCTAGCACTAGCCACGTTGGTGCAACTTCCCCCATCTATAATCAAAGAACATGTCTTCCCCCCAATCACACACCTTGTGTGAAAAATATTTTCTCTTTGGCTCTAATCTTCCCCCTTGACCGTGCTTCCTAGTAATCTCCTAACAACAAGAAGATCACCTTCGGGGGCATACTCTAATCCTTCTTCACTAGAAGAGCTAGTGGCACTAGAGCTAGAGTTTTCACTTGAGGATTCCAAAGATGAGACTTGTCCATTATCTCTAAGGATCATCCTCTTCTTGTTAGGGCATTGAGAGGCAATGTGCCCTCGTCCCAAACACTTGAAACACTTAATGGATGATTCCTTTTTTATCGGAGTGGATGGGGTGTTGGCCTTTTCTTTCTTGGGATCTTTAATTTCCCTAGGATCTTTAGGCTTAAAAGGAACATCCTTGTGGCCTTCCTTCCTCTTATTTTCCTTCCAAGAAGGCTTTGAGGTTGAGTATCTACTCTTACCTTTTCTATGGAGTTGTTGTTCTACCTTTTGGGCTTGGTGGTAGAGTTCATTCAAACTCATATAGTTGTGGAGTTCCACAACATCCCTAATCTCATCCTTAAGCCCTTCAAGGAATCTTGCCATTCTAGCCTCCTCACATTCTTCTATGTTGGCTCTAATGATGGCTACCTCCATATCTTTGTAGTACTCATCAACAGTCCTATTACCTTGGGTTAATCTTTGGAGCCTATTATGAAGCTCCCTAAGGTAATGAGGTGGTACATACCTATTCCTAAGGATGGCTTTCATTTCTTCCCAAGTCTCAATAGGATGAAACCTTGCTCTCTCTTTCACTAGCTTATCTCACCAAATCAAAGCATAGTCTGAAAATTCAAGACTAGCTAGCTTTACCCTATGTTCCTCCCTCACTTCATAGCACATGAAAATTTGCTCTACCTTCAACTCCCATGATAGGTAGATTTCAGGGTCATTCAACCCTTGAAATTTTGGAATTCTAAACTTGGTTCCATCTATTCTTTCTTGGTTTCCATTTTCTCTCCTACCTCTATTCCTAATCCTAGAAGAAGCTCTACGACTATGATGGCTAGGAGAATGTATATCTCTACTTCTATGGATCCTACTCCTAGATGAATTTCTAACCCTAAGTGGAGACCTAGATGATTCCCTATCACTCTCATGCCTACCTTGATTCCCACCCCTGTGATTATTCCTTTGGTTTCTTCTAGGGGATTCATAGAATTCTTCTTGTGAAAGTTCCTCCCTAGGTGAATCAATTTTATTTTTGTTTTTCTTAGAACTACTAGACCCTTCATTTTGTTTCTTTTTAAACAAAGTCTCATTCCTCTTTTCCAGTTCATACAAGCGATCTTCAAATTGTTCACTTTGTTTTCTTAACATTTTTTCAAAGGTTTGGGTAAGGGCTTCTAGTTGTAACCTATTGAAGCTAGGTGGATAATCATTTTCACTCATGATGCTCTCCACTCAAGACACAAGATATGAAACAAATCAATTAAGAAAATCACAAATATTCTAAGTACAAATTCCTACCGCATAAAACACTTGAACAATTAAGAAATTAAAATGCAGAAAGTTAATTGGTTTCTTACACAAACCAAGGTCCAAGATAGGGAAAGATAAGTAACAAGTAGTCACATAGGCTAAGTTGTAAACCTAGCAATTATGGAACCCCCTTATTACTCCTTTCAACAAGCACACTTAGACTCCCCTTATGGCTCCTTAAAACCACACAAAGGCCTTGGAACTTACACACAATTACTAACAAAATTACAAGAAAAATTCCTAAGTACAAACTAAATCAAAAGGATTACAATATTATAACCCTACTACAACCAAATTCTAAAATTACACCAAAAAGAAAGTCCTAGTAAGAGAAATCCTAATCTATTACAAATGGGTAAATTCTTCAAGTCAAGCTTCAAGTCCAAGTCTTCTCCAAGTTCAGCTCCAAGTCAAACAAAATTTCTTTCTTAGGACTGCATACAAAATTAAACAAAGAATGCTTTGCAAACCAAGAAATTGTTAGCACAATTAAAACCAATTACTTCCTTCCTCACCAGTGTTTGCCACTCTTAGTCACTCAATTTGGTCTTGCTTTACCCTTGAAGAAAAAACACATATTCAACTTAAAATTAGAGGCCTTGATGTTTCCAATGTGGTAAAAACTCAACTCATCCAGAATTCAAGAATGGACAAAACATAGGAATTTTGGGGACAAACAAGAAACTCTTATCACAAAAATTAGCTAAACTCAAAGGGATTAAAATTGTGACAAACTAGAATTCAAAGAAGACAAGCAACAATTAAGTGGTGATAAAAAAAGCACTCAAAAGGAATTCAAGAAGGATGAATGGATTGCAAACTTGTGTGAATTGTTCTTAAAACTGAACTTAACCTTTCTTTGAAAGAAAATCATTCATGTGCATCATAGTTCATTCAAGAGGATAAATCCAACTCAAGTTGTTCAACACACTTCAATTGATCCCAAACTGAACTCAAATATTACAATTGAAATATAATAAAATGAAACTTGAAGATCATTCAACTCTGGAATTTTTTTTTACTTTTTTTTTTTGAAAAAAATTCTGCCCAGATTTTTTTTTTCACGTTTTTTTTTTCGTTTTTTTTTCTTTTTTTTTTGTTCTTTGTTGATTCTTGCTTTTTTTCCTTGTATCTTTTAGGAAGTGTAATGTACACTTATATCACTCCAAAACAAGCACAGGATTAACACTTAAACACCCAACAACAATTTTTTCAAAGATCAAACACAAACTTCCTCAAGAACACATGAAGAACAGTGATGAACATGATGAACAATTTTCAGAAATTTTGCCAAAATGATTGAGGGGTTTTTGAGGCAACAATGATCAAGTTACAATTTCAACAACAAAACCCACAAATTCCAAAGGATTTGAGAGAACAATAGATGTGTTCTTCCTGGAAATACCCTTAAAAAAAAACGAGGAAAAGGGGTTCTTCAATTTCTTGACATTTTGATGCAATTTTGAGCAAATTCACCGATTAAATTGATGTTTAAGCAAGGATCCAACAACATATGACTCAAAGCAACACAAATTACATGTGAATTCAAGCAAGAAGGGGCTGAAAATATGCAGAAAAACTGGAACAAAAATAGAGACGAAAATGGGAGAAGAAGATGATGAAAAATGAAGGAGAAAAGTGAGAGAAGTTACCTCCAAACAACAAGCTCTTGATACCACATAATACAACCCACTTGGGAGGAGGAGGATGGACCTAGTTGGAGGTAGGATTGAAGCTCAAAATTCAGAGCAGTTGTGGGAGCTCCTCAAATTGTGTTCAATGTAGCACAAAATTATGCATAAAAATGAAAAGAAGAGGAAACATAAATTTGCAGAATGTAAAGAGGGAGTGGGGAAGGTGATTGCAAGAATTAAAGGCTGGAAATAAAGTGCAGAAATGGAAGAAAGGGCAAAACGAAAATGACCAAAATTAAAGGGGAAAGGGGCTGAAAATTAAAGCATAAACTAAGAACCAGAATTGTAAATTGCAAGAAGGTAAATGGCAGAATGTAAATTGTAGAAAAATAATTCCTAAGCTAGGCGCCACTCCACTAGCTAGAGGAAGCTAGGAAGATAAGCCAAGTTCCACCACATTGGAGGCTCCAATGATAAGGAAAAGGGTCTTAACCTCAAGAACAAGCAAGAGGAGAAGAAAGAGAAGAGAAAGTTGCTCTCTCAAGGGAATTTCGGATTCCAATAGCATAAAATGACCAAAGGTGCCATTTGCTTACATTAAGCCCTTATTTATAGGAAAAAAGGAAGGGGCTGCTTGGTTGTGGGTTTGGGCTGCCCTTAGCCAACCAAGCTCTTAACCTAAGCCTGTTCCTATTCTAAATAACCTATTCTTATTCCATGTTGGAATAAGCTATTCCCACTTTTACAACTTAAAGAAAAATACAACCAAATTAAAATTAGGAAAAATTTCAGTTTTATTATCCTTAGGCTAAAAATTTCTCTTGAAAGCCAATTTCCATGCTCACATCAATTTTTTAACCCTAGAATCTTGAACCCTAACTCTGAACCCTAGAACCAAGAACTAGAACCCTGAATCTGAACCATGAACCTTAGAACATAGAGCCTTGAACATTGAACCTAAACCTTGAACCATGAACACCAAACCCTAGAACCAGAAACCTGAACCCTGAAACCTGCAACCTCAAACATAGAACCTGGAACACTAAACCCTAAACCGTGAACCCTAAACCCTAAACCCTAAATCCAAAAACCTTCCAACTTGTAGTCCTCAACTTCGAAACCATTAACCTGAACCATGAACCCTAGAACCCTAGTACCTGGGGCCGGAAACTTTTAACCCTAGAATCTGGAACCGTGGCTCTGAACCCTAAATATTGGAACATGGAGCCTTCAACTTTGAACGTAAACCTTGAACCATGAACACTAAACCCTAAAACCTACAACCTGAACCCTGGAACCTCAAACTTAAAACCTGGAAATTTAAACCCTAAACCGTGAACCCTAAACCCTAAATCCCATAACCTTGCAACTTAGTCTCCTCAACTTCGAAACCAGTAACCTGAACCCTAAACCCTAGAACCTTTGTACCTGGTGCCCAAAACTCTTAACCCTAGAATCTAGAACCTTGACTCTGAACTTTAAACCTTGGAACATGGAGCCTTGAACATTGAACCATGAACATTAAACCATAGAACCTGGAACCTAAACCCTGAAACCCTAAAACCTAAACCCTAAATCCCATAACTTTGCAACTTGGAGTCCTCAACTTCGAAAGCAGTAACCTGAACCATGAACCCTAGAATCCTGGTACCTGGAGCCTGAAACATTTAATCCTAGAATCTGGAACCTTGAATCTGAACCATGAACCTTGGAACATGGAGCCTTCAACTTTGAACCAAAACCATGAACCATGAACACTAAACCCTAGAACCAGGAACCTGAACCCTGAAACCTGCAACCTCAAACAAAGAATCTGGAACTTTAAACCCTAAACCGTGAACCTTAAACCCTAAAACCTAAACGGTAAACCCTAAATCCAATAACCTTGCAAATTGAAGTCCTTAACTTCGAAACCAAGTAACCTGAACCATGAACCCTAGAACCCTGGTACCTGGTGCCCGACACTTTTAACCCCTAGAATCTGGAACCCTGACTCTGAACCCTCAATATTGGTACATGGAGCCTTCAACTTGGAACGTAAACCATGAACCATGAACACTAAACCCTAGAACCTGCAACGTGAACCCTGGAACCTGGAACCTCAAACCTAGAACCTGGAAATTTAAACCCTAAATCGTGAACCCTAAACCCTAAAACCTAAACCGGTAAACCTAAATCCTATAACCTTGCAACTTAGTATCCTCAACTTCGAAACCAGTAACCTGAAACCTGAACCGTAGACCCTTTGTACCTGGTGCCCGAAACACTTAAACCTAGAATCTGGAACATTGAGTCTGAACTCAGAACCTTGGAACATGGAGCCTTGAACATTGAACCTAAACCTTGAACCGTGAACACTAAACCCTAGAACCTGGAACCTGAACCCTGAAACCAATAACCTGAACCCTAGAACCTGGATCTTTAAACCCTAACCTGTGAACCCTAAACCCTAAACCCTAAACAGTAAACCCTAAATCCCATAACCTTGCAACTTGGAGTCCTCAACTTCGAAAGCAGTAACCTGAACCATGAACCCTAGAATCCTGGTACCTGGAACCCTGGAAACTTTTAACCCTACAATCTGGAACCCTGACTCTGAACCCTGAATATTGGTACATGGAGCCTTCAACTTGGAACGTAAACCTTGAACCATGAACAGTAAACCCTAGAACCTCAAACCTAGAACATGCAACTTTAAACCCTAAACGTGAACTCTAAACCATAAAACCTAAACGGTAAACCCTAAATCCGATAACCTTGCAACTTGGAGTCCTCAACTTCGAAACCAGTAACCTGAACCATGAACTCTAGAACCCTGATACTTGGTTCCCGAAACTCTTAACCCTAAAATCTGGAACCCTGACTCTAAACCCTGAACCTTGGGATATGGAGCCTTGAATATTGAACGTAAACCTTGAATGATGAACACTAAACACTAGAAATTGGAACCTGAACCCAGAAAACCTGAACCTCAAACTTAGAACCTGGAACTTTACACCCTAAATTGTCAACCCTAAACCCTAAAACGTAAACGGTAAACCCTAAATGCGATAACCTTGCAACTTGGAGTCCTCAACTTCGAAACCAATAACCTGAACCGTAAACCCTCGAACCCCGGTACTTGGTGCCCGAAACTCTTAACCCTAGAATTTGGAACCCTAACTGTAAACCCTGAACCGTTGAACATGGAGCCTTGAATATCTAAACCTTGAACGATGAACACTAACCACTAGAACCGGGAACCTGAAACCTGAAACTTGCAACCTCAAACTTAAAACATGGAACATTAAATCCTAAACCGTGAACCCTAAACCCTAAAACCTAAATGGTAAACCCTAAATCCGATAACCTTGCAACTTGGAGTCCTCAACTTTGAAACCAGTAACCTGAACCATTAACCCTTGAACCCTGATACTTGGTGCCCGAAACTCTTAACCCTAGAATCTGGAACCCTGAACCTTGGAATATGAAGCCTTGAATATTGAACCTAAACCTTGAACGATGAACACTAAACACTAGAACCAGGAATTGGAAACCTGAAACCTTCAACCTCAAAGTTAGAACCTGGAACATTAAATCCTAAACCGTGAACCCTAAACCCTAAATCCGATAACCTTGCAACTTGGAGTCCTCAACTTTGAATGCAGTAACCTAAACCATGAATCCTAGAACCCTGGTACTTGGTGCCCGAAACTCCTAACCCTAGAATCCGGAACCCTGACTCTAAACCCTGAACTTTGAAACATGGAGCCTTGAATATTGAACCTAAACCTTGAACGATGAACACTAAACACTAGAACCAGGAACTTGAAACCTTCAACCTCAAAGTTAGAACCTGGAACATTAAATCCTAAACCGTGAACCCTAAACCCTAAAACCTAAACGGTAAACCCTAAATCCGATAACCTTGCAACTTGGAGTCCTTAACTTTGAAACCAGTAACCTGAACCATGAACCCTAGAACCCTGGTACTTGGTGCCCGAAACTCCTAACCCTAGAATCCTGAACCCTGACTCTAAACCCTGAACTTTATAACATGGAGCCTTGAATATTGAACCTAAACCTTGAACGATGAACACTAACCACTAGAACCGGGAACCTGAAACCTGAAACTTGCAACCTCAAACTTAAAACCTGGAACATTAAATCCTAAACCGTGAACCCTAAACCCTAAAACCTAAATGGTAAACCCTAAATCCGATAACCTTGCAACTTGGAGTCCTCAACTTCGAAACCAGTATCCTGAACCGTAAACCCTCGAACCCCGGTACTTGGTGCCCGAAACTCTTAACCCTAGAATTTGGAACCCTAACTGTAAACCCTGAACCGTTGAACATGGAGCCTTGAATATTGAACCTAAACCTTGAACGATGAACACTAACCACTAGAACCGGGAACCTGAAACCTGAAACTTGCAACCTCAAACTTAAAACATGGAACATTAAATCCTAAACCGTGAACCCTAAACCCTAAAACCTAAATGGTAAACCCTAAATCCGATAACCTTGCAACTTGGAGTCCTCAACTTTGAAACCAGTAACCTGAACCATTAACCCTTGAACCCTGATACTTGGTGCCCGAAACTCTTAACCCTAGAATCTGGAACCCTGACTCTAAACCCTGAACCTTTGAATATGAAGCCTTGAATATTGAACCTAAACCTTGAACGATGAACACTAAACACTAGAACCAGGAATTGGAAACCTGAAACCTTCAACCTCAAAGTTAGAACCTGGAACATTAAATCCTAAACCGTGAACCCTAAACCCTAAATCCGATAACCTTGCAACTTGGAGTCCTCAACTTTGAAACCAGTAACCTGAACCATGAATCCTAGAACCCTGGTACTTGGTGCCCGAAACTCCGAACCCTAGAATCTGGAAGCCTGACTCTAAACCCTGAACTTTGAAACATGGAGCCTTGAATATTGAACCTAAACCTTGAACGAAGAACACTAACCACTACAACAAGGGAACCTGAAACCCGGAAAACTTGCAACCTCAAACTTAAAACCTGGAACATTAAATCCTAAACCGTGAACCCTAAACCCTAAAACCTAAATGGTAAACCCTAAATCCGATAACCTTCCAACTTGGAGTCCTCCACTTCGAAACCATAATCCTGAACCGTAAACCCTCGAACCCCGGTACTTGGTGACCGAAACTCTTAACCCTAGAATTTGGATCCCTGACTCTAAACCCTGAACCTTGGAACATGGAGCCTTGAATATTGAACCAAAACCTTGAACCATGAATACTAAACCCTAGAACAAGAAACCTGAAACCTGAAACCTGCAACCTTAAACTTAAATCTGGAACATTAAATCCTAAACCGTGAACCCTAAACCCTAAAATATAAATGGTAAACCCTAAATCGAATAACCTTGCAACTTGGAGTCCTCAATTTAAACCGGTATCTGAACCATGAACCCTCGAACCCTGGTACTTGGTGCCCGAAACTCTTAACCCTAGAATCTGGAACCCTGACTCTAAACCCTGAACCTTGGAATATGAAGCCTTGAATATTGAACCTAAACCTTGAACGATGAACACTAAACACTAGAACCAGGAACTTGAAACCTTCAACCTCAAAGTTAGAACCTGGAACATTAAATCCTAAACCGTGAACCCTAAACCCTAAAACCTAAACGGTAAACCCTAAATTTGATAACCTTGCAATTTGGAGTCCTTAACTTTGAAACCGGTAACACGAACCATGAACCCTAGAACCCTGGTACTTGGTGCAGAAACTCCCTAACCCTAGAATCACGAACCGACTCTAAACCCGAACTTTATAACATGGAGCCTTGAATATTGAACCTAAACCTTGAGCGATGAACACTAAACCACTAACCAGGGAACTGGAACTGAAACTTGCAACCTCAAACTTAAAACCTGGAACATTAAATCCTAAACCGTGAACCCTAAACCCTAAAACCTAAATGGTAAACCCTAAATCCGATAACCTTGCAACTTGGAGTCCTCTGATTCGAAACCGGTATCTGAAGCAGTAAACCCTCGAACCCAAATTACTTGGTGCCCGAAACTCTTAACCTAGAATTTGGAACCCTAAGCATGAAGCCCTGAACCGTTGAACATGGAGCCTTGAATATTGAACCTAAACCTTGAACGATGAACACTAACCACTAGAGCGGAAACAAACCACGAAACTTGCAACCTCAAACTTAAAACATGGAACATTAAATCCTAAACCGTGAACCCTAAACCCTAAAACCTAAATGGTAAACCCTAAATCCGATAACCTTGCAACTTGGAGTCCTCAACTTTGAAACCAGTAACCTGAACCATGAACCCTTGAACCCTGATACTTGGTGCCCGAAACTCTTAACCCTAGAATCTGGAACCCTAACTCTGAACCTTGAAGATTGGAGTATGGATCGTTGAACTTTGATCGTAAACCTTGAACGATGAATACTAAGCCCTAGAACCTGGAACCTGAACCCTGGAACCTAGAACTCGGAACTTTAAACCCTAAACCCTAAAACCTAAACGGTAAACCCTAAATCTCCTAACCTTGCAGGTTGGAGTCCTAAAGTTCTAAACTAGAAACCTGAACCATGAACCCGAGAACCCTAGCACCTGGTGCCCGAAACTCTTATCACTAGAATCTGGAACCCTGACTCTGAACCCTGAACCTTGGAACATGGAGCCTTGAACATTGAACCATGAAAACTAAACCCTAGAACCTGGAACCTGAACCATGAAACTTGGAAGCTCAAACCTAGAGCCTGGAACTTTAAACCCTAAACCGTGAACACTAAACGGTAAACCCTACCTCCAATAACCTTGAAACTTTGAGTCCTCAACTTGAAATCGATAGCACTTTGAACCATGAACTTTAGAACCTCGGGTGTTGGTGCCGACATTCTTAACCCTAGGATCTGGAACCACTGAACCTTGGAACGTAAAGCCTTGAACAATGAACTCGAACCATGAACCATGAACACTAAACCCTAGAACCTGGAACTGAACCACGAACACTGGAACGTCAAACCTAGAACCTTGAACTTTAAACACTACATAGTGAACCATAAACCTAGTAAAACCTAAGTAAACCTAAATCCCATAACCTTGCAACTAGAGTCCTCAACTTTTAAAGCGATAACTTGAACCATGAACCCTAGAAGCTCGGCACTTGGTGCGAGAAACTCTTAACCCTAGAATCTAGAACCCTCGATTCTTTACCATGAACCTTGAACATGGAGCCTTGAACATTGAATCCCAACCTTAACCATGAACACTAATCCCTAGAACCTGGAACCTGAACCCTGAAACCTGGAAGCTCAAACCTAGAACCTGGAACTTTAAACCCTAAACCGTGAACCCTAAACCCTAAATTCGATAACCTCGCAACTTGGAGTCCTCAACTTTGAAACCAGTAACCTGAACCATGAACCCTAGAACCCTGGTACCTGGTGCCGAAATCTTTTAACCTAGAAGAATGCGGAACCCCTAAGTCGTGAACCTTGAACATTGGAATATGGAGCCTTGAACTTTGACCGTAAACATTGAACCTGAATACCCTAAACCCAAAACGGATCCGGAACTTGAACCTTGGAACTTGGAACCTCAAACCTAGAACCTAGAACATTAAAACCTAAGCGGTGAACCCCAAATGCCATAACCTTGCGACTTGGAGTCCTCGACTTCGAAACCAGTATCCTGAACAATGAACCCGAGAATCCTAGTACCTGGTGCCCGAAACTCTTATCCCTAGAATCTGGAACCTTGACTCTGAACCCTGAACCTTTGAACATGGAGCTTTGAACATTGAACCTAAACCTTGAACCATGAAAAAACTAAACCTAGAACATGGAACCGCACCCTTAAACCCGAGCTCAAACTGAGAACTGGAACTTTAAACCCTAAGCGTGAACCCTAACTCCAAATCCGTTAACCTTGAAACTTAGAGTCCTCCAACTTGAAACCAACTGCTGAACCATGAACCCTAGGACCCTGGTACCCACGGCGAGAAATTCTTAACCCTAGGATCGGGAACGAACCAGTGGAACATGGAGCCTCCAACTTTGAACCTAAACCATGAACCATGAATACTAAACCTAGAACCGGAATCCCCAACCTGAAACTGCAAGCGTCAAACTTAGAACCTGGAACTTTAAACCCAACCCATGAACCCTAAACCTTAAAACCTAAAATGGTAAACCCTAAATCCATAACCTTACAACTAGGAGTCGTCAACTTTGAAACTACGTAACTTTGAACCATGAACCCTAGAACCCTGGTACTCGGTGCCCGAAACTCTTAACCCTAGAATATGGAACCCTGACTCTTTATAATACAACCCACTTGGGAGGAGGGGGATGGACCTAGTTGGAGGTAGGATTGAAGCTCAAAATTCATAGCAGTTTTGGGAACTCCTCAAATTGTGTTCAATGTAGCACAAAATTGTGCATAAAAATGAAAAAGAAGAGGAAACATAAATTTGCGAGAATGTAAAAGAGGAATCAGGAAGGTGATTGCAAGAATTAAAGGCTGGAAATAAAAGTCGAAATGGAAGAAAGGGCAAAACGAAAATGACCAAAATTAAAGGGAAAGGAGGCGGAAAATTAAAAGCATAAACTAAGAACGAGCGTGTAAATTGCAAGAAAGAACATGGAGAATGTAACTTTGAGAAAAATAATTCCTAGCTAGGCGCCACTCTACTAGCTAGAGGAAGCTAGGAAGATAAGCCAAGTTCCACATTGGAGGCTCAATGATAAGGAAAAGGGTCTTAACCTCAAGAACAAACAAGAGGAGAAGAAGAGAAGAAAATTTGCTATCTCAAGGAATTTGATTCAATAGCATAAAATGACCAAAGGTGTCTTTTGCTTACATTAAGCCCTTATTTATAGAAAAAAAGGAAGGGGTTGCTTGGTTGTGGGTTTGGGCTGCCCTTAGCCAACCAAGCCCTTAATCTAAGCCTATTCCTATTCTAAATAGTCTAATTTTATCCCATGTTGGAATAAACTATCCCTACTTTTACAAGTTAAGACAAATACAATCAAATTGAAATTACTAAATTCATATTTATTCTTCCTAAGCTAAATTTTGAAATCTACAATTTCCTTGAATGATAATTCCGTGGATGACATTTCTTCATGATATTCCTTCCTTTTGAGAAGTAATGCTTCCACTTTTTGTTGAATTCTCTTGGCCCTTGACCTAGTGGTTGGTCCCTTAATGGTGGTGCTCACATAACTTTACCATGAACCTTGGAACATGGAGCCTTGAACATTGAATCTCAACCTTAACCCATGAACACTAATCCCTAGAACCTGGAACTTTAAACCCTAAACCGTGAACCCTAAACCTAAACAGTAAACCCTAAATCCGATAACCTTGCAACTTGGAGTCCTCAACTTCGAAACCAGTAACCTGAACCATGAACCCTAGAACCATGGTACCTGGAAACCGAAACTCTTAACCCTAGAATCTGGAACCTTGACTCTAAACCCTGAACCTTGGAACAGGGAGCCTTGAACATTGAACCTAAACTTGAACCATGAACACTAAACCCTAGAACCTGGAACATAAACCACAGAGCACGGAAGCTCAAATCTAGAACCTGGAACTTTAAACCCTAAATCGTGAATCCTAAACCCTAAACCTAAACGGTTAAGCCTAAATCCGATTACCTTGAAACTTGGAGTCGTCAACCTCGAAACTAGTAACCTGAACCATGAACCCTAGAACCCTGGTACATGGGGCCTGACACTCTTAAGCCTAGAATCTGGAACCGGAGTCTAAACCACTGAACAACCGAATACGGAGCCTTGAACATTGAACCTAAACCAAGAACCTTGAACACTAAACCCTAGAACCAGGAACCTGAACCCTGCAACATCAAACTTAGAACCTGGAACTTTAAACCCTAAACCTTGAACCCTGAACCCTAAAACCTAAGCGGTAAATCCTAAATTCGATTACCTTTTAACTTGGAGTCCTCAACTTCAAAACTAGTAACCTGAACCATGAACCCTTGAACCCTTGTACCTGGGGCCCGAAAGTCTTAACCCTAGAATCTGGAACCCTGAGTCTGAACTCTGAACCTTGGAACATGGAGCCTTGAAAATTGAACCTAAACCTTGAACCATGAACACTAAACCCTAGAACCAGGAACCTGAACCTTGAAACTTGGAACCTCAAACTTAGAACCTGGAACTTTAAACCCTAAACCGTGAACCCTAAACCTTAAAACCTAAATCCGATAACCTTGCAACTTGGAGTCCTCAACTTCGAAACCAGCGACCTGAACCATGAACCATAGAACCCTGGTACTTAGTGCCCGTAACTCTTAACCCTAGAATCTTGAACCCTGACTCTGAACCCTGAACCTTGGAACATGGAGCCTTGAAAATTGAACCTAAACCATGAACCGTGAACACTACACCCTAAAACCTTGCAACTTGGAGTCCTCAACGTCGAAACCAGTAACCCGAGCCATGAACCCTAGAACCCTGGTACGTGGTGCCCAACACTCTTAAGCCTAGAATCTGGAACCCGAAGTCTGAACCCTGAACCTTGCAACATGGAGACTTGCACGTTGAACCTAAACCATGAACCATAAACACTAAACCCTAGAACATGGAACACGAACCCGGAACTGGAACCTCAAACCTAGAATCCTAAACTTTAAACCTAAACTAGTGAACCACGAACCTAAAACCTAAAGCGGTAAACCCTAAATCCCATAACCTTGCAACTTGGATTCCTTAACGAAAACCATTAACTTGAACCATGAACCCTAGAACCCCGGTACTGGTGCGAAATTCATAACCTAGAATTGGAACACGACTCGAACCCTGAGAACCTTGGAACATGGAGCCTTGAACTTTGAACCTAAACCATGAACCATGAACACTAAACCGAAGAACAGGGAACTGCAACCTCAAACTTAGAACCAAGAACTTTAAACCCTAAGCGGGAACCTAAACCTAAAACCTAAACGGTAAACCATGAATCCCATACCCTTGCAACTTGGAGTCCTCAACGAAATCAATAACTCGAACCATGAACCATAGAACCCGGTACTTAGTGCTCGTAGCTCTTAACCCTAGAATGGAACCCTAACTCTGAACCACGAACCTTGGAACATGGAGCCTTGAAAATTGAACCTAAACCATGAACCGTGAACACTACACCTAAAAACCTTGCAACTAGGAGTCCTCACGTCGAAACCCGGTAACCGAGCCATGAACCTAGAAAAGTGCAGTGCGTGGTGCCCAACAACTCTTAAGCCTAGAATGCGGAACCCGGGAAGTCCACAGACACCTGAACCTTGCAACATGGAGACTTGCACGTTGAACCTAAACCATGAACCATGAACACTAAACCCTAGAACATGGAACTGAACCACTGGGCTGGAACCTCAAACCTAAATCCTAAACTTTAAACCCTAAACAGTGAAACCCTTAACCCTAAAACCTAAGCGGTAAACCCTAAATCCATAACCTTGCAACATGGTTCATATAACCCTTGAAACGGTAACTTGAACCATGAACCCTAGAACCACAGTGCAGGTGCTGAAATTCATAACCTAGAATGCGGAACCATGACTACGAACCCTACGAACCTTGGAACATGGAGCCTTGAACTTTGAACCCTAAACCATGAACCATGAACACTAAGCCAGAAGAACCGGGAACTGTGACCTCAAACTTAGAACCGAAACTTTAAACCTAAGCCAGGAACCCTAAAACGCTAAAACCTAAATGGTAAACCATGAATCCCATACCCTTGCAACTTGGAGTCCTCAACCCCGAAATCAATAACACGAACCATGAACCCTAGAACCTAGTACTGGTGCCCGAAACTCTTAACCCTAGGATGCTGGAACACGACTGCAGACCTATACCCTTCAAGATGAGCCTCGAACTTTGACCCAAACCATGAGCCCGATGTGAGCATGAAATTAGCTTTCAAAGAGAAATTTTTTAGCTTAAGGATAATAAAGCTGAAATTTTTCTATTTTTGAATTTGGTTGTATTTTTCTTTAAGTTGTAAAAGTGAGAATAGCTTATTCCAACATGAAATAAGAATAGGTTATTTAGAATAGGAACAGGCTTAGGTTAAAGAGCTTAAGTTGTTTAAGGGCAGCTCAAACCCACAATAAGCAGCCCCTTCCTTTTTCCTATAAATAAGGGCTTAATGTAAGTGATGTGAGCATGGAAATTGACTTTCAAGAGAAATTTTTAGCTTAAGGATAATAAAGCTGAAATTTTTCCTAATTTTAATTTGGTTGTATTTTCTTTAAGTTGTAAAAGTGCGAATAGCTTATTCCAACATGGAATAAGAATAGGTTATTTAGAATAGGAGCTTGAGGCTTAGGTTAAGAACTGGTTGGCTAAGGGCAGCCCAAACCCACAGCCAAGCAGCCCCCTTCCTTTTTTCTATAAATAAGAGGCTCAATAAGTAAATGACACCTTTGGTCATTTATATGATATTGGAATCCGAAATTCCCTTGAGAGAGCAACTTTCTCTTTCTTCTTCTTCCTCTTACTTGTTCTTGAGGTTAAGACCCTTTTCCTTATCATTGGAGCCTCCAATGTGGTGGAACTCAGCTTATCTTCTAGCTTCCTCTAGCTAGTGGAGTGGCGCCTAGCTTAGGAATTATATTTCTGCAATTTACATTCTGCCATTTACCTTCTTGCAATTTACAATTACGGGTTCTTGGTTTATGCTTTAATTTTTGCCCTTTCCCTTTAATTTTGGGCCATTTTCGTTTTGCCCTTTCTTCCATTTTGTACTTTATTTCCAGCCTTTAATTCTTGCAATCACCTTCCCCAATTCCCTCTTTACATTCACAAATTTATGTTTCCTCTTCTTGTTTATGCACAATTTTGTGCTACATTAATTCTAATTGAGGAGCTCCCAAAACTGCTCTGAATTTTGAGCTTCAATCCTACCTCCAACTAGGTCCATCCTCCTCCTCCCAAGTGGGTTGTATTATGTGGTATCAAGAGCTTGTTGTTTGGAGGTAACTTCTCTCTACTTTCTCCTTCATTTTTCATCATCTTCTTCTCCCATTTTCATCTCTGTTTTTCTTCCAGCTTTTTCTGCATATTTTCAGCCCCTTCTTCTTGCTTGAATTCACATGTAATTCGTGTTGCTTTGAGTCATATGTTGTTGGATCCTTACTTAAATATCAATTTAATCGATGAATTTGCTCAAAATTGCATCAAAATGTCAAGAAATTGAAGAACCCCTTTTCTGGTTTCTTTTTTCATGGGTATTTCCAGCAAGAACACATCTATTGTTCTCTCAAATCCCTTTGGAATTTGTGGGTTTTGTTGTTGAAATTGAAACTTGATCATTGTTGCCTCAAAAACCCCTCAATTATTTTGGCAAAATTCTACAAATTGTTCATCATGTTCATCATGTTCTTCATGTTCTTGAGGAAGTTTGTGTTTGATCTTTGAAAATATTGTTGTTGGGTGTTTAAGTGTTAATCCTGTCTTGGTTTTTAGAGTGATATAAGTGTACATTACATTTCCTAAAAGATACAAGGAAAAAAGCAAGAATCAACAAAGAACAAAAAAAAAGAAAAAAAACGAAAAAGAAACGTGAAAAAATTGGGCAGAATTTTTTCAAAAAAAAAGTAAAAAAATTCGAGAGTTGAATGATCTTCTCAAGTTTCATTTTATTGTATTTCAATTGTAGTATTTGAGTTGAGTTTGGGATCAATTGAAGTGTGTTGAACAACTTGAGTTGGATTTATCCTCTTGAATGAACTATGATGCATATGAATGATTTTCTTTCAAAGAAAGGTTAAGTTCAGTTTTAATAACAATTCACAAGTTTGTAATCCATTCATCTTCTTGAATTCCTTTTGAGTGCCTTCTTTTTTCACCACTTTGTTGCTTGTCTTCTTTGAATTCTAGTTTGTCACAATTTTAATCCCTTTGAGTTTAGCTAATTTTGTGATAAGAGTTTCTTGTTTGTCCCCAAAATTCCTATGTTTTGTCCATTCTTGAATTCTGGATGAGTTTGAGTTTTTTACCACATTGGAAACATCAAGGCCTCTAATTTTAAGTTGAATATGTGTCTTTTCTTCAAGGATAAGCAAGACCAAATTGAGTGACTATGAGTGGCAAACACTGGAGGAAGGAAGTAATTGGTTTTAATTGTCTAACAATTTCTTGGTTTGCAAAGCATTCTTTGTTTAATTTTGTATGCAGCCCTAAGAAAGAAATTTTTGTTTGACTTGGAGCTGAACTTGGAGAAGACTTGGACTTGAAGCTTGACTTGAAGAATTTACCCATTTGTATGTAGATTAGGATTTCTCTTACTAGGACTTTCCTTTTTGGTGTAATTTTAGAATTTGGTTGTAGTAGGGTTATAATATTGTAATCCTTTGATTTAGTTTGTACTTAGGAATTTTCCTTGTAATTTTGTTAGTAATTGTGTGTAAGTTCCAAGGCCTTTGTGTGGTTTTAAGGAGCCATAAGGGGAGTCTAAGTGTGCTTGTTGAAAGGAGTAATAAGGGGTTCCATAGTTGCTAGGTTTACAACTTAGCCTATGTGACTACTTGTTACTTATCTTTCCCTATCTTGGACCTTGGTTTGTGTAAGAAACCAATTAACTCTCGCATTTTAATTTCTTAATTGTTCAAGTGTTTTTATGGTAGGAATTTGTACTTAGAATATTTGTGATTTCTTAATTGATTGTTTGATATCTTGTGTCTTGAGTGGAGAGAATCATGAGCTTAAACTGGAGTATCCTAGCTTCACTAGGTTACAACTAGAAGCCCTTACCCAAACCTTTTGAAAAAATGTTAAGAAAACAAAGTGAACAATTTGAAAGATCGCTTGTATGACCTAGAAAAGAGGAATGAGACTTTGTTAAAAGAAACAAAATGAAGGGTCTACTAGTTCTAAGAAAACAAAAATAAAATTGATTCACCTAGGGATTCACAAGAAGATTTCTATGAATCCTAGAAGAAACAAAGGAATAATCACAAGGGTGGGAATCAAGGTAGGCATGAGAGTGATAGGGAATCATCTAGGTCTCCACTTAGGTTAGAAATTCATCTAGGAGTAGGATCCATAGAAGTAGAGATAGACATTCTCCTAGCCATCATAGTCATAGAGCTTCTTCTAGGATTAGGAATAGAGGTAGGAGAGAAAAATGGAAACTAAGAAAGAAATTGATGGAACCAAGTTTAGAATTCCAAAATTTCAAAGGTTGAATGACCCTAAAATCTACCTATCATGGAGTTGAAGGTAGAGCAAATTTTCATGTGCTATGAAGTGAGGGAGGAACATAGGGTAAAGCTAGCTAGTCTTGAATTTTCAGACTATGCTTTGATTTGGTGGGATAAGCTAGTGAAAGAGAGCAAGGTTTCATCTGATGGAGACTTGGGAAGAAATGAAAGCCATCCTTAGGAATAGGTATGTACCACCTCATTACCTTAGGGAGCTTCCTTAATAGGCTCCAAAGATTAACCCAAGGTAATAGAACTGTTGATGAGTACTACAAAGATATGGAGGTAGCCATCATTAGAGCCAACATAGAAGAAATGTGAGGAGGCTAGAATGGCAAGATTCCTTGAAGGGCTTAAGGATGAGATTAGGGATGTTGTGGAACTCCACAACTATATGAGTTTGAATGAACTCTAACACCAAGCCTAAAGGTAGAACAACAACTCCATAGAAAAGGTAAGAGTAGATACTCAACCTCAAAGCCTTCTTGGAAGGAAAATAAGAGGGAAGGAAGGCCCACAAGGATGTTCCTTTTAAGCCCTAAAGATCCTAGGGAAATTAAAGATCCCAAGAAAGAAAAAGGCCAACACCCCATCCACTCCAATAAAAGGAATCATCCATTAAGTGTTTCAAGTGTTTGGGACGAGGGCACATTGTCCTCTCAATGCCTAACAAGAAGAGCATGATCCTTAGAGATAATGACAAGTCTCATCTTTGAATCCTCAGTGAAAACTCTAGCTCTAGTGCCACTAGCTCTTCCTAGTGAAGAAAGATTAGAGTATTCCCCCTAAGGGTGATCTTCTTGTTGTTAGGAGATTACTAGGAAGCATGGTCAAGGGGGAAGATGAGAGCCAAAGAGAAAATATTTTCACACAAGGTGTGTGATTGGGGGGGAGACATGTTCTTTGATTATAGATGGGGGAAGTTGCACCAACGTGGCTAGTGCTAGGCTAGTACAAAAGTTAGGATTAACCACTACCCCACATCCTAGGCCTTACAAGTTGCAATGGCTGAGTGACAATGGGGACCTCTTACTGGATAAGCAAGTCTTAGTTGCCTTTTCCATAGGTAGGTATCTTGACCAAGTAACTTGTGATGTTGTGCCCATGGAAGCAAGTCATGTGCACTTGGGAAGGCCATGGCAATTTGATAGGAAAGTTCACCATGATGTGAGCATGGAAATTGACTTTCAAGAGAAATGTAAGCAAACGGCACCTTTGACAGTCATTTTTTATTGGAACTGGGCCCTTGAGAGAGCAGCTTTCTCTTCTCTTTCTTCTCCTCTTGCTTGTTCTTGAGGTTAAGACCCTTTTCCTTATCATTGGAGCCTCTAATGTGGTGGAACTTGGCTTATCTTCCTAGCTTCCTCTAGCTAGTGGAGTGGCGCCTAGCTTAGGAATTATTTTTCTGCAATTTACATTCTGCCATTTACCTTCTTGCAACTTACAATTCTGGTTCTTAGTTTATGCTTTAATTTTCAGCCCCTTTCCCCTTTAATTTTGGTCATTTTCGTTTTGCCCTTTCTTCCATTTCTGTACTTTATTTCCAGCCTTTAATTCTTGCAATCACCTTCCCCAATTCCCTCTTTACATTCTGCAAATTTATGTTTCCTCTTCTTTTCATTTTTATGCACAATTTTGTGCTACATTGAACACATTTCAGGAGCTCCCAAACTGCTCTCAATTTTGAGCTTAAATCCTACCTCCAACTAGGGTCCATCCTCCTCCTCCCAAGTGGTTGTATTATGTGGTATCAAGAGCTTGTTGTTTTGGAGGTAACTTCTCTACTTTTCTCCTTTTCTTTTTCATCATCTTCTTCTCCCATTTTTCGATCTCGTTTTTTCTTCAATTTTCCATATATTTTCATTCTTCTTGCTTGAATTCATGTAATTAAGTGTTTGCTTTAGAGTCATATGTTGTTGGATCTTACTTAAACATCAATTTAATGGTAAAGGAATTTGCTCAAAATTGCATCAAAATGCTCTAAGAAATTGAAGAACCCCTTTTCTGGTTTTTTTATGGTTATTTTCAGAAGAACACATCTATTGTTCTCTCAAATTTTTTGAATTTGGGGTTTGTTGTTGAAATTGGAAACTTGATCATTGTTGCCTCAAAAACCCCTCAATTATTTTGGAAAATTCTGCAAATTGTTCATCATGTTCATCACTGTTCTTCATGTGTTTCTTGAGGAAGTTTGTGTTTGATCTTTGAAAATATTGTTGTTGTGGTTTTAAGTGTTAATCCCTGTCTATGGTTTTGGGAGTGATATAAGTGTACATTACATTTCCCTAAAAGATACAAGGCAAAAAAGCAAGAATCAACAAAGAACAAAAACAAAGAAAAAAAACGAAAAAAAAACGTGAAAAAAAAATCTGGGCAGAATTTTTTTCAAAAAAAAAAGTAAAAAAAAAAATTCCAGAGTTGAATGATCTTCAAGTTTCATTTTATTGTATTTCAATTGTAGTATTTGAGTTGAGTTTGGGATCAATTGAAGTGTGTTGAACAACTTGAGTTGGATTTATCCTCTTGAATGAACTATGATGCATATGAATGATTTTCTTTCAAAGAAAGGTTAAGTTCAGTTTTAAGAACAATTCACACAAGTTTGTAATCCATTCATCCTTCTTGAATTCCTTTTGAGTGCCTTCTTTTTTTCACCACTTAATTGTTGCTTGTCTTCTTTGAATTCTAGTTTGTCACAATTTTAATCCCTTTGAGTTTAGCTAATTTTTGTGATAAGAGTTTCTTGTTTGTCCCCAAAATTCCTATGTTTGTTGTTGAAAGGAGTAATAAGGGGGTTCCATAATTGCTAGGTTTACAACTTAGCCTATGTGACTACTTGTTACTTATCTTTCCCTATCTTGGACCTTGGTTTGTGTAAGAAACCAATTAACTTTCTGCATTTTAATTTCTTAATTGTTCAAGTGTTTTATGTGGTAGGAATTTGTACTTAGAATATTTGTGATTTTCTTAATTGATTGTTTGATATCTTGTGTCTTGAGTGGAGAGAATCATGAGTGAAATTGAGTATCCACCTAGCTTCAATAGGTTACAACTAGAAGCCCTTACCCAAACCTCTGAAAAAATGTTAAGAAAACAAAGTGAACAATTTGAAGATCGCTTGTATGACCTAGAAAAGAGGAATGAGACTTTGTTTAAAAAGAAACAAAATGAAGGGTCTAGTAGTTCTAAGAAAAACAAAAATAAAATTGATTCACCTAGGGAGGAACTTTCACAAGAAGATTTCTATGAATCCCCTAGAGGAAACCAAAGGAATAATCACACGGGTGGGAATCAAGGTAGGCACGAGAGTGATAGGGAATCATCTAGGTCTCCACTTAGGGTTAGAAATTCATCTAGGAGTAGGATCCATAGAAGTAGAGATAGACATTCTCCTAGCCATCATAGTCATAGAGCTTCTTCTAGGATTAGGAATAGAGGTAGGAGAGAAAATGGAAACCAAGAAAGAGTAGATGGAACCAAGTTTAGAATTCCAAAATTTAAAGGGTTGAATGACCCTGAAATCTACCTATCATGGGAGTTGAAGGTAGAGCAAATTTTCATGTCTTTGGAAGTGAGGAGGAACATAGGAGTAAAAGCTAGCTAGTCTTGAATTTTCAGGGACTATGCTTTGATTTGGTGGGATAAGCTAGTGAAAGAGAGAGCAAGGTTTCATCCCTATTGAGACTTGGGAAGAAATGAAAGCCATCCTTAGGAATAGGTATGTACCACCTCATTACCTTAGGGAGCTTCATAATAGGCTCAAGATTAACCCAAGGAAATAGGATTTGTTGATGAGTACTACAAAGATAGCGGAGGTAGCCATCATTAGAGCCAACATAGAAGAATGTGAGGAGGCTAGAATGGCAAGATTCTTGAAGGGCTTAAGGATGAGATTAGGGATGTTGTGGAACTCCACAACTATATGAGTTTGAATGAACTCTACCACCAAGCCAAAAAGGTAGAACAACAACTCCATAGGAAAGGTAAAGAGTAGATACTCAACCTCAAAGCCTTCTTGGAAGGAAAATAAGAGGAAGGAAGGCCACAAGGATGTTCCTTTTAAGCCCTAAAGATCCTAGGGGAAATTAAAGATCCCAAGAAAGAAAAGGCCAACATTCCATCCACTCCGATAAAAAGAAATCATCCATTAAGTGTTTCAAGTGTTTGGGACGAGGACACATTGCTCTCAATGCCCTAACAAGAAGAGCATGATCCTTAGAGATAATGGACAAGTCTCATCTTTGGAATCCTCAAGTGAAAACTCTAGCTCTAGTGCCACTAGCTCTTCTAGTGAAGAAGGATTAGAGTATGCCCAGAAGGTGATCTTCTTGTTGTTAGGAGATTAGGAAGCATGGTCAGCGGGGAAAGATGAGAGCCAAAGAGAAAATATTTTTCACAAGGTGTGTGATTGGGGGAAGACATGTTCTTTGATTATAGATGGGGGACGTTGCACCAACGTGGCTAGTGCTAGGCTAGTACAAAGTTAGGATTAACCACTACCCCACATCCTAGGCCTTACAAGTTGCAATGGTTGAGTGACAATGGGGACCTCTTAGTGGATAAGCAAGTCTTAGTTGCCTTTTCATAGGTAGGGTATCTTGACCAAGTAACTTGTGATGTTGTGCCCATGGAAGCAAAGTCATGTGCTCTTGGGAAGGCCATGGCAATTTGATAGGAAAGTTCACCATGATGCATAGCAATAGGTATTCCTTTGTTTTCAATTCCCAACAAGATCACCTTAGTTCCCTCGGCCCCTGGTGAGGTTTGTAAAGATCAAGTAAAAATGAAAAAGAAAAGAGAGAAAGAAAAGAAGGGAATTAAAGAAAGAATTTAAAAAAAAAAGATAAGAGGTTGAGACATGAGGAAAAGGATAAAAACCTCTTCATCAATCAAGGAGAAATTAGGCAAATTCTTCTAGCTAGACAACCCATGTACATGCTCATGTGCAAAGAGTATTGCTTGAATACTCAACCAAACTGAGTCTAGTGAACTTCTGAAGAATTCCAAGATGTATTCCCAAAAGAGCTACCTCTAGGGTTGCCCCCTGTGAAGGGGTATCGAAACATCAAGAAAACTTAGTGCCTAGTGTTCCTCAATTCCTTTCACCTATCATAGGGGTTGAAATGTTCTCTTTACAAAGAGTAATCAAAAGATGGAACTCCATCCTTCTACCAACATTTGGGACACCATTGTTGCAAAATTTGTTGGAGATCATGTGTCAGATCCATTCATATGCCTAGATTATCACCCTTGTCTCATATGCTTCACGGTGATAGTGAATCCTCACATATAAAGGTCCACCAGCATGCTTCAAATGTGTTTTATGATAGTAAATCAGGATGCTTAATTGTATTTAATTACAAATATTCATATGCACTAAGATCTCTTTAGGAAAAGAAAATGGGATCAAAGCACGTAAGTTTACTTGGGACATGTTTGTTAATAACCATGAGCTTAGCTAGTGGAGTCGAATCAACCTTCTGTGTTGCGAGTCAAATTTGCTTCAATGTTCGACTATTTGAAAAATTAAAAGGTTCATGTTGATCCTGGCATTCTCCATAATTTTCTTTCTTCCATAACACGTATCTTTCTACTCTTATTTGTATCCTTTGTTTTGCAGAATTGGTGATTGCCATTCGAGGGCGAATGCTTTTAGGGGAGAGGGATGATGTGAGCATGGAAATTATAGCTTTCAAGAAGATTTTTAGCTTAGGATAATAAAAGCGTAAATTTTTCCTAATTTTAATTTGGTTGTGATTTTCTTTAAGTTGTAAAAGTGAGAATAGATTATTCCAACATGGAATAAGAATAGTTATTTAGAATAGGAGCTTGAGACTTAGGTTAAGAGCTTGATGTTGGCTAAGGGCAGACCCAAGCCACGACTCAACGGCCCATTCCTTTTTCACTCATAAAACAAGGGCTTAATGTAAGCAAATGGCACCTTTGGTCATTTTTATGCTATTGGAATCCGAAATTCCCATTTGAGAAGAGCAGCTTTCTCTTCTCTTTCTTCTCCTCTTGCTTGTTCTTGAGGGGTTAAGACCCTTTTCCTTATCATTGGAGCCTCGATGTGGTGGAGCTTGGCTTATCTTCCATAGCTTCCTCTAGCTAGTGGAGTGGCGCCTAACTAAGATTGCTTTTCTGCAATTTACATTATGCCATTTACCTTTACAATTTACAATTCTGGTTCTTAGTTTATGCTTTAATTTTGATTTTTCCCTTTAATTTTGGTCATTTTCGTTTGCCCTTTCTTCCATTTCTGCACTTTATTTCCGACCTTTAATTTCTTAAATCACCTTCCCCAATTCCTCTTTACATTCTGCAAATTTATGTTTCCTCTTCTTTTCATTTATGCACAATTTTGTGTCCTACATTGGGCTCTGTTTGAGGAGCTCCCAAAGCTGCCTCGGTTTTGAGCTTCAATCCTACCTCCAACTAGGTCCATCCTCCTCCTCCCAAGTGGGTTGTATTATGAACCATGAACTACTAAAACGCTACAACCGGGAACTTGAACCCTGAAACCTGCGACCTCAGACTTAGACCCTGGAACTTTAAACCCTAAATAGTGAACCCTAAGCAAAACCTAAACGGTAAACCCTGAAATCGATAAGCTTGCAACTTGGAGTCCTCAACCAGCCCATTAACTTGAACCATGAAGGCTAGATCCACAGTACACAGGTGCCAGAAATTTTTAGCCCTAGATTCTTGAACCTGATCTGAACCACACGAACCACTGAACCCTTGGTGCCGAAACTCTTAGCCCTAGAATCTAGAACCTTGACTCTACGAACTTTAAACCTTGGAACATGGAGCCTTGAACATTGAACCATGAACATTAAACCATAGAACACGGAACTTAAACCACAAACCTAAAACCTAAACCCTAAATCCCATAACTTTGCAACTTGGAGTCCTCAACTTGGCGATAGCTTTGAACCATGAACCTAGAATCCTGGTACCTGGAGCACGAAACATTTAATCTAGAATACGGAACCTTGAATCGAACCATGAGCCTTGGAACATGGGGCCTTGACTTTGAACCAAAACCATGAACCATG
>JAMKYM010000720.1:0-26775 GCA_026541065.1 Canavalia ensiformis
AAGTTGAGGACTCAGTTGCAAGGATTATCGGATTTAGGGTTTACCATTTAGGTTTTAGGGTTTAGGGTTCACGGTTTAGGATTTAATGTTCCGGGCTTTAAGTTTGAGGTTGCAAGTTTCGGGTTTCGGGTTCCGGTTCTAGTGGTTAGTGTTCATCGTTCAAAGGTTGGATTTGATATTCAAGGCTCCATGTTTCAAAGTTCAGGGTTTAGAGTCGGGGTTCAGATTCTAGGGTTAAGGAGTTTGGGCACAAGTACCGGGGTTCTAGGGTTCATGGTTGATTCTTTGGTTTCGAAGTTGAGGACTCCAAGTTGCAAGGTTATCGGATTTAGGGTTTACCATTTAGGTTTTAGGGTTTAGGGTTCACGGTTTAGGATTTAATGTTCCAGGTTGCAGGTTTCAGGTTTCCGGTTCCTGGTTCTAGTGTTTAGTGTTCATCGTTCAAGGTTTAGGTTCAATATTCAAGGCTCCATGTTTCAAAGTTCAGGGTTTAGAGTCAGAGGTTCTAGATTCTAGGGTTAGGAGTTTCGGGCAGCAAGTACCAGGGTTCTAGGGTTTACGGTTTAGGATACTCGTTTCGAAGTTGAGGACTCCAAGTTGCAAGGTTATCGGATTTAGGGTTTACCATTTAGGTTTTAGGGTTTAGGGTTCACGGTTTAGGATTTAATGTTCCAGGTTTTAAGTTTGAGGTTGCAAGTTTCAGGTTTCAGGTTCCCGGTTCTAGTGGTTAGTGTTCATCGTTCAAGGTTTAGGTTCAATATTCAAGGCTCCATGTTTCAAAGTTCAGGGTTTAGAGTCACGGTTCCGGATTCTAGGGTTAGGAGTTTCGGGCACCAAGTACCAGGGTTCTAGGATTCATTGTTCAGGTTACTGGTTTCAAAGTTGAGGACTCCAAGTTGCAAGGTTATCGGATTTAGGGTTTAGGGTTCACGGTTTAGGATTTAATGTTCCAGGTTCTAACTTTGAGGTTGAAGGTTTCAGGTTTCAAGTTCCTGGTTCTAGTGTTTAGTGTTCATCGTTCAAGGTTTAGGTTCAATATTCAAGGCTTCATATTCCAAGGTTCAGGGTTTAGAGTCAGGGTTCCAGATTCTAGGGTTAAGAGTTTAGGGCACCAAGTATCAGGGTTCAAGGGTTCATGGTTCAGGTTACTGGTTTCAAAGTTGAGGACTCCAAGTTGCAAGGTTATCGGATTTAGGATTTACCATTTAGGTTTTAGGGTTTAGGGTTCACGGTTTAGGATTTAATGTTCCATGTTTTATGGGGTTGCAAGTTTCAGGTCTCAGGTTCCCGGTTCTAGTGGTTAGTGTTCATCGTTCAAGGTTTAGGTTCAATATTCAAGGCTCCATGTTCAACGGTTCAGGGTTTACAATTAGGGTTCCAAATTCTAGGGTTAAGAGTTTCGGGCACCAAGTACCGGGGTTCGAGGGTTTACTGGTTCGGATGCGGTTTCGTTGAGGACTCAAGTTGCAAGGTTATCGGATTTAGGGTATACCATTTAGGTTTTAGGGTTTAGGGTTCACGGTTTAGGATTTAATGTTCCAGGTTTTAACTTTGAGGTTGAAGGTTTCAGGTTTCAAGTTCCTGGTTCTAGTGTTTAGTGTTCATCGTTCAAGGTTTAGGTTCAATATTCAAAGCTTCATATTCCAAGGTTCAGGGTTTAGAGTCAGGGTTCAAGATTCTAGGGTTAAGAGTTTCGGGCACCAAGTACCAGGGTTTGAGGGTTCATGAGTTCGGAGATGCGGTTTCGAAGTTGAGGACTCCAAGTTGCAAGGTTATCGGATTTAGGGTTTACCATTTAAATTTTAGGGTTTAGGGTTCACGAATTTAATGTTCCAGATTTAAGTTTGAGGTTGCAGGTTTCAGGTTTCAGGTTTCTTGTTCTAGGGTTTAGTATTCATGGCTCAAGGTTTTGGTTCAATATTCAAGGCTCCATGTTCCAAGGTTCAGGGTTTAGAGTCGGGAGATCAAATTCTAGGGTTAAAAAAGTTTCGGAGCACCAAGTCTTTAGGGGTTCGAGGTTTTGCGGATTCAGGATACGGTTTCGAAGTGGAGGACTCCAAGTTGGAAGGTTATCGGATTTAGGGTTTACCATTTAGGTTTTAGGGTTTAGGGTTCACGGTTTAGGATTTAATGTTCCAGGTTTTATGTTTGAGGTTGCAAGTTTCAGGTTTCAGGTTCCCGGTTCTAGTGGTTAGTGTTCTTCGTTCAAGGTTTAGGTTCAATATTCAAGGCTCCATGTTTCAAAGTTCAGGGTTTAGAGTCAGGGTTCCGGATTCTAAGGTTAGGAGTTTCGGGCACCAAGTACCAGGGTTCTAGGATTCATGGTTCAGGTTACTGGTTTCAAAGTTGAGGACTCCAAGTTGCAAGGTTATCGAATTTAGGGTTTACGGTTCACGGTTTAGGATTTAATGTTCCAGGTTCTAACTTTGAGGTTGAAGGTTTTAGGTTTTCAGTTCCTGGTTCTAGTGTTTAGTGTTCATCGTTCAAGGTTTAGGTTCAATATTCAAGGCTTCATATTCCAAGTTCGGGAGGTTTAGAGTCGAGGTTCTGATTCTAGGGTTAAGAGTTTCGGGCACCAAGTATCAGGGTTCAAGGGTTCATGGTTCAGGTTATTGGTTTCAAAGTTGAGGACTCCAAGTTGCAAGGTTATCGGATTTAGGGTTTACCATTTTGGTTTTAGGGTTTAGGGTTCACGGTTTAGGATTTAATGTTCCATGTTTTAAGTTTGAGGTTGCAAGTTTCAGGTTTCAGGTTCCCGGTTCTAGTGGTTAGTGTTCATCGTTCAAGGTTTAGGTTCAATATTCAAGGCTCCATGTTCAACGTTTCGGGTTTCTGATAAGGGTTCCAAATTCTAGGGTTAGAGTTTCGGGCACCAAGTACCGAGGTTCGAGGGTTCTGAGTTTGAAGTTGATGGACTCAAGTTGCAAGGTTATCGGATTTAGGGTTTACCATTTAGGTTTTAAGGGTTCCAGGTTCACGATTTAGGATTTAATGTTCCAGGTTTTAAGTTTGAGGTTGCAAGTTTCAGGTTTCAGGTTCCCGGTTCTAGTGGTTAGTGTTCATCGTTCAAGGTTTAGGTTCAATATTCAAGGCTCCATGTTATAAAGTTCAGGGTTTAGAGTCAGGGTTCAGGATTCTAGGGTTAGGAGTTTCGAGCACCAAGTACCAGGGTTCTAGGGTTCATGGTTCAGGTTACTGGTTTCAAAGTTGAGGACTCCAAGTTGCAAGGTTATCGGATTTAGGGTTTACCGTTTAGGTTTTAGGGTTTAGAGTTCACGGTTTAGGATTTAATGTTCCAAGTT
Organism: Canavalia ensiformis; assembly: GCA_026541065.1. Taxonomy (NCBI): domain Eukaryota; kingdom Viridiplantae; phylum Streptophyta; class Magnoliopsida; order Fabales; family Fabaceae; genus Canavalia; species Canavalia ensiformis. The sequence goes on from JAMKYM010000720.1 coordinate 3,303, forward strand.
CTAACTTTGAGGTTGAAGGTTTCAGGTTTCAAGTTCCTGGTTCTAGTGTTTAGTGTTCATCGTTCAAGGTTTAGGTTCAATATTCAAGGCTTCATATTCCAAGGTTCAGGGTTTAGAGTCAGGGTTCCAGATTCTAGGGTTAAGAGTTTCGGGCACCAAGTACCAGGGTTCGAGGGTTTACGGTTCAGGATACTGGTTTCGAAGTTGAGGACTCCAAGTTGCAAGGTTATCGGATTTAGGGTTTACCATTTATATTTTAGGGTTTAGGGTTCACGGTTTAGGATTTAATGTTCCAGATTTAAGTTTAAGGTTGCAGGTTTCAGGTTTTAGGTTTCTTGTTCTAGGGTTTAGTATTCATGGTTCAAGGTTTTGGTTCAATATTCAAGGCTCCATGTTCCAAGGTTCAGGGTTTAGAGTCAGGGATCCAAATTCTAGGGTTAAGAGTTTCGGTCACCAAGTACCGGGGTTCAAGGGTTTACGGTTCAGGATTATGGTTTCGAAGTGGAGGACTCCAAGTTGGAAGGTTATCGGATTTAGGGTTTACCATTTAGGTTTTAGGGTTTAGGGTTCACGGTTTAGGATTTAATGTTCCAGGTTTTATGTTTGAGGTTGCAAGTTTCAGGTTTCAGGTTCCCGGTTCTAGTGGTTAGTGTTCTTCGTTCAAGGTTTTGGTTCAATATTCAAGGCTCCATGTTTCAAAGTTCAGGGTTTAGAGTCAGGCTTCCGGATTCTAGGGTTCGGAGTTTCGGGCACCAAGTACCAGGGTTCTAGGATTCATGGTTCAGGTTACTGCATTCAAAGTTGAGGACTCCAAGTTGCAAGGTTATCGGATTTAGGGTTTAGGGTTCACGGTTTAGGATTTAATGTTCTAGGGTCTAACTTTGAGGTTGAAGGTTTCAGGTTTCTAGTTCCTGGTTCTAGTGTTTAGAATTCATCGTTCAAGGTTTAGGTTCAATATTCAAGGCTTCATATTCCAAGGTTTAGGGTTTAGAGTCAGGGTTCAAGATTCTAGGGTTAAGAGTTTGGGCGCCAAGTATCGGGGTTCAGGGTTCATGGTTAGGATTCTTTTGGTTTCAAAGTTGAGGACTCCAAGTTGCAAGGTTGGCAGTTTAAAGGTTTACTATTTTGGTTTTAGGGTTTAGGGCTCACGGTTTAGGATTTAATGTTCCATGTTTTTAAGTTTGAGGTTGCAAGTTTCGAGTTTGGGGTTCTAGGTTCTGGTAGTTAGTGTTCGTTCAAGGTTTAGGTTCAATATTCAAGGCTCCATGTTCAACGGTTCGGGGTTTACGATTGGGGTTCCAAATTCTAGGGGTTGGGGATTTTAGCAGGCACCAAGTCTTGCAGGGGTTCGAGGGTTTACGGTTCAGGATACTGGTTTCGAAGTTGAGGACTCCAAGTTGGAAGGTTATCGGATTTAGGGTTTACCATTTAGGATTTTAGGGTTTAGGGTTGGTTTAGGATTTAATGTTCAGTTTAAGAACAGATTTGCAATTTAGGTTTCAGGGTTCGAGTTCTAGTGGTTAGTGTTCATTGTTCAAAGTTTGATTCTAATATTCAAGGCTCCATGTTATAAAGTTAGGGTTTGAAGTCAGGGGGTTCAGGATTCTAGGGTTGAGTTTGGCACCAAGTACCAGGTTCTAGGGTTCATGGTTTGAAAATTCTTGGTTTTCAAGTTGAGGACTCCAAGTTGCAAGGTTTATGGATTTAGGGTTTATCGTTTAGGTTTTAGGTTTAAGTTCTGGTTTAGATTTTAATGTTCAAGTTCTAACTTTGAGTTGAAGGTTTCAGGTTTCAGTTCCTTGGTTTCTGGTTTGGTGTTCATCGTTCTAAGTTTAGGTTTTCTGTGTAAGGCTTCATATTAAGGTTCCAGGTTTAAGTGAGTTCAATTCTGGGGGTTGAGAGATTTAGGCACAAAGCTACAGGGGTTGAAGGTTCTTGATTCGGGAATCTCTTAGTTTAGAGTTGAGGACTCCAAGTTGCAAGGTTATAGGATTCGGGTTTACCATTTATATTTTAGGGTTTAAGTTCACGTTTTAGGATTTAATGTTCAGATTTGTTTAGTTTCGGGGTTTTTTGGGAGTTTGGGTTTCTTGTTCTAGGTTTAGTATTCATCAAGAGTTTTGGTTCAATATTCAAAGGCTCCATGTTCCAAGGCTCGGGTTAAGTCGAGGATCCAAATTCTAGGGTTAAGTGTTTCGGTCTTTAAGTACGGGTTGAGGGTTACGGTTCCGGGATTATGGTTTTGAAGTGGAGGACTCCAAGTTGGAAGGTTATCGGGTTAGGGTTTACCATTTAGGTTTTTAGGGTTTAGGGTTCACGGTTTAGGTTTAATGTTCCGGAGTTTTAAGTTTGAGGTTGCAAGTTTCAGTTTCGGGTTCAGGAGGTTCTAGTGGTTAGTGTTCTTCGTTCAAGGTTTAGGTTCGGTATTGAGGCTCATGTTTTAAAGATCGGGGTTTAAGTCGGGCTTAGGATTCTAGGGTTCGGAGTTTGGAGCACCAAGTACCGGGTTCTAGGATTCATGGTTCAGGTTCTTGCATTCAAAGTTGAGGACTCCAAGTTGCAAGGTTATCGGATTTAGGGTTTAGGGTTCACGGTTTAGGATTTAATGTTCTAGGTTCTAAACTTGAGGTTGAAGAGATTTCGGGTTTCAGTTCTTTGGTTCTAGTGTTTAGTGTTCATCGTTAAGGTTTTTTAGGTTCAATATTCAAGGCTTCATATTCCAAGGTTCGGGGTTTAGTCGGGGGTTCCGAGATTCTAGGGTTAAGAGTTTTGCACCAAGTATCGGGGTTCAAGGGTTAATGGTTCGGGTTCTTGGTTTCAAGTTGAGGACTCCAAGTTGCAAGGTTATCGGATTTAGGGTTTACCATTTAGTTTTTTAGGGTTTAGGGTTCACGGTTTAGATTTAATGTTCCATGTTTTAAGTTTGAGGTTGCAAGTTTGAGTTCAAGTTCCAGGTTCTAGTGGTTAGTGTTCATCGTTCAAGGTTGGGTTCAATATTCAAGGCTCCGTGTTCAACGGTTGGGGTTTACGGTTAGGGTTCCAAATTCTAGGGTTAAGAGTTTGGGCACCAAGTACCGGGGTTGAGGTTTACGGTTCGAGTTATTGGTTTCGAAGTTGAGGACTCAAGTTGCAGAGGTTATCGCATTTTAGGGTTTAGTTTAGTTTTTAGGGTTTGGTTGACAATTTAGGGTGTAGGATTCAGGTTCTAAGTTTGAGGTTGCAGGTTTCGGGTTCGAGTTCCAATTTCTAGTGTTTAATGTTCATCATTCAAGGTTTAGGTTCAATATTCATTGGCTCCATATCCCAAGGTTGAGGTTTGAAGTCGGGGTTCAATTCTAGGGTTAAGAGTTTGGGAACAGTATGTTCTAGAGTTCATGGTTCAGTTCTTGGTTTTGAAGTTGAGGACTCCAAGTTGCAAGGTTATCGGATTTAGGGTTTACCGTTTGGTTTTATGGTTTAGAGTTCACGTTTAGGGTTTAGTTGCATGTTCTAGGTTTGAGGTTCAGGTTCGGGGGTTGGGTTGCGGGTTCTAGGGTTTCTTGTTCATGGTTCAAGGTTCGTTCAAGTTGAAGGCTCCATGTACCAATATTCGGGAGTTCAGTGGGGTTCCAGTTGTAGGGTTAAAAGTTTCCGGGGGTTCAGTGCCGGGATTCTAGGGTTCATGGTTCAGTTCTTGCTTTTGAAGTTGAGGACTCGTTTGCAGTTATGGGATTTAGGGTTTTCTTGTTTAGGGTTTAGGGTTTAGGGTTTGAGGTTAGGGTTTAAAGATCCAGGTTCTGAGGTTCCAGGTTATTGGTTTCGGGGTTCGGGTTCGAGGTTCTAGGGTTTAGTGTTCATGGTTCAAGGTTTAGGTTCAATGTTCAAGGCTCCATGTTCCAAGGTTAGAGTTCTGGGACTCAAGGTTCAATTCTAGGTTTAAGTGTTTCGGGCACCATGTACAAGGTTCTACGGTTCAGGTTTCGGGTTCGGTTTGAAGTTGAGGATACTAAGTTGCAAGGTTATAGGATTTAGGGTTTACCGTTTAGGTTTTAGGGTTTAGGGTTCACGATTTAGGGTTTAAATTTCCAGGTTCTAGGTTTGAGGTTCCAGGTTCCAGGGTTCACGTTGCAGGTTCTAGGGTTTAGTGTTCATGGTTCATGGTTTACAAATTGAAGAGCTCCATGTACCAATATTGAGGGTTCGAGTCGGGGTTCAATTCTAGGGTTAAGTGTCGGGCACGAGTGTAACGGAGTTCTAGGGTTCATGGTTCAGGTTACTGGTTTCGAAGTTGAGGACTCCAAGTTGCAAGGTTATCGGATTTAGGGTTTACCGTTTAGGTTTTAGGGTTTAGGGTTCACGGTTTAGGGTTTAAAGTTCAGGTTCTAAGTTTGAGGTTGCGAGGTTTTAGGGGTTCGGGTTCTAGTTCTAGGGTTTAGTGTTCATGGTTCATGGTTTTGGTTCAAAGTTCAAAGCTCCATGTTCCAAGGTTCAGGGTTCGGAGTCAAGGTTCGAGATTCTAGGGTTAAAGTGATTTCGGGCCCAGGTACAGGGATTCTAGGGTTCATGGTTGATTCCTTTGAATTGAGGACTCAAGTTGCGAAAGTTATGGGATTTAGGGTTTAGGTTTTAGGGTTTCAGGGTTTAAGTTCCAGGTTCTATGGTTTAATGTTCATGGTTCAATGTTCAAGGCTCCATGTTCCAAGGTTTAAAGTTCAGAGTCAAGGTTCTAGATTCTAGGGTTAAGAGTTTCGGGCACCAAGGGTTCGGGGTTCGGGGTTGGTTTCGGGGTTCAAGAATCTAGGGCTAAAAATTTCGGGCACCAGGTACCAGGGATCTAGCCTTCATGGTTCAAGTTACTGGTTTCGAAGTTGAGGACTCCAAGTTGCAAGCTTATCGGATTTAGGGTTTACCGTTTAGGTTTTCGGGTTTAGGGTTCACGGTTTAGGGTTTAAAGTTCCGGGGTCTAGGTTTGAGGTTGGGGTTTCGGGTTTCAAGTTCTAGGGTTGTAGCGTTTAGTGTTCATGGTTCATAATACAAGCCCACTTGGGAGGAGGAGGATGGACTAGTTGGAGGTAGGATTGAGCTCAAAATTCAGAGCGGTTTGCAGAAGCTCTCAAATTGTGTGTCAATGTAGCACAAAATTTGTGCATAAAAATGAAAAGAAGAGGAAACATAAATTTGCGGGGAATATAAGAGGGTGGGGAAGGTGATTGCAAGAATTAAAGGCTGGAAATAAAGTGCGGGGGAAATGGAAGAAGGGCAAAACGAAAATGACCAAAATTAAAGGGGAAAGGGGCTGAAAATTAAAGCATAAACTAAGGGCAATTTAATTGCAAGAAGGTAAATGAGCGAGAATGTAAATTGCGGAAAAATAATTCCTAAACTAGCGCCTCCACTAGCTAGAGGAAGCTAGGAAGATAAGCCAGATTCCACCACATTGGAGGCTCCAATGATAAGGAAAAAGGGTCTTAACCTCAAGAACAAGCAAGAGAGAGAAAAAGAAGAGAAAAGCTGCTCTCTCAAGGGAATTTCGGATTCAATAGCATAAAATGACCAGGTGCCATTTGCTTACATTAAGCCCTTATTTATAGGAAAAAAGGAAGGGGGCTGCTTGGTTTGTGGGTTTGAGGTACTTTTAGCCAACCAATCTCTTAACCTAAGTCTGTTTCTATTCTAAATAACCTATTCTTATTTCATGTTGGAATAAACTATTCTCCCACTTTTACAGCAAGAAAAATACAACCAAATTAAAAATGGAAAAATTAGGTTTATTATCCTTAAGCTAAAAATTTCTCTTGAAAGCTAATTTCCATGCTCACATCATCCTCTCCCCCTTAAGCATTAAGCCCTCCCGAATGACAATCTTATTTCACTGCAAAACAAAGGATACAAATAAGAGTAGAAAGTATATGTGGTTATAGGAAGAAAGAAAATTATGGAGAATGCCAGGATCAAATACGAACCTCTTTAATTTTTCAAATAGTCGTAAACATTGGAAAGCAAATTTGACTAAGAACAAAAGGTTGATTCGATCTGCAAGCTCATAGTTATTAACAAACATGTCCCAAGTAAACTTACGTGCTTTGATCCCTTTTCTTTTTCCTAAAGAGATCTTAGTGCTATGAATATTTGTAATTACTAACAAATTAAGCATCCTAGATGCATTATCATAAAACAAGGATTGAAGCATGCTAGGGACCTTTATATGTGAGAATTCACTATCCTTTGTGAAGCATATGAGGCAGTGGTGATAATCTAGGCATATGAATGGATCTAGACACATGATCTCCAACAAATTTTGCAACAATGGTGTCCCAAATGTTGGTAGAAGGATGGAGTTCCATCTTTTGATTACTCTTTGTAAAGGAGAACATTTCAACCCCTATGATAGGTGAAAGGAATTGAGGAACACTAGGCACTAAGTTTTCTTGATGTTCAATACCCCTTACAGGGGGCAACCCTAGAGGTAGCTCTTTTGGGAATACATCTTGGAATTCTTCTAGAAGTTCACTAGACTCAAGGTTTGGTTGAGTATTCAAGCAATACTCTTTGCATGAGCATGTACATGGGTTGTCTAGCTAGAAGAGTTTTGCCTAATTTCTCCTTGATTGATGAAGAGGTTTTTATCCTTTTCCTCATGTCTCAACCTCTTATCTTTTTTTAAAATTCTTTCCTTTAATTTACTTCTTTTCTTTCTCTCTTTTCTTTTTCATTTTACTTGATTTTTACAAACCTCACCAGGGGCCAAGGGAACTAAGGTGACCTGTTGGGAGTGAAAACAAGGAATACCTATTGCTATGCCCATCATGGTGAACTTTCCTATCAAATTGCCATGGCCTTCCCAAGAGCACATGACTTGCTTCCATGGGCACAACATCATAAGTTACTTGGTCAAGATACCTACCTATCTATGGAAAAGGCAACTAAGACTTTGCTTATCCACTAAGAGGTCCCCATTGTCACTCAACCATTGCAACTTGTAAGGCCTAGGATGTGGGGTAGTGGTTAATCCTAACTTTTGTACTAGCCTAGCACTAGCCCGTTGGTGCAACGTCCCACAATCTATAATCAAAGAACATGTCTTCCCCGATCACACCTTGTGTGAAAAATATTTCTCTTTGGCTCTCATCTTCCCCTTGACCATGCTTCCTAGTAATCTCCTAACAACAAAGAAGATCACCTTCGAGGGGGCATACTCTAATCCTTCTTCACTAGAGCTAGTGGCACTAGAGCTAGATTTTTCACTTGAGATTCCAAATGAGACTTGTCCATTATCTCTCTAGGATCATGCTCTTCTTGTTAGGGCATTGAGAGGCAATGTGTCCTCGTCCCAAACACTTGAAACACTTAATGGATGATTCCTTTTTATCGGAGTGGATGGGGTGTTGGCCTTTTTCTTTCTTGGGATCTTTAATTTCCCTAGGATCTTTAGGCTTAAAGGAACATCCTTGTGGCCTTCCTTCCTCTTATTTTCCTTCCAAGAAGGCTTTGAGGTTGAGTATCTACTCTTACCTTTTCTATGGAGTTGTTGTTCTACCTTTTGGGCTTGGTGGTAGAGTTCATTCAAACTCATATAGTTGTGGAGTTCTGACATCTAATCTCATCCTTAAACCCTTCCAAGGAATCTTGCCATTTCTAGCCTCCTCACATTCTTCTATGTTGGCTCTAATGATGGCTACCTCCATATCTTTGTAGTACTCATCAACAGTCCTATTTCCTTGGGTTAATCTTTGGAGCCTATTATGAAGCCCCTAAGGTGTGAGGTGGTACATACCTATTCCTAAGGATGGCTTTCATTTCTTCCCAAGTCTCGATAGGATGGCTTGCTCTCTCTTTCACTAGCTTATCCCTGGAAATCAAAGCATAGTCTGAAAATTCAAGACTAGCTAGCTTTACCCTATGTTCCTCCCTCACTTCATAGCACATGAAAATTTGCTCTGCCTTGACTCCCATGATAGGTAGATTTCAAGGTCATTCAACCCTTTAAATTTTGACTTGATTCCATCTACTCTTTCTTGGTTTCCATTTTCTCTCCTACCTCTATTCCTAATCCTAGAAGAAGCTGCTATGATGGCAAGAATGTCTAACTTCTATGGATCCTACTCCTAGATGAATTTCTTTGCAATGATTCCTTTATCAATTGCCTACCTTGAATTGTTATTCCTTTGGTTTCCTCTAGGGATTCATAGAAATCTTCTTGTGAAAGTTCCTCCTAGGTGAAAAGTCAATTTTATTTTTGTTTTTCTTAGAACTACTCCTTCATTTTGTTTCTCACATTCTATCTTTTTTTCCGATCTTCAAATTGTTCAGTTTTCTTAACATTTTTCAGAGGTTTGGGTAGGGCTTCTAGTTGTAACCTATTGAAGCTAGGTTACAATTTCACTCATGATTCTCTCCACTCAAGACACAAGATATCAAACAATCAATTAAGAAAATCACAAATATTCTAAGTACAAATTCCTATAAAACACTTGAACAATTAGAAATTAAAATCGTTAATTGGTTTCTTACACAAACCAAGGTCCAAGATAAGGAAAGATAAGTAACAAGTAGTCTCATCAAGTTGTCTAGCAATTATGGAACCCCCAAGCAACAAAACATAGGAATTTTGGGGACAAACAAAAAACTCTTATCACAAAAATTAGCTAAACTCAAAGGGATTAAAATTGTGACAAACTAGAATTCAAAGAAGACAAGCAACAATTAAGTGGTGAAAAAGAGACACTCAAAAGGAATTCAAGAAGGATGAATGGATTACAAACTTGTGTGGTGTTCTTAAAACTGAACTTAAACTTTCTTTGAAGAAAATCATTCATATGCATCATAGTTCATTCAAGAGGATAAAATCAACTCAAGTTGTTCAACACACTTCAATTGATCCAAACTCAGGCCTCAAATACTAGAATTGAAATACAATAAAATGAAGGCTTAGAATCATTCAACTCTAGATTTTTTTTTACTTTTTTTTGAAAAAAATTCTGCCCAGATTTTTTTTTTCACGTTTTTTTTTTTTTTTTTTTTTTTTATTTCTTTGTTGATTCTTGCTTTTTTGCCTTGTATCTTTTAGGAAAAAATGTAATGCCCTTTATATCACTCCCAAAGCAAATGGTATTAACACTTAAACATCCAACAACAATATTTTCAAAGATCAAACACAAACTTCCTCAAGAACACATGAAGAACAGTGATGAACATGATGAACAATTTTCAGAAATTTTCCAAAATAATTGAGGGATTTTTGAGGCAACAATGATCAAGTTTCAATTTCAACAACAAAACCCACAAATTCCAAAAGGATTTGAGAGAACAATAGATGTTCTTCTGGAAATAACCATAAAAAAAAAACCGAGAAAAAGGGGTTCTTCAATTTCTTGACATTTTGATGCAATTTTTGAGCAAATTCACCGATTAAATTGATGTTAAAGTAAGGATCCAACAACATATGACTCAAAGCAACACAAATTACACATGTGAATTCAAGCAAGAAGGGGCTGAAAATATGCAGAAAAATTGGAAGAAAAAACGCAGAAGCCGAAAATGGGAGAAGAAGATGATGAAAAATGAAGGAGAAAAGTGAGAGAAGTTACCTCCAAACAACAAGCTCTTGATACCACATAATACAACCCACTTCGGGAGGAGGGAGGATGGACCTAGTTGGAGGTAGGATTGAAGCTCAAAATTCAGAGCGAGTTTTGGGAGCTCCTCAAATTGTGTTCAATGTAGCACAAAATTGTGCATAAAAATGAAAAGAAGAGGAAACATAAATTTACTGAGAATGTAAAAGGAATTGGGAAGGTGATTGCAAGAATTAAAGGCTGGAAATAAGTGCGAAATGGAAGAAAGGCAAAACGAAAATGACCAAAATTAAAGGGGGAAAGGGGCTGAAAATTAAAGCATAAACTAAGAACCAGAATTGTAAGTTGCAAGAAGGTAAATGGCAGAATGTAAATTGCAGAAAAATAATTCCTAAGCTAGGCGCCACTCCACTAGCTAGAGGAAGCTAGGAAGATAAGCCAAGTTCCACCACATTAGAGGCTCCAATGATAAGGAAAAGGGTCTTAACCTCAAGAACAAGCAAGAGGAGAAAGAAAGAAGAAAGCTGCTCTCTCAAAGGGAATTTGGATTCAATAGCATAAAATGACCAAAGGTGCCGTTTGCTTACATTTCTCTTGAAAGTCGATTTCCATGCTCACATCATGGTGAACTTTCCTATCAAATTGCCATGGCCTTCCCAAGTGCACATGACTTGCTTCCATGGGCACAACATCACAAGTACTTGGTCAAGATACCTACATGGAAAAGGCAACTAAGACTTGGCACATCCAGGAGTAGAGGTCCCGTTGTCCTCAGCCATTGCAACTTGTAAGGCCTAGGATGTGGGGTAGTGGTTAATCCTAACTTTTGTACTAGCCTAGCACTAGCCACGTTAGTTGCAACTTCCCCCCATCTATAATCAAAGAACATGTCTCCCAATCACACACCTTGTGTGAAAAATATTTTCTCTTTGGCTCTCTGTCTTCCCCCTTGACCATGCTTCTAGTAATCTCCTAACAAGAAGATCACCTTCGAGGGGGAATACTCCTAATCTTTCTTCACTAGAAGAGCTAGTGGCACGAGCTAGAGTTTTCACTTGAGGATTCAAAAGATGAGACTTGTCCATTATCTCTAAGGATCATGCTCTTCTTGTTAGGGCATTGAGAAGCAATGTGCCCTCGTCCCAAACACTTGAAACACTTAATGGATGATTCTTTTTTATTGGAGTGGATGGGGTGTTGGCCTTTTCTTTCTTGGGATCTTTAATTTCCCTAGGATCTTTAGGCTTAAAAGGAACATCCTTGTGGCCTTCCTTCCTCTTATTTTCCTTCCAAGAAGGCTTTGAGGTTAGTATCTACTCTTACCTTTTCTATGGAGTTGTTGTTCTACCTTTAGGCTTGGTGTTAGAGTTCATTCAAACTCATATAGTTGTGGAGTTCCACAACATCCTAATCTCATCCTTAAGCCCTTCAAGGAATCTTGCCATTCTCCTCCTGCATTCTTCTATGTTGGCTCTAATGATGGCTACCTCGTATCTTTGTAGTACTCATCAACAGTTCTATTACCTTGGGTTAATCTTTGGAGCCTATTATGAAGCTCCTAAGGTAATGAGGTGGTACATACCTATTCTAAGGATGGCTTTCATTTCTTCCCAAGTCTCGATAGGATGAAACCTTGCTCTCTTTCCTACAAGCTTATCCACCAAATCAAAGCATAGTCTGAAAATTCAAGACTAGCTAGCACCCTATGTTCCTCCCTCACTTCATAGCACATGAAAATTGCTCTACCTTCAACTCCACGCCCAGATAGGTGATTACAGGGTCATTCAACCCGAAATTTTGGAATTCTAAACTTGGTTCCATCAATTCTTTCTTGGTTTCCATTTTCTCTCCTACCTCTATTCTAATCCTAGAAGAAGCTCTAACTATGATGGCTAGGAGAATGTCTATCTCTACTTCTATGGATCCTACTCTAGATGAATTTCAACCCTAAGTGGAGACCTAGATGATTCTATCACTCTCATGCCTACCTTGATTCCCACCCTTGTGATTATTCCTTTGGTTTCTTCTAGGGGATTCATAGAAATCTTCTTGTGGAATCCCTAGGTGAATCAATTTTATTTTTGTTTTTCTTAGAACTAGTAGACCCTTCATTTTGTTTTCTTTTTAAACAAAGTCTCATTCCCCTCTTTTCTAGAGTCATACAAGCGATCTTCAAATTGTTCACTTTGTTTTCTTAACATTTTTTTCAAGGTTTGGGTAAGGGCTTCTAGTTTAACCTATTGAAGCTAGGTGGATACTCCAGTTTAAGCTCATGATTCTCTCCACTCAAGACACAGATATCAAACAATCAATTAAGAAAATCACAAATATTCTAAGTACAAATTCCTACCACATAAAACACTTGAACAATTAAATTAAATGCAGAGAGTTAATTGGTTTCTTACACAAACCAAGGTCAAGATAGGGAAAGATAAGTAACAAGTAGTCACATAGGCTAAGTTGTAAACCTAGCAATTATGGAACCCCCTTATTACTCCTTTCAACAAAGCACCTTAGACTCCCCCTTATGGCTCCTTAAAACCACACAAAGGCCTTGGAACTTACACACAATTACTAACAAAATTACAAGGAAAATTCCTAAGTACAAACTAAATCAAAGTTAATATTATAACCCTCTGACCAAATTCTAAAATTACCAAAAAGGAAAGTCCTAGTAAGAGAAATCTAATCTATTACAAATGGGTAAATTCTTCAAGTCAAGCTTCAAGTCCAAGTCTTCTCCAAGTTCAGCTCCAAGTCAAACAAAATTTCTTTCTTAGGGCTGCATACAAAATTAAACAAAGAATGCTGCTTTGCAAACCAAGAAATTGTTAACATGATCAATTAAAACCAATTACTTCCTTCCTCCCAGTGTTTGCCACTCATAGTCACTCAATTTGGTCTTGCTTTATCCTTGAAGAAAAGACACATATTCAACTTAAAATTAGAGGCCTTGATGTTTCCAATGTGGTAAAACTCAACTCATCGAATTCAAGAATGGACAAAACATAGGAATTTTGGGACAAACCAAAACTCTTATCACAAAATTAGCTAAACTCAAAGGGATTAAAATTGTGACAAACTAAGAATTCAAAGAAGACAAGCAACAAAGTGGTGAAAAAAGAAGGCACTCAAAAGGAATTCAAGAAGGATGAATGGATTACAAACTTGTGTGAATTGTTATTAAAACTGAACTTAACCTTTCTTTGAAAAAAATCATTCATATGCATCATAGTTCATTCAAGGATAAATCCAACTCAAGTTGTTCAACACACTTCAATTGATCCCAAACTCAACTCAAATACTACAATTGAAATACAATAAAATGAAACTTGAAGATCATTCAACTCTGGAATTTTTTTTTTTTACTTTTTTTTTTGAAAAAAATTCTGCCCAGATTTTTTTTTTCACGTTTTTTTTTTCGTTTTTTTTTCTTTTTTTTTTTTTGGTTCTTTGTTGATTCTTGCTTTTTTCCTTGTATCTTTTAGGGAAATGTAATGTACACTTATATCACTCTAAAACCAGCACGGGATTAACACTTAAACACCCAACAACAATATTTTCCAAAGATCAAACACAAACTTCCTCAAGAACACATGAAAAACGAGTGATGAACATGATGAACAATTTGTAGAATTTTGCCAAAAAAATAATTGAGGGGTTTTTGAGGCAACAATGATCAAGTTTCAATTTCAACAACAAAACCCACAAATTCCAAAGGATTTGAGAGAACAATAGATGTGTTCTTGCTGGAAATACCTTGAAAAAAGAAACCGAGAAAAGGGGTTCTTCAATTTCTTGACATTTTGATGCAATTTTGGCAAATTCATCGATTAAATTGATATTTAAGTAAGGATCCAACAACATATGACTCAAAGCAACACGAATTACATGTGAATTCAAGCAAAGGGGCTGAAAATATCGAAAAAGCTGGAAGAAAAACGAGAGATGAAAATGGGAGAAGAAGATGATGAAAAATGAAGGAGAAAAGTGAGAGAAGTTACCTCCAAACAACAAGCTCTTGAAGTACCACATAATACAACCCACTTGGGAGGAGGAGGATGGACCTAGTTGGAGGTAGGATTGAAGCTCAAAATTGAGCAGTTTTGGGAGCTCCTCCAAATTGTGTTCAATGTAGCACAAAATTGTGCATAAAAATGAAAAGAAGAGGAAACATAAATTTGCAGAATGTAAAAGGGAATTGGGGAAGGTGATTGCAAGAATTAAAGGCTGGAAATAAAGTGCAGAAATGGAAGAAGGGCAAAACGAAAATGGCCCAAAATTAAAAGGGGAAAGGGGCTGAAAATTAAAGCATAAACTAAGAACCCAAATTGTAAATTGCAAGAAGGTAAATGGCAGAATGTAAATTGCAGAAAAATAATTCCTAAGCTGAAGCCACTCCACTAGCTAGAGGAAGCTAGGAAGATAAGCCAAGTTCCACCACATTGGAGGCTCCAATGATAAGGAAAAAGGGTCTTAACCTCAGAACAAGCAAGAGGAGAAGAAAGAAAGAGAGAAAGTTGCTCTCTCAAGGGAATTTCGGATTCAATATCATAAAATGACCAAAGGTGTCATTTGCTTACATTGAGCCCTTATTTATAGGAAAAAAGGAAGGGGGCTGCTTGGTTGTGGGTTTGGGCTGCCCTTAGCCAACCAAGCTCTTAAGCTAAGCCTGTTTCCTATTCTAAATAACCTATTCTTATTCCATGTTGGAATAAGCTATCCCTACTTTTACAAGTTAAAGAAAAATACAACCAAATTAAAATTAGGAAAAATTTCAGTTTTATTATCCTTAAGCTAAAAATTTCTCTTGAAAGTCAATTTCCATGCTCACATCAGCTTACATTAAGCCCTTATTTATAGGAAAAAAGGAAGGGGGCTGCTTGGTTCCTGGGTTTGAAGTAATGCTAGTCCAGCTCTTAACCTAAGATTTCCTATTCTAAATAACCTATTCTTAGTTTCCATGTTGGAATAAGCTATTCTCACTTTTACAACTTAAGAAAAATTCAACCAAATTAAAAATAGGAAAAATTCCATTTTATTATCCTTAAGCTAAAAATTTTCAGCTAATTTCCATGTTCCACGATTCATGGTTTTGGGTCAAGTTCAGGCTCCATCTTGAAGGGTATAGGGTTGAGTGGGGTTCAGATCCTAGGGTTAAGAGTTTCGGGCACCAGGTACTAGGGTTCTAGGGTTCATGGTTCAGGTTATTGATTTCGAAGTTGAGGACTCCAAGTTGCAAGGGTATGGGATTCATGGTTTACCATTTAGGTTTTAGCGTTTAGGGTTCCCGGTTTAGGGTTTAAAGTTTCGGGTTCTAAGTTTGAGGTTGCAGGTTCCTGGTTCTTCGGTTCCAGTGTTCATGAGTTCCATGGTTTGGTTCAAAGTTCAAGGCTCCATGTTCAAAGGTTCCCGAGGGTTGGGTCATGGTTCGAGATTCAGGGTTATGAATTTCGGGTTCCGAGGCTTCCGGGGTTCTAGGGTTCATGGTTCAGGGTTCCCGGGATTTTAGGGTTAAGGAATCCATGTTGCAAGGTTCCACGGTTTAGGGTTTACCGTTTAGGTTTTAGGGTTCGGGGGTTCCGGTTTAGGGTTTAAAGTTTAGGATTCTAGGTTTGAGGTTCCAGGTTCCGGGGTTCGAGGTTCCATGTTCTAGGGTTTAGTGTTCCATGGTTCATGGTTTGGAGTTCAACGTGTTTAGTCTCCATGTTGCAAGGTTCGGTTCCCCGGGTTCCAGATTCTAGGCTTAAGAGTGTTGGGCACCACGTACCAGGTTTCTAGGGTTCATGGCTCGGGTTCCTGGTTTTACGACGTTGAGGACTCCTAGTTGCAGGTTTTTCGGGGTGTAGTGTTCCGGTTTCATGGGGGTTCAATTTTCAAGGCTCCATGTTCCAAGGTTTAGGGGTTCGAGTTAGGGTTCCGAGATTCTAGGGTTAAGAGCTACGGGTCACGGGTACCGGGGTTCTATGGTTCATGGTTCAGCGTTATTGATTTCGAAGTTGAGGACTCCAAGGTTGCAGGGTTCAGGTTAGCTCAGGGATTCATGGTTTAAGGTTTAGGTGGTTTTAGGGTTTAGGGTTCCACGGTTTAGGGTTTAAAGTTTCGGGTTCTAAGTTTGAGGTTGACCGGGTTCCTGGTTCTTCGGTTTAGTGTTCATGGTTCATGGTTTAGGTTCAAAGTTCAAGGCTCCATGTTCCAAGGTTAGTTGATCGGGGTTGAGTTCTAGGGTTATGAATTTGGGGGGTACCGGGGTTCTAGGGTTCATGGTTCAAGTTCCAGTTTCAAGTTAAGGAATCCAAGTTGCAAGGTTATGGGATTTAGGGTTTACCGTTTAGGTTTTAGGGTCGGGGTTCACGGTTTAGGGTTTAAAGTTTAGGATTCTAGGTTTGTGGTTCAGGTTCAGGGGTTAAGGGTTCCATGTTCTAGGTTTAGTGTTTATGGTTCATGGTTTAGGTTCCGTGCAAGTCTCCATGTTGCAAGGTTCGGGGTTCGGGTTCAGGGTTCAGTTCCGAGTGTTGGGCACCACGTACCAGGGTTCGGGGTTCCATGGCTCGGGTTCCACGATTCAATGTTCCTTGGTTTAGGGTTCGTTGTCCAAGGAGTTTCCAAGTTGCAAGGGTTAGGGTGTAGTGTTCACGGTTCATGGTTTAGGTTCAATTTTCAAGGCTCCGGGGTTCCAAGTTCGGGTTGAGGTCAGGGTTCAAGATTCTAGGGTTAAGGTTACGGGCACTAAGTCCGGGGTTCTATGGTTCATGGTTCGAGTTGGTTCCGAAGTTGAGGACTCGGTTGCGAGGTATCCGGTTCGGGGTTTTAAGGTTTGGGTTCACGGTTTAGGGTTTAAAGTTCCAGGTTCTAAGTTTGAGGTTCCAAGTTTTCAAGGTTCGGGTTCCTGGTTCTAGGGTTTAGATTCATGGTTCAAGGTTTAGGTTCAATTTTCAAGGCTCCATGTTCCAAGGTTCGGTGTTCCGAGACTCGGGGTTCAGGATTCGGGTTAGGAGACTTTCCGGGTTCCAGGGTACAAGGGTTCAGGGTTCATGGTTCAGGTTACTAGTTTTGAAGTTGGGGACTCCAAGTTAAAAGGTTCCCAATTTAGGGTTCAGCTTAGGTTTTAGGGTTCGGGGTTCAAGGTTTAGGGTTTGGTTCGGAGTTCTAAGTTTGATGTTGCGGGGTTCGGGTTCTGGTTCTAGGGTTTAGTGTTCAAGGTTCTTGGTTTAGGTTCAATGTTCAAGGCTCCGTATTCGAAGGTTTCGGGGTTTAAGCCTCGGGTTCCGAGATTCTAGGCGTTTAGTGTTCTAGGGCCCCATGTACCGGGGTTCTAGGGTTCATGGTTCAGGTTACTAGTTTCGAGGTTGACGACTCCAAGTTTCAAGGTAATCGGATTTAGGCTTAACCGTTTAGGTTTAGGGTTTAGGATTCACGATTTAGGGTTTAAAGTTCCAGGTTCTAGATTTGAGCTTCCGAGGGTTTGGGGTTCAGGTTCCGAGTTCCTAGGGTTTAGTGTTCATGGTTCGAGGTTCCAAAGTTCGATGTTCGAGGCTCTGTTCCAAGGTTCGGGTTTTAGAGTCAGGTTCGAGATTCTAGGGTTCCAGTTTGGTTTCAGTGTACCATGGTTCTAGGGTTCATGGTTCAGGTTCTAGGTTTCCGAAGTTGAGACTCAAGTTGCAAGGTTATCGGATTCCAGGTTCTTGTTTAGGTTTAGGGTTCACGGTTAGGGTTTAAAGTTCCAGGTTCCTAGGGATTTGTTCATGGGTTAAGGGGATTCAATGTTCAAGGCTCCATGTTCCAAGGTTCATGGTAAAGTTCCACGGTTCAGGGGCACCACCATTAAGGTTCAACCACTAGGTCAAGGGCGGGGTTCCAAAAAGTGGAAGCATTACTTCTCAAAGGAAGGAATATCATGAAGAAATGTCATCCACGAATTATCATTCAAGGGGTTGAATTTCAAAATTTAGCTTAGGAAGAATAAATCGGAATTTAGTAATTTCAATTTGATTGTATTTGTCTTAACTTGTAAAAGTAGGGATAGTTTATTCCAACATGGGATAAAATTAGACTATTTAGAATAGGAATAGGCTTAGATTAAGGGCTTCGGGTTCCAGGGCAGCCCAAACCCAGTTCCAACCCCTTCCTTTTTCAGTCCAGGGTTAAGGTTCAGCAAAAGACACCTTTGGTCATTTTATTCTATTGGTTCCGAAATTCCGAGATGTCCGAGGTTCCTCTTCTCTTTCTTCCTCTTGTTTGTTCTTGGGGTTAAGACCCTTTTCCTTATCGGGGGTTGGAGCCTCCAATGTGGTGGAACTTGGGTTATCTTCCATCCTCTAAGCTAGTTAAGTGGTTAGCTTAGGAATTATTTTTCTCCGATTTACATTCCGGGGTTACCTTCTTGCAATTTCCACGGTTCTTAGTTTATGCTTTAATTTTCCGCCCCTTTCCCGGTTCAATTTTGGTCATTTTCGTGTTCCCTTTCTTCCATTTCTGCACTTTATTTCCAGCCTTTGGTTCTTGCAATCACCTTCCCCGATTCCCTGGGCTTTTCAGTTTCGGGGTTTATGTGTTCCGGGGTTCATTTTTATGCACAATTTTTGTGGTACATTAGTTTCTAATTTGAGAGTTCCCAAAGCTGGTATGAATTTTGAGCTTCATTCCGGGGTTCATGGTCCATCCCCTCCTCCCAGTGTCGGGGGTTGTATTCATAAAGTCGGGTTCCACGGTACAGGGTTAAGAGTTTGGTTTCCAGTATCGAGGGTTCCGGTTCATGGTTCGGGGTTCCGGGGTTCAAAGTTCCGGTTCCTAGTTGTAAGGTTATGGGATTTCGGGGTTTAGGTTTTAAGGTTTAGGGTTCATGGGTTAGGGTTTAAAGTTCCGAGGTTCTAAGTTTGACGTTCCCGGGTTTCAAGGTTGAGATTCCTGGTTCGGGTTTAGTATTCATGGTTCATGGTTTAGGTTCAAAGTTGGAGGCTCCATGTTCCACGGTTCCGGGGTTCAGTCCTAGGGTTAAGCATTTCTAGGTAGGTTCGGGGGTCCTAGGGTTCATGGTTCGAGGTTCTTGGGTTGGACTCTAAGGGGTTATCGAGGTTAGGGTTCACGGTTCCAGGGTTTAAAGTTCCCGGGTTCCGTGGTTGAGGTTCCGGGTTTAAGGGTTCGGGGTTCCATGTTCTAGGGTTTTAGTTTTCATGGTTCAAGGTTTAGGTTCAATGTTCAAAGCTCCGTATTCGAGGGTCCGGGGGTTAGTGGGTTCGGGGATTCTAGGGATAAGAGTTTGAACACCCGAGGGTACTAGGGTTCCGGGTTCATTGTTCGGGTTCCAGGTTTCGAAGTTCGGGGACTCCAGGTTGCAAGGTTATGGCATGTCGGGGGTTCATAGTTTAGGTTTTAATGTTCTATGTTCTAGGTTTGAGGTTCCAAGGTCCAAGGTTCGGAGTTCCGGGATCCAGGGTTCAGTATTCATGGTTCAATGTTACGGTCAAAGTTGGCTCCGGTATTCCAATGTTCAAGGTTCCGGTTCGGGTTCCGGTTCTAGGGTTAAAAGTTTCGGGCAGGTTGTACCGAGGTTCTAGGGTTCCATGGTTCGGGTTCCGGTTTCAAAGTTGAGGACTTGGGTTGCGAGGTTATCGAATTTAGGGTTTAGGGTTCACGGTTTAGGGTTTAAAGTTCCGGGTTCTAGGTTTGAGCTTCCGGGTTTCGGGGGTTCGGGTTCCGGGTTCCGGGGAGTTAGTGTTCAAGGGTTCCATGGTTTGGGTTCCAATGTTCAAGGCTCCATGTTCCAAGGTTCATGGTAAAGAATCGGGGTTCTAGATTCAAAGGTTAAGAGTTTAGGGTTCAGGGTTGGGGGTTCCGGGCTTCCTAGGGTTCATGTTCATGGTTTAGGGTTTAAAGTTGAGGACTCTAGTTGCGAGGTTATGGGATTTAGGGTTCCCAGTGTCGGGGTTTTACGGTATATGGTTCACGGTGTAGTGTTTAAAGTTCAAGGTTCTAGGTTTCGTTGCGGGTTTCAGGTTCGGGTTCCTGGTTCTAGGGTTTAGTGTTCATGGTTCCATGGTTGGGGTTCATTGTTCAAGGCTTTCCGTTCCAAGGTTCTAGGGTTCCGGATCCGGGTTCAAGGTCGGGCACCGGGTACCGGGGTTCTGAAAGTTCATGGTTCCGGGTTGCGTTCGAGGGTTGAGGATTCAAAGTTTCCGGTTATTGGAGGTTAGGGTTTCGTTTAGTGTTCACGGTTTAGGGTTTAAAGTTCAGGCTCTAGGTTTGAGCCCAAGTTTCAGGGTTCCAAGTTCCGAAGGTCCCTAGGGTTCGAGTTTTCAGGGGTTCAATGTTCAAGGCTCCAGGGTTCGGGGTTCGAGGGTTCCGTTGGTTCCTAGTGATAAGAGGCTCGGGCACCAGGTGCTAGGGTTCCGGGTTCATGGTTCAGGTTTCTAGTTTAGAACTTTAGGACTCCGAGCACAACGAGGTTAGGAGGAGATTTAGGGTTCTAGTTTAGGTTTAGGGTTTAGGGTTTAAAGTTCAAGAGTTCTAGGTTCCGGGGTTCGGAGTTCCGGGTTCTAGGGCTTAGTGTCATCGTTCAAGGTTTACGATCAAAGTTCAACGATCCATACTCCAATCTTCAAGGTTCAGGTTAGGGTTCAGTTAGGGTTAAGAGTTTCGGCACCAAGTATCGAAGTTCCAAGGGTTCATGGTTCAGGTTACGGTTTCAAAGTTGAGGACTCCAAGTTGCAAGGTTATCGGATTTAGGGTTTACCATTTAGGTTTTAGGGTTTAGGGTTCACGGTTTAGGATTTAATGTTCCATGTTTTAAGTTTGAGGTTGCAAGTTTCAGGTTTCAGGTTCCCGGTTCTAGTGGTTAGTGTTCATCGTTCAAGGTTTAGGTTCAATATTCAAGGCTCCATGTTCAACGGTTCAGGGTTTACAGTTAGGGTTCCAAATTCTAGGGTTAAGAGTTTCAGGGCACCAAATGCGGGGTTCGAGGGTTTACGGTTCGGGATTGCGGAGTTCGAAGTTGAGGACTCCAAGTTGCAAGGTTATCGGATTTAGGGTTTACCGTTTAGGTTTAGGGTTTAGGGTTCACGGTTTAGGATTTAATGTTCCGGGTTTTAGAGTTTGAGGTTGCAAACTTCGGGTTCCGGAGTTCAGGTTCTAGTGGTTAGTGTTCATCGTTCAAGGTTTAGGTTCAATATTCAAGGCTCCATGTTATAAAGTTCGGGGTTTAGATCAAGTCGGGGGTTCGGGATTCTAGGGTTAGGAGTTTCGGGGTCAAGTACCGGGGTTCTAGGGTTCATGGTTCGGGGTTACTTGTTTCAAAGATTAAGGGTTCGGGTTGCAAGGTTTCGGATTTAGGGTTTGGGGGTTTAGGTTTTTAGGGTCTAGGGTTCACGGTTTAGGATTTAATGTTCCGGGTTCGGGTTTGAGGTTGAAGGTTTCAAGTTCAGGGTTCTAGTGTTTAGTGTTCATCGTTCAAGGTTTAGGTTTCAATATTCAAGGCTTCATATTCCAAGTTCGGGGTTTAGAGTTCCGGGGTTCAGGATTCTAGGGTTAAGGTTTCGGGGGTGTACCGGGGTTCGGGGTTGCGGTTCGGGATACTGGTTTCGAAGTTGAGGACTCCAGGGTTCCAAGTATCGTTAGGGTTTCATTTATATTTTGGGGTTTAGGGTTCCGGTTTAGGATTTAATGTTCAGGGTTTAAGTTTAAGGTTGCAGGGTTCGGGTTTCTTGTTCTAGGGTTTAGTATCCATGGTTCAAGGTTTTGGTTCAATATTCAAGGCTTCATGTTCCACGGTTCGGGGTTTAGAGTTCGGGGATCCAAATTCTAGGGTTACCGGGTTTCGGATTCGGGGTTCGGGGTTCCGGGGTTCGGGATTATGGTTTCACGGTTGGAGGACTCCAAGTTGGAAGGTTATCGGGTTCAGGGTTTACCATTTAGGTTTTAGGGTTTAGGGTTCACGGTTTAGGATTTAATGTTCCATGGTTTTTTGGGTTCCAAGGTTTAGGGTTTCGGGTTCGAGTTCTAGTGGTTAGTGTTCTTCGTTCAAGGTTTAGGGTTCAATATTCAAGGTTCCATGTTTCCAAAGTTCGGTGTTTAGTGTTCCGGGGTTGGGGGTTCCTAGGGTTAGGAGTTTCGGGGGGTTCCAAGTTCCGGGGTTCTAGGATTCATGGTTTAGGTTCTTGCATTCAAAGTTGGGGTTCCGGTTTACCCAAGGGTTCGGATTTAGGGTTCTAGGGTTCCCGGTTTAGGATTTAATGTTCCGAGGTTCAACTTTGAGGTTCGGGGTTTCGGGGTTTCGGTTCCTGGTTTCTAGTGTTTAGTGTTCCGGTTCAAGGTTCAGGTTCAATATTCAAGGCTTCATATTCAAAGGTTCGGGGTTTAGAGTCGGGGTTCAGGTTCTAGGGTTCGAGTTTCCAGGGTATCGGGGTTCAAGGGTTAATGGTTAAGTTAGAGAGTTCGGGTTTCGGGGGTTAAGGACTCCAAGTTGCAGGTTATCGGATTTAGGGTTTACCATTTAGGTTTTAGGGTTAGGGTTCACGGTTTAGGATTTAATGTTCCATGTTTTAAGTTTGAGGTTGCAAGTTTCGGGTTTCGGGGGTTCCGGTTCTAGTGGTTAGTGTTCATCGTTCAGGTTTAGGTTCGAGGGTTCAAGGCTCCATGTTCAACGGTTCGGGGGTTTACGGTTAGGGTTCCAAATTCGAGGGGTTTAGCGTTCGGGCACAAGTTCGGGGTTCGAGGTTTACGGTTCGGGTTCCGGGTTCAGGTTTGAGGACTCCAAGTTGCAAGGTTATCGAGGGTTAGGGTTTCCATTTAGGTTTCAGGGTTTAGGGTTCACGGTTTAGGATTTAATGTTCCAGGTTTAAAGTTTGAGGTTGCAAGTTCCATGGTTTCGGGTTCCGGTTCTAGTGGTTAGTGTTCATGTTCAAGGTTTAGGTTCGGGGTTCGAGGCTCCGTAGGTTTATAGGGTTCGGGGGTTTGCGTCGGTGTTCCGAGGGAGTTCCAGGTTCCGAGTTTCGGGCACGGGTACCGGGGTTCTAGGGTTCATGGTTCGGGTTCCGGGGTTTCAAGCGTTAAGGACTCCAAGTTGCAAGGTTATCGGATTTAGGGTTTACCGTTTAGGTTTTAGGGTTTTAGGGTTCACGGTTTGGGATTTAATGTTCGAGGTTCTAACTTTGGGTTGAAGGTTTCGGGTTCCTGCGTTCTAGTGTTTAGTGTTCAATCGTTCAAGGTTCAGGTTCAATATTCAAGGCTCCATGTTTCAAAGTTCGGGGTTCCATGTTCAAGGGGTTCGGGATTCTAGGGTTAGGAGTTTCGGGCACCAAGTACCAGGGTTCACCGGGTTCGGGTTCCACGGATTCAAGCATTCAAAGTTTAGGGTTCCAAGTATCGAGGGGATCGGGGTTGAGGTTTAGGGTTTAGGGTTCACGGTTTGCAGGATTCCAATGTTCAAAGTTCCGGGTTTGAGGTTGAAGGTTGAGTTTCAATTCGGGGTTCCGGTGTTTAGTGTTCATCGTTCAAGGTTTAGGTTCAATATTCAAGGCTTCATATTCCAAGGTTCAGAGGTTCACGGTTCAGGGTTCAGAGTTCTCGGGTTCCAAGTATCAAGGGTTCAAGGGTTAATGGTTCGAGTTCTTGGTTTCAAAGTTGAGGACTCCAAGTTGCAAGGTTATCGGATTTAGGGTTTACCATTTAGGTTTTAGGGTTTAGGGTTCACGGTTTAGGATTTAATGTTCATGTTTTAAGTTTGAGGTTGCAAGTTTCGGGTTTCGGAGTTCCAGGTTCCTGATGGTTAGTGTTCATGGATTTCAAGGTTTAGATATTCAAGGCTCCATGTTCAACGGTTCAGGGTTTACAGTTAGGGTTCCAAATTCTAGGGTTAAGAGTTTCGGGCACCAAGTACCGGGGTTCGAGGGTTTACGGCTCAGTGTTATTGGTTTCGAAGTTGA
>JAMKYM010000721.1:0-297999 GCA_026541065.1 Canavalia ensiformis
ACCGTGAAACCCGGGAATCTGGAACCCCAACATGAGAACCTTAAACCCAAACCGCAATCCCAAATCCTAAACCTAAATTGTAAACCCTAACCCTAGAACACCGTAAATCTCGAGTCTTCAACTTCGAAACTGTATGAATTTGAATCAGCCAACGAGAACCCGCATCTGCAGCCCTAAACTCAAACTTTAACAGAATTGACTGGAACCGTGAATTGGAACATGAGCGTTAATGAACTAAACCTAAACATGAGCACCAAACCTTTAGAACTTGGAACCTAAACTTCAGAATCTGAAACTCAAATCAGAACTTGAACCTTAAACCTTAAAAATCCAGAACCTGTAATTCCTAAACCTAAATCAGAAATCCTGCAATTCAAGAAATCTGTAAGTCAAGAGTCTCACCTAAACCAGAATCTGAACAAACCTGTAATTTTATTTAATGATTCAACTTTAACTTTTGAACAGAACCCTGTTCTGAAACCTAAATCACAACAGGAGCTTTAACATGAACCAAATTAAATAACAAACACCAACACTAGAAACTTTAACCAAACTCTGAAACCTGAACCCAAACCATAACCTGAACCTTAAACCCAAACCTGAATCAACCGTAAATCCCTAAACCTAAACCAGAACCCAAATCTTACGCAAATCTCGAGTCTCAATTTAAACGTAACTTTAATCACAACCCAGAACTCTGCATCAAGTGTCTAAATTTTAATCCCTGTAATCCTAGACCCCAGCTCAACCGTGAACCCCAGAATGGAGCCTTGAACTTTGAACTCAACTCTTTGAACCATGAAACACCAAACCTCAGAACTCGATCCTTAGCTCGAAACTCCTCGGAAGGTGACGAGAACCCGGCTTAAACCCTAAACCGTCAAACTATAAATCCTAAAACCTAAACTGTGAAACCTAAATCCCAAAACCAAGATGGAGTCTCAACTTCAACCCGTAACTGATCCAAGTAAATCCCCACGGTAGAGACTTTGCTCCTAAACTTAACCCAGAATCAGAACCATGACTAATTCTGTGAACCTTGAAACATGGTTTTGAAATTTAAACCTAAATCGGGGAAACCGCAGAAATACTAAACGCAGAACTCAACTAGTTCTCCAAATGTGAACCCTTTCAAACCCAGAACCTGAAACCAAGTCCTAACTGTGGAACCCCAAACCTGAACCTCAATCGTAACGTGAAGCAAGGAATGTAATAAGGTAATCTAACTTAACGAGAGCCTCAATTGGGAAACCATAATTCAAAATCAATGCAACTTTGAATCTGTAGATGGTCCCCAACTCTTTGTGTACTTCCCAGATTATAAACCCTGACTTAACCTAACTCTTGAACATGGAAATCAAATCTTCAAACCTGGAACCTCAAACCCAGAAGTCAGGAACTTTAAACTCTTGACTGTGATCCCAACCTTAAAACTCAATCAGAACTTTAAATCCTAAAACCTTGCAACTATGTGCCTTAACTTTTGAAACTGTAACTCGAACCATGAACCCTAGAGTCCTGCATCATGCTCTAAATTCTAACTTAATTAAAATCTAAATTTGAACTGAACTGTGAACATATTTTTGATTCTTGAACCTAAATTGTGAATTCAGAATACTGTATGTCCCTTTGTCCTCAACCAACCTCAACCTTGAACTTTAATGTAATTTGAACTTAAACCCTAAATCCAGGAACTTAAACTCCAAACCTGAGTTAGAACCCTAAATTCTTAACTTGAATTTTGTCCTAACTGGAAACCGTTTAATCCCTAACCATGAACTCAAAACCTTGAAATACAGTTTAACTCAACCTGAATCTCAATCCTCATCTAATTGTGAAGACTTAAACATGGAGCCTTGAACTTTGAACCCAAATCAAATTAGAACACCAACTTAGAACTCCCAACCAAACCCTCGAAACCTGAACGCTGAATCCTAGAACTCGAACTTACACCTAATGGCAGAAGATTTAAACCAAAACCAAACAGAACCCCATCCAGAACCCCAAACTTAGAACACAAATTTAAACCAGAATATGAACGAAGGAACTTAGAACTCTAAAGGCTTGAAAAAGCCAAGCAGACTTTAATCCCTAGAGACCTTGAACCCACTCGATCGTGAACTTTTGGGAACATGGAGCCTACAACTTTAAACCTAAACTTTGATTCATGAACACTAAACCTAGGGACTCCCAACCTAAACCCTAAACTGTGGAACCCAGACGTAGAATCCCGGAATCCCAACCCAAAGAACCCCAAACCCTATAATTTTGAAACCCCCAATCAGAAACCAAATCCCAGAACTCTGTAATCAAGTCGTCAACTTCAAACAAAGTAACTTGAACCACAACCCAGAATTTAAGACTTTGGTCCCTGGGAACCCTAACCCAGATTATGGAACCCCGATCAAACCCAAACATGAACACTACACCAGAAATCAACCTGAACCCCTGAAACGGAACCTAAGACGTAGAACCTCAATTCTAAACCTTAAATCCTGAACTTTTTTTTTAAACCTTAAAACCTAAGTCAGAACTTTGAATTCAAAAACCTGCAATCAATCTTTGTAAAATCCTAGAATCTAACTACAAGAACCCTAGAATTTAAATCTCATCAACTGCAAACCATGGCATATGGTTTTGACCTTGAATCAAACCAGAAATCATGAACACTAAACCCTAGAACCCCAGTAACCTCAACCCCAAAACCTGAGAACTCCCTGCAAACCAACTGGAACCTGAACCCCAAACGGATACCATACAAATCTGGAAACTCAACCAATCAAACCCAACCATATAGTCTCATTTCAAACGAATTAACCATGAACCTTAGAATTTGTACCGGGTGCCTTTAATAATTAATTGCAACTTTGGACCAGAACCTAATCGACTCAAGTAACTCGAACATGGAGCATTGACCTTGTTCTAAATCCTGAACTGAATACGAACTTAGAACTGTGAATTTAATCCCTGGGAAATCCTAACTTTAGACGTAGAAGCTTTTGTATTCCAACTCGCAAATCTGAAGTTTAAATCAGTAACCCTCAATCTCAACGCATCTCGAATCAACTGAACTCAGAACGGAACTATGAATCCTGTAGAATCAGTATTTTTTGAATCCCAAACTTTAACCCTAGAATCTGGATTCTACCTAAAAACCGAACTCCGAACAGAGCTTGAACTTGAACTCAAACCAGAAATCCATGAATACTAAACCCTAGAACCTCTACCTAAACTTCAACTTGAACTCAAACCTAGAATTTAGAACCTTTTTGGGAACCCCAAACCAAGAGATCCCAAACCTCACAACCTAAATCAGAAACCCTAAACACAAACCTGCAAACCTAGAGTTCTCTTAATCTCAAACTATGAATTCCAAATGGCTTGAAATCTTTAGAACTTCTGTACCGTGCCCTAAATCCTAACCACATAGAACTTAATCTTAATCAAATTCCAGATCTTGGAACATGAGCCTTGAACTTGAACTCAAACCTGAACCAAGAACACCAAACCCCAGAACCTCGAACCTGAACACTCGAAAACTCCGGAACCTAGACGAGAACTTGATCCTCAACCCTGCAAACTCAAAACCTAACCGTAAAACCTCAACTTAGAACCCGCAAACTTGAGTCCTCAATCAAACTGTAACTGGACCATGGAACCCTAGAACCCTAGTACCTTGTGCCCAAAACTTAACCCAGAATCGGACCTTGATTTCAAATCCTGTCAGAACTCTGAATATGGGAGCCTGAACATTAACCTAAACCGGTAGCACAGAACATCAAACTCCCAGACCTCTTAACCTAAATCTAAACCTGAACCACAAACTCTAGAACTGAAATCGTAAAACTCAAACCTAGAACTCCCAAAACTCTGGTGACCAAAATTTATAATCAATGTTAGAATCTAGAACGCCACTTTAACCATGAACCCTCAACATGTGAGTTGGACCTCAACCCAAGCTTCCAAATCGTTAAAACAATCTCTAGAACCACGTGAACTCATACTGAACCTTAGACATAAACTGAACCTAAAATCAATGAATTCAAACCCTAAAATCCCAAAATCGTAAATCCAATCCAAACCTTGCAACTTGGAATCCTCAACTTTGAAACCTGAGTGAGCTGAACTGCGAACCTAACTCCTACCGGTGCCCAAACTTTTATCCCATTGACTGTGTGAACCCTAACTTCGAACATTGGAACTCGAATATGGAGCTTTGAATCTTTGAACTCTGAAATCCCTGAACTATGAACACCAAACCTAGATCCTCAAACCCGAACTCCCGAGGTCTGGAACCTTAGATGTAGAACCCGGAACCTTAAACCCTAACGTGACCAATTCAAAAACCCAAACTACAACCCTAAATCCTATAATCCTTGCAAATTTATAATCCTCAACTTCTAACGGTAAACTCAACCATGAACCTAGTTCGCCGCACGTGTGCCCCAAATCCCAACTCCTAGAAATATGGAACTCGACTCAACCTGTGAACTCGGAACATGGAGCCTTTGAACTTGAACCTAAACCATTAACCTCAACACCAATCGTAGAATCCCCTAACCTCAACTCCGAAACGTGGAACATTAGACGTGAGAAGCTGAACCAGAACCCTGGTCTCAGGAACTCCCAAATCCCTAAAACTTGGGAATCAGAATCCCAAAATCTCAGAACCTTTGGTGTAAACTTTGTCCTCAACCTCGGAAACCGGATATATCCTAACCATGAACTCCAAGAACCTCAGATATGGCCTCAAACTTAATCAATCCCAACAACTGACCCCGACTTCGAACCGTGAACCCCGGGAATGGAGCCTTGAATCTGACCTAAACCTAACCATGAACACTAAACTCGAAACCTTGAACTGAACCTCAAACCTAGAACTGACTTTAAAACCCTAAACCATGAACCCTAATCTCAAACCTAAATCAAAACCTCAAGACCTAGAACCTTGCAACTTAGAGTCTCAATCTCAAATGAATTTAACCATGAACCTTAGAACCTCAGTACCCAGTTCCCAAACACTTAACGCCAGACCCAGAGAACCCAACTCATAATCACTGTGAAACACGGAAAACATGGAGCCTAGAACTTGAACATAAACCTGAACTAAGTAGTAAATACTAAACGCGTAACCCCGAACTCGAACCTCGAAACTGAACCTAGACGAGAGTCGGAACCTTAAACCCTAAACTAGAACCTAAATCCCTAAAGCCCAAACTACAAACCTCAAACCCTTAACCTGCAAACTTCGAGTCCTCAATTCAACCTAACTCAATCCAAGAACCCTAGAACCCCAAGATTGTGGTTTCTAAACTTCTTAACCATAGAATTCGGGACCTTTGACTCTAACCTGTGAACTCGGAACATGGACCCTGAACTTTGAATCAAACCGTAAACCATGAACACTAAATCCCCAGAACTCGAACCTAAAACCCCCGAAACAAGGAGCCTCAAACGCTGCATCCTGAATTTTGAACCCCAACCATGAACCCCAACCCCAAACTAGTCTGTAAACCCAAATCCAAAACCTGCAACTTCGAGTCCTCAACTTCAAAACCAGAATCAACCATGAACCTTAGAACCCTAGTGACTTGTGCTCAAACACTTAACCTAGAATACATCCATAATCTCCAACGTGCAATCGAACACGGAGCCTAGAACATTGAACATAAACTCTGAACCATGAATAATAAACGCTAGAAAGAACCTCGAACTCGAACTCCTAAAACTCCTGGAAAACTATGATGTAGAACCCGAATCCTAAACCCCAAACCGTAAACCCAACCCCAAAGCCTAAACTACAAACCTCAACCCTAGAACCTGCAACTTTATCCTCAACTCGAAACTGCAACGGAACCATGAACCTTAGAACTCTGTACCTTCGCCAAACTTTTAACTCAGACTATAGGGACCTCACTAACGATGAACCCTGAACATGGGATTTTGAACTTTGAACCTAAACCGTGAAATCGCAATGACTGAAACCCTAGAACTCGAATTCAACTCACAAACTGAACATTAGACATGTACTGAACTTAAACCCTAAACCGGTGAACTCCTAAATCCCTAAAACCTGGAATCGTATACCTAAAACTTAGAACCTTTGCACCTCCAAGATTTTAACTTTGAAAACCTAGACACTTGGAACCATGAACCAAGAACCTCAGATTAACAGAATGAAACCCAAAGGACTAATTCTACCAAACTTAAACCCCCTGAATATGGAGCTTGAACTTTGAACTTAAAACCGTAAACCATGAACACCAAACCCTAGAACCCTAACTCAACTCTAAAACCTGAACATTGCACGAGAAGCTGAACCTAAAACCCTAAACTCGTGAACCCTAAACCCTAAAACCTAAATCGTAAACCTAAAATTTAGATCCTTGCAACTTGTCCTTAATCTCAAAATCGGATATACCAACCATGAACCCAAGAACCTCAGACTGCTTCCCTAAACTCTTAACCCAATGGACCTGGGACCTGATTTCAACCGTAACTCCCGGAACATGGAGCCTTGAACTTGAACCTAAACCAGAAACCATAAACACTAAACCCTGAAACCTTGAACCTCAAACCTAGAACTTGGAACCTTAAACCCTAAACCGTGAACCCTAAACCGTAAAACCTAAACTGTAAACCCTAAATCCTAAAACCGTGCAACTTGCAATCCTCAACTTCGAAACTGGTAACCTAAACCATGAACCGTAGCCCGCTTGTACGTGGTGCCCTAAACTCTTAACCCTAGAATAGGGAACCTTGACTCTGAACCGTGAACCCTGGAACATGGAGCCTTGAACTTTGAACCTAAACCTTTAACCTTGAACACCAAACCCTAGAACCTCGAACCCTGGAACCAAAACTGAACATTAGACGCAGGGTCTGAACCCAAACCAAACTGAACCCTAAACCCTAAAACGAATCAGAAACCTAAACTAGAACCTTGCAACTTGGAGTCCTCAACTTCGAAACGGAATACCTGAACCATGAACCCAAGAACCCTCGTATCTGCGCCCTAAACTCTTAACCCAACAATCTGGGACCCTGACTCTGAACCGTGAACCCTGGAACATGGAGCCTTGAACTTTGAACCTAAACCGTAAACCATGAACACTAAACCCTGATACCTTGAACCTCAAACCTAGAACCTGGAACCTTAAACCCTAAACCCTAAAACCTAAACTGCAAACCCTAAATCCTAAAACCGTGCAACTTCGAGTCCTCAACTTCGAAACCAGTAACCTGAACCATGAACCCTAGAACTTTGGTACCTGGTGCCCTAACTCTTAACCCTACAATCTAGGACCCTGACTCTTAACCGTGAACCCTGGAACATGGAGCCTTGAACTTTGAACCTAAACCGTATACCATGAACACTAAACCCTAGAACCTCGTACCTAAACCCTGAAACAAGGAGCCTCAATCCTAGAACCTGGAACCTTAAACCCCAAACCATGAACCCTAAACCCTAAATCCTAAAACCTTGCAACATTGAGTACTCAACTTCGAAACCAGTAACCTGAACCATGAACCTTAGAACCCTAGTACTTGGTGCCCTAAACACTTAACCCTAGAATCTGGAACCTAACTCTGAATCGTGAACACTGGAACATGGGGCCCAGAACATTGAACATAAACCTTGAACCATGAATACTAAACGCTAAAACCTCGAACCTGAGCCCTGAAACCTAGAACCTTAGACGTAGAAGATGGAACCTTAAACCCTAAACCGTGAAACCTAAACCCAAAACCCTAAACTGCAAACCCTCAACCCTAGAACCTTGTAACTTCGAGTCGTCAACTTCGAAACCGGTAACCTGAACCATGAACCTTAGAACCCTTTTACCTTCTACCCTAAACTCTTAACCCTAGAATCTGGGACCCTGAGTCTGAACCGTGGACCTGGAACATGGAGCCTTGAACAATGAACCTAAACTATAAACCATGAACACCAAACCCTTGAACCTGGAACCTGAACCCTGAAACCTAGAACCTTAGACGTAGAACCTAGAACCTTAAACCCTAAACCGTCAACCCTAAACACAAAAACCTAAACTGTAAACCCTAAATCGTAGAACCTTGCAACTTGGAGTCCTCACCTTTGAAACCGGTAACCTGAACCATGAACCCTAAAACCCTAATACTTGGTGCCCTACATGCTTAAGCCTAAAATATCGAACCCTGACTTTGAACCGTGATCCCTGGAACATGGAGCCTTGAACTTTGAGCCTAAACCGTAAACCATGAAACTTAACCCTAGAACCTGGAACCTAAACCCTGAAACTGGAACCTCAAACCTAGAACCCGGAACTTGGTGCCCTAAACTCTTAACCCTAGAATATGGAACCCTGACTTTAAAACGTTAACCCTGGAGTCAGGAGCCTTGAACATTGATCCTCAACCTTGAACCATGAACACTAAACCCCAGAACCTCGAACCTAAACCCTGAAACCTGGAACTTCAACGTAGAACCTGGAACCTTCAACCCTAAAACATAAACTGTAAATCCTAAATCCTAGAACCTTGCAACCTCGAGTCCTTAAATTTGAAACTGGTATCCTCAGACGTGAACCTAAGAACCCTGGTACCTGGTGCCCTAAAATATTAACCCTAGAATCTGGAACCCAAACTCTGAACCGTGAACCATGGAACATGGACCATTGAACTTTGAACCTAAACCTTAAACCATGAACACCAAACCCAAGACCCTCGAACCTGAAACCCTGATACCTGGAACTGCAAACGCAGAACCTGGAACCTTAAACCCTAAAACCAAAAACCTAAACTGTAAACCCTAAATCCTAAAACCTTGCAACCTGGAGTCCTCAACTTCAAAACCGGTAACCTGAACCGTGAACACTAGAAACCTGGTACCTGGTGCCCTAAACTATTAACCATAGAATCTGGAACACTGACTCTGAACCCTGAACCCTGGAACACGGAGCTTTGATCTTTGAACCTAAACCTTGAACCATGAGCACTAAACCCTAGAACGTCGAACCAGAACCGTGAAACCTGGAACCTAGAACATTAAACCCTAAACCGTGAACCCTAAACCCTAAAACAAAAACTGTAAACCCTAAATCCTAGAACCTTGAAACTTGGATTCCTCAACTTCGAATTAGTAACCTGAGCCATGAACCCTAGAACCCTGGTACTTGGTGCTCTAAACTCTTAACCCTAGAATATGGAACCCGAACTTTGAACCGTGAACCCTGGAGTAGGGAGCCTTGAACTTTGAACCTAAACCGTAAACCACGAACACTAAACCCTAGAACCTCGAACCTAAACCGTGAAACCTGGAACTTCAGACGTAGAACCTGGAACCTTAAACCCTGAACCGTGAACCCTAAACCGTAAAAACTAAACTGTAAACCCAAAATCCTAGAACCTTGAATTTTCGAGTCCTTAACTTCGAAACCAGTAACCTGAACCGTGAACCCTAGTACCCTGGTACCTGGTGCCCTAAACTCTTAACCCTAGAATTTGGAAACCTAACTTTGAACCTTGAACCCTGGAACATTGAGCCTTTTACTTTTGAACCTAAACCTCGAACCGAACTCTAAAACCTGGAACCTTAAACCTCAAACCGTGAACCATAAACCCAAAAACCTAAACTGTAATCCCGAATTCCTAGAACCTTGCAACTTGGAGACCTCAACTTCGAAACCGGTAACCTGAACCATCAACCCTAGAACCCTGGTACTTGGTGCCCTAAACTCTTAACCCTAGAATATGGAACCCTAACTTTCAACCGTGTACCCTGGAACAGGGAGCCTTGAACTTTGAACCTAAACTGTCAACGATGAACACTAAACCCTAGAACCTGGAACCTAAACCCCGAAACCCCAGAACCGTGAAACCTGGAACCTTAGACGTAGAACCTGGAACCTTAAACCCTAAACCGTGAATCCTAAACCATGAAACCTGAACTATAAACCCTAAATGCTAAAACTTTGCAACTTGGAGCCTTCAACTTCGAAACCGGTAACCTAAACCGTGAACCCTAAATCCCTGGTACCTGGTTCCCTAATCTCTTATCCCTAGAATCTGGAACCCTAACTCTGAAACCTTGAACCCTAGAATATGGAGCCTTCCACATTGAACCTAAACCATAAACCATGAACACCAAACCCTTGAACATCGAACCTGAACCCTGAAACCTGGAACCTTAGACGTAGACCTAGAACCTTAAACCCTAAACTGTCAACCCTAAACACAAAAACCTAAACTGTAAACCCTAAATCCTAGAACCTTGCAACTAGGAGTCCTCAACTTTGAAACCGGTAACCTGAACCATGAACCCTAATACTTGGTGCCCTACACGCTTAAACCTAGAATATGGAACTCTGACTTTGAACCGTGATCCCTGGAACATGGAGCCTTGATCTTTGAACTTAAACCGTAAACCATGAAAACTTAACCCTAGAACCTGGAACCTAAACCCTGAAACTGGAACCTCAAACCTAGAACCTGGAACCTTAAACCCTAAATTGTGAACCCTAAAACCTAAGCTGTAAACCCTAAATCCTAGAACCTTGCAACTTGGAGTCCTCAACTTCGAAATCGGTAACCTGAACCATAAACCCTAGAACCCTGGTACTTGGTGCCTAAACCCTTAACCTTAGAATATGGAACCTTGACTTTAAAACGTGAACCCTGGAGTAGGGAGCCTTGAACTTTGAACACTAAACCCCAGAACCTCGAACCTAAACCCTGAAACCTGGAACTTAAGTGTAGAACCTGGAACTTAAGTGTAGAACCTGGAACCTTAAACCCTAAACCGTGAACCCCCTAAAACGTAAACTGTAAACCCAAAATCCTAGAACCTTGCAACCTCGAGTCCTTAATTCGAAACCGGTATCCTCAACCGTGAACCTAAGAACACTGGTACCTGGTGCCCTAAAATCTTAACCCTAGAATGTGGAACCCTAACTCTGAACCGTGAACCTTGGAACATGGAGCTTTGAACTTTGAACCTAAACTTTAAACCATGAACACCAAACCCAAGAACGTCGAACCTGGAACCCCTAATACCGGAACTTCGATCGCAGAACTTGGAACCTTAAATCCTAAACCGTGAACCATAAAACCAAAAACCTGAACTGTCTAAAACCATGCAACCTGGAGTTCTCAACTTCACAACTGGTAACCTAAACCGTGAACCCTAGAAACCTGGTACTTGGTGCCCTAAACTCTAACCCTAGAATCTGGAACGCTAACTCTAAACCCTGAACCGTGGAACACGGAGCTTCGATCTTTGAACCTAAACCTTGAACCATGAGAAATAAACCTTAGAACGTCAAACCAGAACCGTGAAACCTTGAACCTCAAACGTAGAACCTGGAACTTTAAACCCAAAACCGTGAACCCTAAACCCTAAAACCAAAACTGTAAACCCTAAATCCTAGATACTTGCAACTTGGAGTCCTCAACTTCGAAACCGGTAACTTGAACCATGAACCCTAGAACCTTGGTCCTTTGTGCCCTAAACTCTTAACCCTAGAGTATGGAACCCTGACTCTAAACCGTGAACCCTGGAACATGGAGCCTTGAACTTTGAACCTAAACCGTAAATCATGAACAATAAACCATAGAACATGGAACCTAAACCATAAAACCGGGAACCTCAAACCTAGAACCTGGAACCTTAAACCCTAAACCCTAAAACCTAAACTGTAAACCCTAAATCCTAGAACATTGCAACTTGGGCTCCTCAAATTCGAAACCGGTAACTTGAAACGTGAACCCTAGAACCCTTCTACCTGGTGCCCTAAACTCTCAAGCCTAGAATTTGGAACCCTAACTTTGAACCTTGAACCCTGAAACATTGAGCCTTGAGCTTTGAACCTAAACCTTGAACCATAAACACTAAACCCTACAACCTCAAACGTGATCCCTGAAACCTGCAAGCTCACACGTAAAACCTGGAACCTTAAATGTTAAACCGTGAACCCTAAACCCTAAAACCTAAATCCTAGAACCTTGCAACTTGGAGTCCTCAACTTCGAAACCGGTAACCTGAACCATCAACCCTAGAACCATAGTACTTGGTGCCCAAAACTCCTAACCCTAGAATATGGAACCCTAACTCTAAACCGTGAACCCTGGACCATTGAGCCTTCAACTTTGAACCTAAACCGTGAACCATGAACACTAAACCCTAGAACCTAGAACCTGAACCGTGAAACCTGGAACCTCAGACGTAGAACCGGGAACGTTAAACCCTGGAACCTTGCAGCTTGGAGTCCTCAACTTCCAAACCGGTAACCTGAACCGGGAACCCTAGAACCTTGGTACCTGGTGCCCTAAACACTTGACCCTAGAATCTGGAATGGTGACGCTGAACACTGAACCCTAGAACACGGAGCTTTAAACTATGATCTAAACCTTGAACCATGAACACTAAACCCTAGAACCTCGAACCTGAATCCTGAAACCTGGAAGCTTAGACGTAGAACGTGGAACCTTAAACCTAAAACCGTGAACCCTAAACCCTAAAACCTATATCCTAGAACCTTGCAACTTGGAGTCCTCAACTTCGAAATCGATAACTTGAACCATCAACCCTAGAACCATGGTACTTGGTGCCCTAAACTCTTAATCCTAGAATATGGAACCCTAACTCTGAACCGTGAACCCTGGAACCTGGAGCCTTGAACTTTGAACCTAAACCGTGAACCATGAACACGAAACCCTAGAACCTCGAACCTGAACCATGAAACCTAGAACCTCAGACGTAGAACCTGGAACCTTAAACCCTAAACCGTGAATTCTAAACCCTAAAACCTAAACTGTAAACCCTAAATCCTAGAACCTTGCAACTTGGAGTCCTCAACTTCAAAACCGGTAACCTGAACCATGAACCCTAGAACCCTGGTACTTGGTGCCCTGAACTCTTAACCCTAGAATATGGAACCCTGACTCTGAACCGTCAACCCTGCAACATGGAGCTTTGTACTTTGAACCTAAACCGTAATCCATGAACACTAAACCCAATAACCCGGAACCTAAATCCTGAATCCCGGACCTTCAAACCTAGAACCTGGAACCTTAAACCCTAAACCGTGAACCCTAAACCCTAAAACATAAACTGTAAACCCTAAATCCTAGAACCTTGCAGATAGGAGTCATCAACTTCGAAACCGGTAACCTGAACCGGGAACCCTAGAACCCTAGTACCTGGTGCCCTAAACTCTTGACCCTAGAATCTGGCACGGTGACACTGAACCCTGAACCCTAGAACACAGAGCTTTAATCTTTGATCTAAACCTTGAACCATGAACTCTAAACCCTAGAACCTCGAACCTGAACCCTGAAACTTGGAACCTCAAACGTAGAACCTGGAACCTTAAACCCTAAACCATGAACCCTAAACCCTAAAACCTAAATTGTAAACCCTAAATCCTAGATACTTGCAACTTGGAGTCGTCAACTTCGAAACCGGTAACCTGAACCATGAACCCTAGAACCTTGGTCCTTTGTGCCCTAAACTCTTAAGCCTAGAATTTGGAACCCTAACTTTGAACCTTGGATCCTGAAACATTGAGCCTTGAGCTTTGAACCTAAACCTTGAACCATGAACACTAAACCCTAGAACCTGAAACCTAAACCTTGAATCCCGGAACATCAAACCTAGAACATGGAACTTTTAACCCTAAACCGTAAACATAAACCCTAAAACCTAAAATGTAAACCCTAAATCTTAGAACCTCGCAACTTTGAGTCCTCAACTTTGAAACCGGTAACTTGAACCATGAACCCTAAAACCCTTGTACCTGGTGCCCTAAACTCTTAACCCTAGAATCTAGAACCCTAACTCGAACCCTTTAACCCTGGAACATGGAGCCTTGTACTTTGAACCTAAACCTTGAACCATGAACACTAAACCCTAGAACCTCGAACCTGAACCTTAAAACCTGGAACCTCAGACGTAGAACATAGAACATTAAACCCAAAACTGTGAACCCTAAACCCTAAAACCTAAACTATAAACCCTAAATCCTAGAACCTTGCAACTTCCGGTATCCTGAACCATGAACCCTAGAACCCTGGTACCCGGTCCCTAAACTCTTAACCCTACAATCTGGAACCGTAACTCTGAACCTTCAACCCTGGAACATGGAGCCTTCAACTTTGAACCTAAACCGTGAACCATGAACACTAAACCCTAGAACGTCGAACCTGAACCGTGAAACCTGGAACCTCAGACGTAGAACCGGGAACGTTAAACCATGAAACCTTGCAACTTGGAGTCCTTAACTTCGAAACCGGTAACCTGAACCGGGAACCCTAGAACCTTGGTACCTGGTGCCCTAAACTCTTGACCCTAGAATCTCGAACGTTGACGTTGAACCCTGAACCCTGGAACACGGAGCTTTCAACTTTGACCTAAACCTTGATTAATGAACTCTAAACCCTAGGCCCTCGATCCTGAACCCTGAAACTTGGAACCTACAACGTAGAACCTGGAACCTTAAACCCTAAACTATGAACCCTAAACCCTAAAACCTAAACTGTAAACCGTAAATCCTAGATCCTTGCAACTTGGAGTCCTCAACTTCGGAACCGGTAACCTGAACCATGAACCCTAGAACCCTGGTCCTTTTTGCCCTAAACTCTTAACCAAAGAGTATGGAGCGCTGACTCTAAACCGTGAACCCTGGAACATGGAGCCTTGAACTTTGAACCTAAACCGTAAACTATGAGCACTAAACCCTCGATCCTGGAACCTATAACCTGAAACCTGGAACCTCAAACCTAGAACCTGGAACCTTAAACCCAAAACCGTGAAACTAAAACCCTAAAACCTAAACTGTAAACCCTAAATCCTAGAACCTTGCAACTGGGGGTCCTCAAATTTGAAACCGGTAACCTGAACCGTGAACCTTAGAACCCTGGTACCTGGTGCCCTAAACTCTTAAGCCTAGAATTTGGAACATTAACTTTGAACCTTGATCCCTGAAACATTGAGCCTTGAGCTTTGAACCTAAACCTTAACCCATGAACACTAAACCCTAGAACCTGCAACCTGAACTCTGAAACCTAGAACCTCAAAGGTAGAACCTGGAACCTTAAACCCTAAATTGTAAAGCCTAAACCCTAAAACCTAAACTATAAACCCTAAATCCTAGAACCTTGCAACTTGGAGTCCTCAACTTCGAATCCGGTAACCTGAGCCATGAACCCTAGAACCCTGGTACTTCGTGCCCTAAACTCTTAACCCTTAAATATGGAACCCTGACTTTGAACCGTGAACCCTGGAAAAGGGAGCCCTTAACTTTGAACCTAAACCGTAAACCATGAAACTTAACCCCAGAACCTCGAACCTAAACCCTGAAACCTGAAACTTCAGACGTAGAACCTGGAACCTTAAATCCTGAACCGTGAACCCTATACCCTACAACCTAAACTATAAACCCTGAATCCTCGATCCTTGCAACTTGGCGTTCTTAACTTCGAAACCGGTATGCTAAACCATGAACCCTAGAACCCTGGTACCTGGTGCCCTAAACTTTTAACCCTAGAATCTGGAATCGTAACGCAGAACCTTGAACCCTGGAACATGGAGCCTTGAACTTTGAACCTAAACCTTGAACCATAAACACTAAATCCTAGAACCTCGAACGTGAACCCTGAAACCTAGAAGCTTAGACGGAGAACCTGGAACCTTAAACCTCAAAACCGTGAAACATAAACCCTAAAACCTATATCCTAGAACCTTGCAACTTGGAGTCCTTAGCTTCGAAATCAGTAACCTGAACCATCAACCCTAGAACCATGGTACTTGGTGCCCTAAACTCTTAATCCTAGAATATGGAACCCTAACTCTAAACCGTGAACCCTGGAACCTAGAGCCTTGAACTTTGAACCTAAACCGTGAACCATGAACACTAAACCCTAGAATCTCGAACCTGAACCATGAAACCTGGAACCTTCAACCCTAAACCGTGAACTCTAAACCCCAAAACCTAAACTGTAAACCCTAAATCCTAGAACCTTGCAACTTGGAGTCCTTAACTTCGAAACCGGCAACCTGAACCATGAACCCTACAACCCTGGTACTTGGTGCCCTGAACTCTTAACCCTAGAATATGGAACCCTGACTTTGAACCGTCAACCCTGCAACATGGAGCTTTGTACTTTGAACCTAAACCGTAAACCATGAACACTAAACCTAATAACCTGGAACCTAAACCCTGAATCCCGGAACTTCAAACCTAGAACCTGGAACTTTTAACCCTAAACCGTGGACATAAACCCAAAAACCTAAAATGTAAACCCTAAATCTTAGAACCTCGTAACTTTGAGTCCTCAACTTTGAAACCGGTAACTTGAACCATGAACCCTAAAACCCTTGTACTTGGTGCCCTAAACTCTTAATCCTAGAATCTAGAACCCTAACTCTGAACCTTAACCCTGGAACATGGAGCCTTGAATTTTGAACCTAAACCTTCAACCATGAACACTAAACCCTAGAACCTTGAACCTGAACCCTGAAACTTGGAACCTCAGACGTAGAACATAGAACCTTAAACCCTAAACCGTGAACCCAAAACCCTAAAACCTAAACCGTAAACCATAAATCCCAAAACCTTGCAACTTGGAGTCCTTAACTTCCGTTATCCTGAACCGTGAACCCTAGAACCCTGGTACCTGGTGCCCTAAACTCATAACCCTAGAATCTGGAACCCTGACTCTGAACCCTGAACCCTGGAAAATGGAGCCATGAACTTTTAACCTAAATCGTGAACCATGAACACTAAACCCTAGAACCGGGAACCTGAAACTTGAAACCTGGAACCTCAAACCTAAAACCTGGAACCTTGAATCCTGTCGCAACCGTAATTCCGACGAGAGGACGAATTCGCTAAAATTTTGGAAATGAATTTTATTTTTGTTGATGTGGAGCCTCCAACAAATTTTTATTTGAGGGAAAAATATCTGGAAAAACCCTAACTTGAAGATGAGGTTTAGGTTCGGGAGTCGGTTACGAATGGGGAAGGTGTTAGGCACCCCACTCGGCCGTTCCGAAGAACGGTACCCTTAAACGAGTGTGTAAATTTTGAAAACTGTTTTGATCCCTTTAATTAATGTTTAAATACATAATTTGACAAAGGTTAGCCTGACAGGACTTGATCCTGCTCCTACGTATTCCCTGGTACAATGGGAAACTCAAGGCTTACGTAGTTCTGGTTGTGAAGGCTTGACCTTCAAAAAGCGCTTAAAAAGGTACTTAAAAGAATTTGTTTTTTGAGGAAGTTCTTATCTTTTTTGGGGATCTTCAGTCCACTCATGCACAAGGTCCAAGGCAGCTAAGGCAACACGGGGACCCATACGAACTACTAAATGTTGAACAGCAGGTGAACCACCAGTTCCCCATTTAGAGTCCATTGCGTGAGACCTAGAATCCCAAAATATTAGAAAAAGAGATTTTTTATCTTCGAAAAGAGACGATTTGCAAATGATCTTGATTTTGAATGAAAAAGAAATATAACTCGAATTTGAGAGAAAAGAATTTCATTTTGAGTTTTGAGGCAATTGGAGATTTAAATGGAATTTTGGTGTAGTTTTGTAATTATCAGGAATTTTGGGGAAATTTGGTAATTATTAGAAATTTTGGGATTTTTTAGCAATTATGGAATTTTTATGAATTTAATTAGCAATTATGAAATTTTTAGCAATTATGAAATTTTTATGAATTTAGAGGGGCTAAATAAGCAATTGCAGGGAAGAGGGGGCAATTTTGGCATTAATGGAAAGGCTAAGGGCAGATTGGTAATTTTAGAGCATGGGGACAATTTTGGAATTAACGGAAAAGCTAAAGGCAGATTGGTAATTGTCATGGCAGGGACATATTAGGAATAAAGGGAAAGTTCTAAGGGCAGCATGGTAATTACCATGGCAGGGACATATTAGGAATAAAGGGAAAGTTCTAAGGGCAGAATTATGATCATTGGATTATTCTGACGGCTCAAAGGCTCGCTCGGCTTGGAGAATTGGTTTAAAGGCTCACAACTCATCGTGTAGCTCGCGGCTTGATCTGTAGCTCATGGTTGGCTAGTGGATCGCAGGTCTACTCGGCTTAGTGACAAAAAGAAGGGAATATTAGCTTTCCTGAGAATCGATCTTATGCCTTGAGAGTTTTGGACCACTCTCTGCGCCACTATGCCGCGCCCATGACTACGCTTTAACATCTATTTTAAACTTAAAACAAATGCATGGGGATATGATGGCTTGCATGGGCTGCATGGAGGTAAAGTATAGCCCCAATGTGTCGTACTCTAACCCACTTAAAGAGAAGCCAATTTGGTGGAAGAAACTGGTGTTATCATTTCATACCCTCGGTGGTTAGAAATGTGGCTAAATCTCTCTTGGGTCCTTTGGTTTGGGGCGGCTGGTATCTTCTCTTGGCCTTCATGCATAGGCGATGCTGCATTCCCGTCTCTTCCTCCTTCTTTCACTACTCTCATGGTTTTAGGTTTCCATTTTTGGGTGGCTTGGGAGGGGGTCGCTGCCTAATCACGAGGCCATATGTGACACCAACCTCCTGTTTCTGGGCTCTCGGTCCTAACTCGCGCTCACCTCTTTGATTGTTCTTCCAGCGTTTATGTAGAAGAAAATGGTCATGCTACCTAAAAAGGGAATGGCTTTAATTGGATCAGCGTGAACATAATAGGTTCTGTTAGATATACATATTGCAATTATTGTCGCAGTGGTAAGGCCATATTTAAGACGTCCTATGCTCTATTTTAAGGGTGGGGGTATATGGGTCGTGACTCCCAAGCTTCTACTGTTGTGACCTCCATGGCTCATGGGAAGTTTGGGGATACAACTAGCTAGATTGATGTGATCGAATGATCGGAAACGCTCCATCTCTTTTGTTCAAGTCTTGGAGTGCCAAGCCCGGTTGTGTTATGGCTCCTGAGCCTTACCAAGGCCTTGAATAGCTTAAAATATGTGACGTCTTTCAGGGTGGCTTGCCTCTTGTGGGGGAGCAGGAGCTTGGGCGCGTCCTTTGCTACAGAAATGATCGCTTGTGGTTGTTTTCTTGAGAAGGAATGACACCAACTCTTATGAGCCCCCTTGATGCATGCAGTCTTACGAGTGTTTCGTGCCGACAGTGGCTTTGTGGTGTTTATGGGGTCTCTGTTAATGTAAGCTTTTTGTTCTTAAGACATTAGGGAGTTATTGTACATGATTGAGTCGAGTCCTAACAATTGGTGCTTGGGAGGGGGGCGCTGCCACTTGACTTGGCATGCTTATGGGAGGCCCTTTAGCTTCACGTTTGCACTAGGTTTGAGTAGGAGCGGACACAGTTGAGATTGTCGTCTGTGAAGATAGATGGATGGTAGGCTCTATCTTGATGGGGCATGGATCACGGTAATGGGATGGGAAAGGTTTATGCTTCAGACAGGAACGTCGTTCCACTGTCATGCACTTTCTCCTGCACGTGGAGTCTTATTGTGTGATATCTTGCGTGTATACTAAGGTGACTTTTTGAACTCACCTCCCCCACTTTGTAAGAACACATGCAAGCTGCGCTCGATGCTCATTTTTCTCGAATCAGGGAATATCATCAAGGTGTTGGCTAGCTCCCTATTAGCAAGTCTTGGTACTACGGGGCTAATGGGGTCGAAGGTTAAAAGGAGGCCAACAAAAACCGATTCGTGTAAGCATAGAAAAGAAGGCTAAGATTGGTTATAGTCTTCCGGGAATTCTCTTTCCCTTTAAGCCCTGTGGTTACAACTTCAACCTTTGCCTAATGGGGTTCTTGGAGGATTCCGATCATCTTCATATTAGTTTTTGTTCACAGGGCAAGATTCTGTTTTTTAGAACTAACTTCATGAAACAGGGGCTATTTCCCCGTACATTTATACCATGATCAAGTGATTCATCGAGCAAATCACAGCGACAAACTCACGACGTGCCTTCTACCTAAACTACCTCAGGTTTATTCTGTGAAGGTACAACTTCACCTATAACGATTCTTGTTTAATCACACAAAGAGAATGGAAAACATATCTATGCAGAGT
This sequence comes from Canavalia ensiformis, assembly GCA_026541065.1. NCBI lineage: Eukaryota > Viridiplantae > Streptophyta > Magnoliopsida > Fabales > Fabaceae > Canavalia > Canavalia ensiformis. Next base: position 20,037 of record JAMKYM010000721.1, read on the forward strand.
ACTGCTAATTATCTATAACCTTCAATTCGTACAAAATTCTACAGATTGGCGCGTTCTTTATTTAAGATTTGAGGCAGATTTAGGAAAACCAACCTGTTAGAAGATCAGCACGAGTCTCACCCTCGAATACTCTTAGCAAGATTCGATTCTCTTCTCTTTGCCAATGGTCGGTGAAATGGAATTTTTGGAATCGTTCCCCCACGAACTAACTCTCAGGAACCCAAAGACTCCTCACCTTTAGCCACTGTATTCTCAGAACGTCGCCGACTCCTTAATCTTCTCTCAATCTTTGATCTTCTTCCTCGCAAATTTTTCAGTCTTTGTCCAAAAGCCAGCAAAAGCCCCAAAAACTTCCCTTTGCTTCCCTTATATACCTCTCAGAAATCGCCTTTTTTCTTAATTTTTTGATTCCGATTTATTGCTTCATTTTTGTTTTATTGCTTCATTTTTGTTTTTTTGATTTTTAATTTCTAATTTTAGTTTTAATTTTTCCAGATTTTACAATTTCCTTTAATTTCCAGACCTTAATTTTTATTTGTTTTTTCCAGATTTTTAATTTTCCCTTAATTTTTATTGATTTTTATTTTCCAGGTTTTCCTTTATTTTTCCAGATTTTCAGATTTTGAGTTTTGATTTTTAATCTTAAAATTTTATTTCCTCTTTTTTTTTATTTTGAAATTTTTATCATTTTTTAATTAATTAATATTCATATTTCCAGATTCTTGAAGTTATTTTTTTATTTTCAATTATTATTTCTTAGGTTTCTTCCAATCTTTTGTTTTTATTATTATTTTTCCTTTTTCACTATTTATTTATGTTTCTTTATGTATTTTGGATTTCTTGGAATTTTTTAATTCCGGTTTACCCAATAATTAACTTAAAATGGGCTTCGAACATAATTGAGTGTTTACAGTTTTCCCCTCTTTACTCATTTTCTTATTAGATAATATGAGAAGTACTCTCTATATTATCGTGGTAAGAAATGGGTAAAGACGTAAACAAATTATGTCCGAGGTAGGTATCGAGATAATCTCGAAGATACCGCACCTTCGGGATTATAGATTTTCAACCTTATGTGTGGAAAATAATAACCTTAAGATGCAAAGGCCTGACAACATAGGCCGGGATACAGGAAATTAAAGTATGGAAGGCCTGACAACATAGGCCGAAATGTTGAAAATAAAATGTGATGACCTGACAACATAGGCCGAAGAACAGGAATTTAAAATGCAATAGCCTGACAGCATAGGCCGAGATGCTGAAAATAAAATGCAAAGGCCTCACAACATAGGCCATAGAGCAGGAAATGTAGAATGCAGTGGCCTGACAATATAGGTCGTAGGACAGGAATTTAAAATGCAATGGCCTGACAACATAGGCCAGAAAGCAGGCAATGTAAAGATGTAGTGGCCTGACAACATAGGCCAGGGTGCGGAATTTAAACATGAAATGGCCTGACAACATAGGCCGAGGGTGCAGGAATTTAAACATGCAGTGGCCTGACAACATAGGCCAGAAAGCAGGAAATGTAAAGATGCAGTGGCCTGACAACATAGGCCAGAAAGCAGGAAATGTAAAGATGCAGTGGCCTGACAACATAGACCGATAAACAGGAAATGTAAAGATGCAGTGGCCTGACAACATAGGCTGAAGGGCTAAATTTAAACATGCAATGGGATGGCCTACTAGTAGGCTTGAGGGGGAGAACTTTGCGACTTTGTGTGCAGACTCCAACTTCCCGACTTTCCTCTAGCACTGATCGTGTTCTTCAGAGTGAGCTAGACTCCGTAAATTGCTTGTTTCCTTCCTTGCTTTTACGGGCATATCTTTTGTGAGCGCCATTCTTTTAAAAGATAAGATTTCAATCAGTAAGAACTTACAGTTAAGAAAATTTCAACATACTCCGACTTTGAACAGCACCAGCAATGGTAATTGTCATTCAAAAAAAAATTTTAGTGATTGCATTTTGCATATACATTTAGACAAAATAAAATACAGTTGCATATGGCAGGGAAATCTCAAGATGGTCAAAATGACGCAGGCCATTTTATGGCTAATTGTCTGGTGGCATGGTTTTGGTCGGTGAGATGCCTTTAAGACGGTTAGTGCTAGTATTGTATTTTGACGACGTCTTCATGTCTTGCCAACCCAGCTTCTAAAGAAACAAAACTTTTCCCCAGTTTATTCGATTTGCCCGGCCCGGTCTTGAACCTCTCGTTTTACTCGCAATCGAGCTTAATTCTATTTATCGCTTTTCAGAACCCCAGATATTTGCCAATTTTGTCCCAGTATAAGGACCAGATCATCATTTGACTGCTGATTTGCCCCAGTATGAATGGAGACTGCCTGTCACCCTTTATCAATTCTTCTTAATTGGAAAGAACAATTTCTCCTTTACTTGTTCTATCGATGCCGTTTTGCATTGATTTTGTCTAAACTACCCTTACAGGTTTTCGGTTTATGAGGATTTTTTGCTTGAATTGCCCTAATTTTTGCCTAGGCCGCCCTTGCAGGTTTTCTACCTAGCGGGCCTTTTTGCTTGAATCGCCCTAACTTTTGCCTAGGCCGCCCCTTGCGGGTTTTCAACCTAGCGGGCTTTTCTTTTAAGCATAATACTTCTTAACGGCATCTGAGTTGATGGGGTTAGGCAAGTCTTTCCCGTCCATATCGGCTAGGATCAAGGCGCCTCCGGAGAAAGCCTTTTTAACTACATAAGGTCCATGGTAATTTGGGGACCATTTCCCTTGCAGCGCTTTCTGCATAAGCAACATCCTGTTGATCACCAAATCTCGTTCTTGGAACTCCCGAGGATGGACCTTTTTATCAAATGCTTTCTTCATTCTTTTTTGGTATAGTTGGTCGTGACATATCACTGTCAGCCTTTTCTCTTCGATCAAGTTCAACTGATCCATCCGAGCCTGGACCCACTCGGCCTCTTCCAAATCAACATCCATCAAAACTCTCAATGAAGGAATCTCGACCTCGATTAGGAGTACGGCTTCCATCCCATACACCAGCGAGAAGGGGGTTGCCCCATTAGAAGTACGGACTGAGGTCCGATATGCATGCAATGCATAAGGGAGCATTTCATGCCATTCTCTGTATGAGAGGACCATCTTCTGAATGATCTTTTTGATATTTTTGTTGGGCACTTCGACCGCTCCATTCATCTTCGGTCGGTAGGGGGAAGAGTTGTGATGTTGGATCTTGAATTGGCCGCATAACTCAGACATCATCTTATTATTGAGGTTGGAGCCATTGTCCGTGATGAGGTTGCTGGGCAATCCATATCGACAAATCAGCTCTCTCTTCATGAATTTGACCACCACATTACGAGTCACTAGCGTATGAGGCGGCTTCGACCCATTTGGTAAAGTAGTCAATGGCCACCAATATGAAAAGGTGCTCGTTGGACGCTTTAGGCTCGATTGGGCCGATGACATCCATTCCCCACATAGCAAACGACCATGGTGATGACAGCACATTCAACGACGTTGACGGCACATGGACATTGTCCGCATATACCTGGCACTTGTGGCAGGTCTTGACGTGTTTGTAGCAGTCAGCCCCCATGGTCAGCCAATAATACCCGGCCCTGAGAATTTTTCTCTCCATTGCGTGTCCGTTGGCGTGAGCGCCAAAAGACCCTTCGTGAACTTCCTTTAGGGTTTTGTCGGCTTCTGCTGCATCTATGCACCTGAGCAGAACCATATCATGATTCCTTTTGTACAGGATTTCTCCATTGAGGAGGAAACCTGCAACCAATCTCCGTAGGGTCCTCTTGTCATTTTCGGACGCGTCGGCAGGGTGCTCTTTGTTCTTCAAGAATTGCCAGATATCACAATACTAAGGTTTTCCGTCCGGTTCTACCTCTACCGCTTGACAAAATTCTAGTCTGGAGTGATGCTGAATGCGGATGAGAGGCATGTCCTCTTCTCATCCGATTTCGAACATCGATGACAAAGTGGCTAGGACATCAGCCAACTGATTGTCTTCTCGGGGTATGTGCGAGAAGGTGACCTCCTCAAAGTGTTCCAGCAATCCTGGAGGCGAGCTTGATAAGGCACTAGCTTTGCGTCTCTGGTTTCCCACTCTCCTTTGACTTGGTGGATGACCAAGGCTGAGTCACCAAAGACTTCTAGACGCTTTACATTAGCTTCGATTGCGGCTTGGATCCCTAAGATACAAGCTTCATATTCGCCACGTTGTTTGTGCATTCAAAAGCTAGTCGGGCGGTGATAAGTATATACTGTCTTTCTAGGGAAATCAATATAACTCCTATACCGTGGCCCATCATGTTGGACGCGCCATCTAACAACATCGTCCATTTCTCTTCCCCTGTTTTTTCTTCTTCACCAAAGATTGCCATCAAGTCCTCATCAAGAAACTCTGGTTGCATGGCCTGGTAGTCATCTAGAGGCTGTTGGGCCAAATACTCAGCGAGCGCGCTGCCTTTGACAGATTTCTGTGTCACGTACAGGATATCATATTCCGACAGGATTACCTGCCACTTCGCGATTCGTCCTGACAATGCAGGTTTCTCGAATATATACTTGATCGGATCCGTCCTGGATATAAGGCACGTGGTGTGACTCAGCATATACTGTCTTAGGCGGTGTGCCGCCCATGCCAAAGCACAGCAAGTTCGCTCCAAGAGAGAATATGTGGCTTCACCGCTCGTGAACTTCTTGCTCAGGTAATATATTGCCTGCTCCTTTCTCCCGGATTCATTATGTTGATTGAGCACACAACCCATTGACTGGTCCGTCACGGTCAAATATAGGATCAAGGGCCTCCCAGCGACTGGCAGTACCAGGACCGGCGGGTTCTGTAAATATGATTTGATCTTCTCAAAAGCCTCTTGGCAATCCTCATCCCAACTCATGGGTTGATTTTTGTGCAATAGCTTAAAGATCGGCTCGCAGGTAGCAATTAGTTGAAAGATAAACCGGGAAATGTAATTGAGTCTCCCCAAGAAGGCTCAGATCTCTTTTTCAGTTCTCGGAGCGGGCATATCTATGATTGCTCGGGCTTTGTCAGGGTCGACCTCGATTCCCCTTTCGCTGACAATAAAGCCCAACAACTTTCCTGATTTAACCCAGAAGGTGCATTTAGCCGGGTTTAGCCGCAGCTTTAACTTTTGAAGCCTCTCGAATAATTTTCGGAGATCTGCGAGATGGTCATCTTCTGTCCGGGATTTGGCAATCATGTCGTCTACGTAGACTTCTATCTCCTTGTGAATCATGTCATGGAATAATGTTACCATAGCCCTCTGATAGGTTACCCCAGCATTTTTCAATCCAAAGGGAATAACTTTGTAACAGAAGGTTCCCCAGGCCGTGATGAAGGTGGTCTTTTCTCTATCTTCCTCGGCCATCTTGATTTGGTTGTAGCCTGAGAAACCATCCATGAATAAAAAATAGGAGAATTGTGCGGTATTATTGACCAACACATCGATGTGGGGAAGTGGGAAGTCATCCTTTGTGCTGGCTCGATTGAGGTCTCTGTAGTCTATGCACATCTAGACCTTTCCATCTTTCTTGGGGACCGGTACTATATTGGCGACCCACTCGGGGTAATTTGCAACAGCCAAGAAGCCGGCGTCAAACTATTTCCTTACTTCTTCCCGGATTTTCAAGGACATTTCCGGTTTCATTCTCCTCAGCTTCTGTTTGACTGGCGTACATCCAGCTTTCATAGGCAGCTTGTGCTCTACTATAGAGGTATCTAAGTCTGGCATGTCTTGATAAGACTAGGCAAAGATATCACTATAGTCCTGTAGGAGTGAGACCAATCGCTCACGATTGTCTCCAGTGATAAACGTGCCTATCTTGACCTCTCTTTTATTTTCCTCGGTCCCCAAGTTTATCAGATCCACAGGCTCCTGATGCGGTTCGATTATTTTAGACTCGCGCTCCACCAATCTCAACATCTCGTCGGTGGGTTCGTATTCGAATTCTGTGTCTTCATCAGCCGGATCGACAATACAATTGAAATCGTCTAATACAATACTAGCACTGTCGTCGCGAGGCAGTTTTTTATCGGATATGCGAATTGGGTATGAGAAGAAGAAATAAGATACGTATATTTAGCGAAGGGAAATATATTGGGGGAAAAGAGGGTGTATCTTGGATAATGAAACTGTACTTATTATTTGTTAAAAAAAATGTACAAAAATGTTTATGTGTAAAATTTGTCATAATAATTACAAAATTACATTTGAACTGAACCAAAAGTCAGAGGTAGATCGAAAATTTCCCAATTGGTCAAGTTCTTGTCCGGGGGACAGGCCATCACCGGATCTTCGATAGTTATTGTCCCCTTTCCGTCTATGGCTACGATCATGCCTAGACCTTCGAAGCTGGCACTTCGGAAACTTTGTGAAATGTGGCACAGAGGGACCTTGTTATAAGGGGGTCTTATTGCCTTGTCCTCTTCCGTGGGTTGATATCCCAACCCATACCGCCACCTATTCTTATCCACTGGCAATGGCCGAGACAAACCGGCATTGTTTTACCCTAGTTTATCACCTGGCTTGAACCCGCTCTTTAACATCACTCGGGCCATCATCATTAGAGCCTTAGGGGGCTGCCTTTGGTCAACCACTTCTCCCGCCCTAATGGTGGTGACATTGGCGACTTCCAACGCTTGGAAATGAGTCTCCAAAGCCTCTTCTGCCACCTCGATATAAGGAGGATTGGTGGGTTTGCTGACCAAATAATCCTCTTCTGCCAAGATGATGATCAGCCTATCGTCTAAGATGAATTTCAGCTTTTGATGTAGGATCGATGGTACCGCCTTAGCGGCGTGGATCCAGGGCCTACCTAACAGGCAACTGTAAGTCGGCTGGATGTCCATAATCTGGAAGGTTATGTTGAAGACAACTGGGCCAATTTGGACCGGCAGTTCTACTTCACCCATTACCTCCCTTCTTGACCTCTCAAAAGCCCTAACCACCATGGAACTCAGCTTGAGATGGATTTTTTCATGTGGCAGCTTTGACAATGTAAGTTGAGGCATTACATTTAGAGAGGAACCATTATCCACCAGAACTCTGGTCAGGATGTGGTCCATACACTTCACAGAGATATGCAATGCCTTGTTGTGACCTGCCCCTTCGTCCGGAATCTCGCGGTCGACGAAGGTGAGGAAGTTATTGGCAGTTATATTGTTGGCGATTCCTTCAAATTTATCCACTGAGATGTTGTGTACTACATGTGCCTTATTCAGGATTTTCAGCAACACTCTCCGGTGGGGTTCTGAATTCATCATCAGCGCCAGCAATGATATCTTGGCGAGTATATGGTTTAGCTGCTCTATTACCGTATTCTTGCTCTGCCTTATCAGTTTTAGGAACTCGCAAGCCTCTTCGTCCGAAACAGCCTTCTTTAGTTCCTTTTCTTCCTTTTTGCTGCCATTTTTGGGCTCTAATCTACCCCGACTCTCTTTCTCTTGGATAACCGGCTGCCTCCTTATGTCCTTGGCAGGAGCATAAATGCGACCACTCCTGGTCACTCCTCCTATTCCAGCTATGTTGGTCATGTCTGGTGAGGAATTTTCCAACCTACCCTCTTCAGTTCTTCCTCCAAGTACCTCGATGTCATACCTCCAAGGCACCTCTTTGTTACTGTTATACTGGAAGGGCCCCGGCACCTTTATTGTGACTGGTCTCATCCCATTGGGTGTCGGCAAGGCCGATGGCTCAGTGTAGCGAATGACCAAGGGTTTAGGGTGCCCTGAAAAGGATTCATTGACCATGTCTACTTCCTCTTCTACTTCAACATAGTTCACCGAGGGACCTGCTCCCCCATGGTTCGGCAGTGGGCTACTCCCCACACTTGGAGCATCTTGTTCAAAATTCAGCCATTTGGCATTGATCAACTTCTGGACCCTATGTTTCAAGGTCAGATAGTTTTCAGTAGAATGCCCCACCGTTTCAGCATGGTAATCGCATTTGGCCTCTGGATTGTACCATTTCGGGTATGGGGGTTCTAATGGCTTCATGGGAACTAGTGCAATTAAAGATTTTTGAATTAGACGGGGCAACAACTCCGAATAACTCATTGGGATTGGGTCAAATTGCACAATTTTTCTTTGGTTATTATTGGTTTTTTGTTGAGGTGGATTAGGGTTAGTGTTTTGGTTCGGTTTTGGTGTCTGTGGTTGAGGGAACGTTTGAGGAGGTGGGATCATGACAGTGGTGTTTGGCTAAAATTGGGTAGGTGGGTTGTAGGTTGGTTGGTAAGTAGGTTTGGCGGAGGCTACCATGTGTGGGTGTGCAAGGAATTGTGGTTGATAAGGTGTTTGGTAGTTAGGCGGTGTGGGGTTTGGTTGATATACGGGTTGTGCGGTGGTCGAGCGATTTGGGTCGGTAGAGACATAATGGGTCTCGGCCTCCTTTTTCTTCCAGGAATTATTTGTCGGCTTTTTCGTACTCACATTGCCGACAACATTGTGTACAATCCTTCCTCGGCGCAGACCACTCTCCATGCGTTCTCCGACCAGTACAATGTCCGAGAAATTAGCAGAGACACTGCCCACCATTTTGTCATAGAAGGGCGCGGGGAGTATCTCCATGAACATGCTGATCATTTCTCGGTCCAACACGGGTGGTTGGACTTGAGCGGCTAGCTCCTCCATCGGCTGAGCATACTCCTTGAAGGACTCATTTTCCTTTTTGACCATATTTTGCAGTTGAGTCCTTTCCGATGCCATCTCGATGTTATACTTGTATTGCTTTAGGAAGGCGTCAGCCAAGTCCTTCCATGAGCGAATATAAGACCTTTCTAGCTAGGTATACCAGCTGGCTGCCACCCCAGTTAAACTATCTTGAAAACAATGAATAAGCAGCTTGTCGTTGTGCGAGTGAGAGGCCATTTTTCGGCAATACATTGTTAGGTGGCTCCTTGGACTGCCAACCCCTCGGTATTTCTCAAACTCCGAAGTCTTAAACTTCGGAGGTATGACGACATCTGGTACGAGGCAAAGCTCAGAAGCCTCTACTATTCTGTGTCTGCACCCCTCGATAGCTCTGACCCTTTCTTCTAAGTGTTGCCATCTCCCTTCGAGATGGGCTTCTTGGTCAGCCGGCTTTGGCCATGGCTCATTCAAGGGCTGGCTGGCGTGGTGAGGTAAAGCATACGATCCTTCGGGTATTGTAACATGACCGTAGGGATGTGGGTGATGGGGGTTTGCTGGATGAATGGCAACTGGGACAGAATATGTGGGGTCCTCAGTGACAGTCGTGTTCATGTGGGTATAGTCAAGGTGGACATAGTATGGATATGTGGTTAATGGATTGATGTGAGGAGGGAAAAATGGGTTTATATGTGTGAGAAAGGCAGAGGAAGTGTTTGTATTGTAAGGGTAGGGTGGCAGGTTTGTATCCGCTGGGTGTGAGTGTGGCGGATAGCCAGCTGTATTGGTGGGAGGCATATAAGTTGGTGGGTTCATGTGAGGAAAGTGAATGGTAGGTGTCGCAACCGTAATTCCGACGAGACGACGGACTCGCTAAAATTTTAAAAAAGTTGATTTTGATGATGTGGAGTCGCCACCAAATTTTTATTTGAGGGAAAAAATATTTGGAAAAAACCCTGACTCAAGAATGAGTTTCTAAGTTCGGGAGTCGGTTACAAGTAGGGAAGGTGTTAGGCACCTTACTTGCCCGTTCCGAGGAACGATACCCTTAAACTGAGTGCATGATTTTGAAAATGTTTGATCCCTTTAAAGTGAAAAATAAATCGACGGAGGTTAGCCTGACAAGACTTGATCCTGCTCCTACGTATTCCCCGGTGCAATGGGAAATTCAAGGCTTACGTAGTTCTAGTTTGTGAAGGCTTGACCTTCAAAAAGTGTTTTGAAAGAATGTCTGAAGATTTTGCTATTTGAAAAGCAGTTTTCTTTTTGGGAGGGATCTTCGGTCCACTCATGCACAAGACCCGAGGCGGCTAAGGCAGCACAGGGGCCTATACAGACCGCTAAATGTTGAACAGCAGGTAAACCGCCAGTTCCCCATTTAGAGCCCATCGCGTGAGATCTAGAATCCCAAATATCAGAAGAAGATATATATATTTTTTATTTGAAAAGGACCTCAAGTCCACTCATGCACAAGGCCCGAGGCGGCTAAGGCAGCACAAGGACCTATACGAACTACTAAACGTTGAACAGCAGGTAAACCGCCAGTTCCCCATTTAGAGCCCATTGCGTGAGACCTAGAATCCCAAAATACTTGAAAAATATTTTTAAATTTTGAAAACGAGAAATAAGTTGTAAAGGATATCGATCTTTGAAGAGAGTTAGAAAATAACGAGAAGAATCTTCATTTTGACCTTTGGAGGCAATTAGGAAGTTTAATGTAATTTTTAGTAATCATGGGATTTTTATGAAATTTTTATGAATTCTAGATTGAAACTTTTCGTAATTTCCAAACATTTCATTAATTTTCTGAATTTTCTATATTTTTGTTTATCTTTATGGATTTTCTGTATTTTTATTAATTTTAATATTTTTATAAATTTTTATGAATTTTCTGAATTAATTTTTGAATTTCTAGAATTTTATTTAAATTTTTTGAATTTTTGGAATTTTTTAATTTTTGAATTTTTGGAATTTTTTATTAATTTTTCTATTTCTGTAATTTTTATTATTTTTTATTTTCTGTAATTTCTTAATTAATGGGAGGGAAAAATAGTAATTCTGAGCCTAAAACTTGATTATGGAATTCTTGGAATTGTCTAGGGCGATCTGTAATTTCGGGACGGACAGAAAGCCCAGTATTAGTGAGAAGCCTAAGGGCAGATTGGGCATTTACCCGAGAGGACATTTACGGAATTAGTGAAATTGCCTAAGGACAGATTGGACATTTTCTTTTGGGTTAAAAGTGGGAGAGAAAATCAAAATCACCTCACCTCAGGATTCGAAACGTGGACGCAGGGTCATGTGCATGGGCGCTCCAACCACTGAGCCCAATGCCCATTTGGGATTATGGCACCCAAGTCTTAATTTTAAGGTGAACTTACCTGACTTGCATGAACTTGCATGGCACCAAGGTAGTGAAGCAGAAGAGGTCTCCCTCCTCCTTACCAGTGGCTTAAGGTCTTAGAAAGGAGGCAGGCCTAGAGGGAAATGCACCAGCACCCGCGGTTTCTCATGTTTAGGTGAATGTATCCATCTAACCTCAGCAAGCAAAGAGAGCTTTAGCTCATAGAATTTCTTCTCGACAGGTTCTGCATCCTTTGGAAATTATGCCACAAAAACTCTCAACATTGCCCCAAGCCTTTCACACATGTAAACACTGTAAGTCGTCTCAATTGCTGCATCGATCACCTCTGCATTGTGATGGATTTTGTCTTTGACATTGCTCCCAGAAATTAAACCTCCCAAAATTTTGCAAGTAATGGAGTGTGCTTTAGATATCCAGATTTAAGCAGAGCCCTATTCAGGAAATGATAGCTTCCCATTTGAAATTGCCTCTATCAAAATAGAACCACTGCCTATCAAAGGGGCCATCGGGTTGAGACAAAATTCAACCGAATTATATTCTTTTCTTCTAAATTTCCTCCATGAATCACCAAATGCCTCATCTTTTCCAGAATTGGCGCATTGTCATGTCTCAAATGTAACTTATAAATCATATTTTCCTTTGGAAAGATTAACTGAACTTCCTGCTAACTCCACGTGCATCAGAATTTGTTCCTTCTCTCAACCTTCCTAAAGATTAGCCAAAACTAAGATCACTCTTACCTAATGACATCCCCCGGCCTAATGAACCTCACTCCTGTGATATTGATATTGATCTCTTGGACTATCAGGGTATTACAGAATTAAGGAAAACGAAATGAGCGGGGTGTTTGCTTGTTTAATTCTCATAATTCTTAGGCGTAATTGCTGGTTCTTAGAGTATTTCAAAAGCTATATCAGAGTTGTATCATGCAGAATCGGATAGGAGTCTTCATTAAAGTGTAGCCTTTGCTAATTTTATGTTTGAAGAGTTATTACACAGTATTGGTGCTGCCTGATGCAAAAAGGATATGCATGTATGCTGGACTCTAAAGCAAGGTTTGGCAGCAATGACAGTATACCTTAGACTTGAAGGAGCACTAAAGATGCCAGGCTGTGTAACAAAATTTGACTCCAAAACTGATATGAGTTTTGGTAACTCTGAGTGGTTTCACCTCCCATGAGTGACACATTCACTGAGGTTAGAATACTGATCCAGTTTCATTAGGCAGAGGTGTTTGCCTCAATGAGAACCAGGCTGCATAACAGAATTTGGCTCCAAAACTGACCTGAATTTTGGTAACTCTGAATGGCTTCACCTCCTATGAGTGACACATTCACTGAGGTCAGAATACTGGTCCAGTTTCAATAGGCAGAGGTGTTTGCCTCAATGAGAACCAGGCTGCATAACAAAATTTGACTCCAAAACTGACCTGAATTTTGGTAACTCTGAACACATTCACCGAGGTCGGGATCTTGGTCCCGGTTTCAATAGGCGAGGTGTTTGCCTCAATGAGAACCAAAGCTGCATAACAGAATTTGACTCCAAACGACCTGAATTTTGGTAACTCTGAATACATTCACTGAGGTCAGGATACTGGTCCAGTTTCAATAGGCAGAGGTGTTTGCCCCAATGAGAACCAGGCTGCATAACAGAATTTGACTCCAAAACTAACCTGAATTTTGGTAACTCTGAACACATTCACTGAGGTCAGGATACTGGTCCAGTTTCAATAGGCAGAGGTGTTTGCCTCAATGAGAACCAGGCTGCATAACAGAATTTGACTCCAAAACTGACCTGAATTTTGGTAACTCTGAACACATTCACTGAGGTCAGGATACTGGTCCAGTTTCAATAGGCAGAGGTGCCTATGTCATGCTACTATATCAAAGGCTTTTCATGATCAAATGATCCATTACCACTGCTCTCAAATCAGTGAACCACCCTGGCCTATGTTAGCTCATCAAACCCAGGGAAGCCTAAGCCTATGTCATGCTACTATATCAAAGGCTTTTCATGATCAAATGATCCATTACCACTGCTCTCAAATCAGTGAACCACCCTGGCCTATGTTAGCTCATCAAACCCAGGGAAGCCTAAGCCATCATCCTGACCTTTCACAGTGGCTTAACCAAATCAGTTTTGGTTCATTATGAGCAATTCTGCTATTTGATGTTTGACCACAGTTTTAAGTTCTCAGATTCCAATTTCTCACTGATTTCTTCGTCCATCAATCTGTCCCCTATTCTATCATTGTGGAATTATGTGGATCAGAGGGATTCAACTGAAAATTCCTCATGATAACAGATTTCAGCCTTTGATTGCTAGATTCCTAAAGGCTAAATACCAAGACTTCTAATGACCAAAGCTATGATCTGCTGCTAACTCTGATCAGATTTACTCTAGCAACTGACATACTCTGATTGATCTACTTCAAAGGATATTTTCATTCAACACTACCTCCCCTATCCTTGGCTGAGTCCAATCATAGCAGATGAATCCTAAACTAAAACATGATCAAGAAAAGAGGGAAGAATGTGCAGCTCATTCACTCACTGTGATATCTAAGGATCAGTCGAAATTCCATGTTTTGACATATTTCCAATTGACACTGCTGCTGGTCAACAGAAGTTTCAAGAGTAATTAACTTGTCCTACTTTTGCAGAGTTAGAGTATGGGCCAATGTTTTCAAATACGAAAAAGCTTAATGCTGAAAATGTTTTCATGGCTTTTCCTAGACTCTGTTGACATCCATTATACCACTGCACCCAAATCAGACCCCTTATAGCCACCATGTTGATCCACACCTCAATGCATCCCGATGGTTATGTTTGTTTGTGACTTGGTAACTGAAAGTTTTATAGTAGTACTTGTTGTTTTCTGCCTGATTATGCAGAAACTGCCTATGTTCATTAGAGTATAACCAGCTTAAGATTTCTGTCAAAATCCCCTAATGGACTCACGTGGTTTCAGCATAGGAAATAGGAGGGCTCGGACCTTAACAATGTGTGAGACTGAATTGCTGATAGGGGTGGGTTTTCACTGTGACTGGAATTCAGAACACCAGTCATGGACTTGAAGTATCTTACTACAGATTCCAAGGACCCAACTGCTGTGACTATAAAGGCATTTTTCACTAAATAAATCATAGGCATTCTTTTCACAATTTATATAGAGAACCCCAGGTTTTCTGAAACCTTCCGGCAACCATCTCATAGATGGAGGTTATATCACAGAATTCCCTCCTACCCCTGACAAAATTAAATTAGAATTTCACTGTCAAACTGCCTATCATTATAGGATCACAAAATGCGACCATGTGGGTTTGGGCTCCATGTTTAATACAAAATCTTGGTGATATGCGACTTGAAGCATCTTTGTGTAAAAGAATTTTCAGACTAAAGCTCTACCTATAGAACAAAGCTAATAACAGAATTTAGCTCGTTCATAATTTCGCTCATTTTTCCTCTCAATCTTTGGACAATTTTACCTCTGATCTAGGATCTACATTCCTTAGTTTCTTGGTTAAGCTAAAAAACCTCAATAAGCGCAGAAAGTGAACTCGGTGGAGGTGATTATTAGATATGAATCTAGTCAAGTATAATGACATCTCAACGAATTATTTGGACTGGTATCTTGTCTCGTTTGATCATTAACTTCGACTAATTAATCCATTTCTTCCAAGATTTTATGCAAAGAAACAGAGATTCTCAAAGACTCCTCACCGATTGAATATCACATGTTTGAATCAGTTTCTTAGCCAAACCGAGCCTATGCTACCTTAATCATATCATTTCATTAATAATGCGTGAACTGAACACCATACACAGAGCCCAGGTTTTCAAGATTCATTCCAATTCTTGCGATGTATATTTCAGATAAAGGCTATGTATAAACCTGGTAGTGGTTGTTTGCAGGTGTGATGAATTCTGGGAGGTTCACCTCTTCTTTTTTTTTAGCTGCAAAGATGATCTCCAGAGGAATTCCTGGAGCACCGAATCCAATCCTCACTGATGATGAAGAGAGCTTTCTCTTCTTGTTGCCTTCTTGTTCTGTTTTTGTTCTGGAGTGTCCTTCTCAATAGCCAAGCAAAAAAAATTCCCTCCCTCAAGGCTTTTTCAGCCTTTTTATAACAATCCTTCATTCTGTTTTATTTATTATATTTTTATTGACATTTCCAGGTTTTGTTTTGTGTTTTTGTTTTTTTTTTGTTTTGATTTTTGAGTTTTAATCTATTTTCAGAATTTTTATTTTATTTAAAAAGGTTCTGAAATTCCAGATTTTTAATAAGTTTTAGTTATTAATTTCCTATTTTATTTCTAAACTTTTTATGTTTGTTGTTTTTTTTTTTTTATTTTTCCATTTTATATATATCTATATATTTATTTTTGATTATTATTATTTATACCTCACTTCTTTTTTTCGGAATTTTTCTTTTTGTTTTAGTTAATTTTTATTATTATTATTTTTTGATTTAAGTCTAGCTAAAAACTAAAAAACTTTTGTCTGTTTTCAGTTTTCCGTATATGTTTTCTGTTATTTTCTTATTTGTTTTTCTGTTTTAATTTGTATTTTTTTGTTTTCCTTTCGTCTCCTTTTTTTTATTAATTTTTTGATTTAGGACCAATTTACAAATTCATTTTTATTTTTATTTTTCAAAAAAACTTCCATTGTCTGTTTCTGTTTGTCTGTTGTCTGTTTTCTGTCAGATTTTAATTTTGTGTTGATTTTGAATTCAAATCTTTTCTTTAACTATAATTCTAATTCATTTTGAATTTCCAACCACCTTGCAACGGGTCTCGGACATAATTGGGTGTTTACAGTTTGCCCCTCTTTACTTATTTTCTTACCAGGTAATGTGAGAAGCGATTCTCTGAGTTATCGTGGTAGGAAAATGAGTAAAGACGTGAACACCTCATGTCCGAGACAGACTTTTTGAAAAAACTCCAAGAATGACACTAGAAGCCTTGAGCTTAGAGTGAACCTCATGGGGTGATTTTACCGGCTTTGTGTGTTGTGATACTGAAATTATATGAGACTTAAGTATAGAAGGCCTGACGACATAGGCCTGAAAGCAGTAAATCTAAACTACGGCGGCCTGACAACATAGGCCTGAAAGCAGTAAATCTAAACTACGGCGGCCTGACAACATAGGCCTGAAACGATAAATCTAAACTAGGCGGCTTTGACAACATAGGCACGAAGCGATAAATCTAAACTACGGCGGCGACAACATAGGCCGAGAGCAGTAAATCTAAACTACGGCGGCCCGACAACATAGGCCTGAAATAAAGTAAATCTAAACTAGGGCGGCGACAACATAGGCACGAAAGCGATAAATCTAAACTAGGGCGACGACAACATAGGCAAAGCGATAAATCTAAACTACGGCGGTCTCGACAACATAGGCCTGAAAGCAGTAAATCTAAACTAGGGCGGCCTGACAACATAGGCCTAAAAGCAGTAAATCTAAACTAGGGCGGCCTGACAACATAGGCCTAAAAAGCAGTAAATCTAAACTACGGTGGCCTAACAACATAGGCCTGAAAGCAGTAAATCTAAACTAGGGCGGCCTGACAACATAGGCCTAAAAGCAGTAAATCTAAACTACGGCGGCCTGACAACATAGGCCTAAAAGCGGTAAATCTAAACTAGGGCGGCCTGACAACATAGGCCTGAAAGCGGTAAATCTAAACTAGGGCGGCCTGACAACATAGGCCTGAAAAGCAGTAAATCTAAACTACGGCGGCCTGACAACATAGGCCTGAAAGCGGTAAATCTAAACTAGGGCGGCCTGACAACATAGGCCTAAAAGCGGTAAATCTAAACTAGGCGGCCTGACAACATAGGCCTGAAAGCAGTAAATCTAAACTACGGCGGCCTGACAACATAGGCCTAAAAGCAGTAAATCTAAACTAGGGCGGCCTGACAACATAGGCCTAGAAGCAGTAAATCTAAAGATGCAATGCTTTAGCCTGACAACATAGGCCAGTGAGCAGGGATGCGGATGGAATGATATGGCCTGACAACATAGGCCAGTGAGCAGGGATGCGGATGTAATGCTATGGCCTGACAACATAGGCCAGTGAGCAGGGATGCAGATGTAATGCTATGGCCTGACAACATAGGCCAGTGAGCAGGGATGCGGATGTAATGCTATGGCCTGACAACATAGGCCAGTGAGCAGGATGCCGATGTAATGCTGTGGCCTGACAACATAGGCCAGTGAGCAGGATGCAGATGTAATGCTATGGCCTGACAACATAGGCCAGTGAGCAAAGATGCAGATGTAATGCTATGGCCTGACAACATAGGCCAGTGAACAGGATGCAGATGTAATGCTATGGCCTGACAACATAGGCCAGTGAGCAAAGATGCAGATGTAATGCTATGGCCTGACAACATAGGCCAGTGAGCAGGATGCAGATGTTTTCCATTTGTAGGTTTGGACAGAGAGAAACCTCATGATTTTGTTTGCGGACTCTAACTCCCCGGTTTTCTTCTAGCACCGATCAAATCTTTCAGAGTGAGCTGGATTCTATACATCGTTTGTTTCTTTGATTATTTTGGGAGCGTATACATTTGCATGTCTTTGCTTTAGTAAGATATTTGGGTCAAAAGAGCTTGTCATTAAGAAAATTTCGACATAACTTTTACTTTGGTATAGTGTTAGTAACCAGCAATTGTCATTAAAAATGAGATATTACATTCTGTATATACATTTGACAGGAGAAAATACAGTTGCATGTGATAGGGAATTAACAAGATAGTCGAAGGACATAGGGTGTTTTTGTGGCGATGCGTTTGGTGAAATAGTTTTGGTTGGCGGTGATGCCTTCGAGACGATTAGTACTAGTATTGTATTTTGGCGATCTCTTCGTGCATTGCTATCCCAGCTTCTGAAGAGCCAAAATTTTGCCCCAGTTTATTTAGCTTGCCCCAGACCGGTCTTGAACCTTTCACTAGAACCATGGATATCTGCCCGTTTCTGCCCCCGCATGAATTTGCCCCAGTATAGATGGAGACTGCCTATTACCCCCTTTTTGCCCTCTCTGATCAGGAGGAATGAATTTGTTTTGCTGATGCCGTTTTTGTTTAAACCGCCCTTTCATGTTTTTAGTTTAAAATGCTTCTTACTTGGATTGCCATGACTTTTCCTAGGTCAATGATGAGGGTAGACCTAGCGGGCTTTTTCTTGCATTGCCCTGACTTTTGCCTAGGTCTTTTTGATGATTGACCTAGCGGGCTTTTCTTTCTTGCATCGCCCTAACTTTTGCCTAGGTCTTTTTGATGGTTGACCTAGCGGGTTTTTCTTTCTTGCATCGCCCTAACTTTTGCCTAGGTCTTTTTGATGGTTGACCTAGCGGGCTTTTCTTTCTTGCATCGTCCTAACTTTTGCCTAGGTCTTTTTGATGGTTGACCTAGCGGGCTTTTCTTTCTTGCATCGCCCTAACTTTTGCCTAGGTCTTTTTGATGGTTGACCTAGCGGGCTTTTCTTTCTTCCTTTTTTTTTATTATATTGCCCTAACTTTTGCCTAGGTCTTTTTGACGGCTAACCTAGCGGGCTTTCTGCTTTAAGCATAATACTTCTTGACGGCATCCGAATTGACAGGGTTAGGCAAATCTTTCCCATCCATGTCGGCCAAGATCAAGGCGCCTCCGGAGAAAGCCTTCTTAACTACATAAGGTCCATGGTAATTCGGAGACCATTTCCCTTGTAGTGCTTTTTGCATAGGCAATAGCTTTTTGATCACCAAATCTCCTTCTTGAAACTCCCGAGGATTGATCTTCTTATCGAATGCTCTCTTCATTCGTCTTTGGTACAATTGGCCATGGCATACTGCTGTCAACCTCTTCTCTTCGATTAGGTTTAGCTTATCCATCCGGGCCTGGACCCATTCGGCTTCTTCCAATTTAGCATCCATCAGGACTCTCAATGAGGGAATCTCGACCTCGATTGGGAGTACGGCCTCCATTCCATATACTAGTGAGAACGGCGTCGCTCCAGTAGATGTGCGGACAGAGGTCCGGTACGCATGCAATGCATATGGGAGCATTTCATGCCATTCTCTGTATGAGAGAACCATTTTCTGAATTATTTTCTTGATGTTCTTGTTGGCCGCTTCGACCGCTCCATTCATCTTTGGTCGGTATGGGGATGAGTTGTGATGTTGAATCTTGAACTGGTCACATAATTCCGACATCATCTTATTGTTGAGATTTAAGCCATTGTCTGTGATGAGCTTACTGGGTAATCCATATCGGCAGATCAGCTCTCTCTTTACGAATCTGACTACCACATTGCGAGTTACACTAGCATATGAGGCGGCCTCGACCCATTTTGTGAAATAGTCGATGGCGACTAATATGAAGCGGTGTCCATTGGATGCCTTGGGCTCTATCGGGCCGATGACATTTATTCCCCACATGGCGAACGGCCATGGCGAAGACAGCACGTTCAATAATGTTGACGACGCATGGATATTGTCTGCGTATACCTGACACTTGTGGCAGGTTTTGACGTGTTTGCAACAGTCAGCTTCCATGGTCAACCAATAGTATCCAGCCCTGAGGATTTTTCTTGCCATGGCATGTCCATTGGCATGGGTACCAAAAGATCCTTCATGCACTTCTTTTAGGATTTTGTCGGCTTCTGCTGCGTCCACGCATCTGAGCAGAACCATGTCGTGATTCCTCTTGTATAGGACTTCTCCATTGAGGAAGAATCCTGCGGCCAACCTTCGTAAGGTCCTCTTGTCATTTTCAGATGCATTGGCGGGGTATTCTTTGTTCCTCAAAAATTGCCGGATGTCATGATACCATGGTTTTCCGTCCGGTTCCACCTCCACTGTTTGACAGAATGCCGGTCTGGAACGATGTTGGATGTGAATGAGAGGCATATCTTCTTCTTGTCCAATTTCAAACATAGAGGACAAGGTGGCTAAGGCGTCAGCTAGTTGATTATCTTCCCGCGGTATGTGCGAGAAGGTGACCTCCTCAAAGTATTCTAGCAGTTCTTGGAGACGGGCCTGGTATGGCACTAGCTTTGCGTCTTTGGTCTCCCATTCTCCCCTGACCTGGTGGATAACCAAGGCTGAGTCACCAAAGACCTCTAGGCGTTTTACTTTAGCTTCGATTGCGGCTTGAATCCCTAAGATACAAGCTTCATATTCTGCCATATTATTTGTGCAATCGAAGGCTAGTCGGGCGGTGATAGGTATATACTGCCTTTCTGGGGAAATCAGTATAACTCCTATACCGTGGCCCATCATATTGGACGCACCGTCGAACAACATCGTCCATTTCTCTCCCTCTATCTTCTCTTTTCCACCGAAGATTGCCATCAGATCCTCATCAGGAAATTCTGGCTGCATGGCCTGATAGTCTTCTAGCGGCTGTTGGGCTAAATATTCTGCGAGTGCACTGCCTTTGACAGATTTTTGCGTCACATACAGGATATCATATTCCGAAAGCACCATTTGCCACTTGGCAATCCGTCCTGATAATGCAGGTTTCTCAAATATGTACTTGATCGGATCCATCCTGGATATCAACCATGTGGTGTGACATAGCATATACTGTCTTAGGCGGTGTGCCGCCCATGCCAGAGCGCAGCAAGTTCGTTCTAAGAGAGAATATCTAGCTTCTCCGCTTGTGAACTTCTTGCTCGAGTAGTATATTGCCGCTCCTTTCTCCGGACTCGTCATGTTGGACAGGAGCACGCAACCCATCGGCGTGCTCTCAGAGTCGGATATAAGATCAAGGGCCTTCCAGCAACTGGCGGTACTAGGACCGGTGGATTTTGCAGATATGATTTGATCTTCTCAAATGCTTCTTGGCAATCCTCATCCCAATTCAAGGGTTGATTCTTGCGCAATAGCTTAAAGATTGGCTCACATGTTGCTGTCAACTGAAAGATGAATCGGGAGATGTAATTGAGTCTTCCTAGGAAACCTCGGATCTCTTTTTCGGTTCTTGGAGCCGGCATGTCTATAATTGCCCGGGCTTTGTCAGGGTCAACTTCAATGCCTTTTTCGCTGACAATGAAACCTAGCAGCTTTCCTGACCTGACTCCAAAGGTACATTTAGCCGGGTTCAACCACAGCTTGAATTTTCTGAGCCTCTCAAACGACTTTTCCAGATCTGTGAGATGGTCGTCCTCCGTCCGGGATTTGGCAATCATGTCATCCACGTAGACTTCTATCTCCTTATGAATCATGTCATGGAATAGTGTTACCATAGCCCTTTGATAGGTTGCCCCGGCATTTTTCAACCCAAAGGGCATGACTTTGTAACAAAAGGTTCCCCAGGCCGTAATAAAGGTGGTCTTTTCTCGGTCATCTTCAGCCATCTTAATCTGATTGTAGCCTGAGAAACCGTCCATGAATGAAAAATAGGAGAATTGTGCAGTGTTATCGACCAGCACATCGATGTGAGGTAGTGGGAAGTCATCCTTCGGGCTGGCTCGATTGAGATCCCTGTAGTCCACGCACATCCGGACCTTGCCATCTTTCTTGGGGACCGGTACTATGTTGGCGACCCACTCGGGGTAATTTGCAACAGCCAAGAAGCCGGCGTCAAACTGCTTCCTTACTTCCTCCCGGATTTTCAGAGACATTTCCGGTTTCATCCTTCTTAACTTTTGTTTGACCGGTGCGTATCCAGCTTTCATAGGCAGCTTGTGCTCAACTATAGAAGTATCTAGACCTGGCATGTCTTGATAAGACCAAGCGAAGATATCACTATAGTCTTGTAAAAGTGAGATCAACCGCTCACGATTGTCTCCGACAATAAGCGTGCCTATCTTGACTTCTCTTTTATTTTCTTCGGTCCCTAAATTGATTAAATCCACAGGTTCCTAATGAGGTTCAATTGCTTTAGATTCGCGCTCCACCAATCTCAACATCTCGTCGGTGGGCTCGTATTCAAATTCTGCCTCTTCGTCGACCAGGTCGTCAACACAGTCGAAATCGCCTAATACAATACTAGCATTATCGTCGCGAGGCGTTTTCGGATCGGATCTGCGTGTTGGGTATGAGAAGAAAGGAATAAGATATATATATTTGACAGGAGGAAATATATTGAGGGGTAGAAGAGAGAGTATTTTTTGGATAATGCAACTGTATTTATTACTTGTCAAAAATATGTACAAAATGTTTATGTATAAAATTTTGTTATGACAATTACAGAATTACATTTGAACTGAACCAAAAGTGAGAGGTAGATCGAAAATTTCCCAATTAGTCAGTTCTTTTCCAGGGGGACAGGGCATCACCAAATCTTCAAGTCGACGTCCTTCCTTGTCTATGGCGCGATCATGCTTGAGTTTTGAGCGGCACTTCGGAAACTTTGTGATATGTGGCACAGGGGGACCTTGTTATAACGGGGCCTTACTGCCTTATCCTCTTCGGTGGGTTGATATCCCAACCCATATCGCCGTCTATTCTTTCCTGTTGGCAAAGGCCGAGATAAGCCGCCCTTATTTTGCCCCAGTCTGCCGCCTGGCTTGAAACCGTTCTTTAGCATCACCCGGGCCATCATCATCAAAGCCTTGGGGGGCTGCTTACGATCAACCACCTCTCCTTCTTTTATAGTGGTGACATTGGCAATTTCCAAGGCTTGGAATTGAGTCTCCAGAGCCTCTTCTGCTGCCTCAATATAGGGAGGATTGGTGGGTTTGCTGACCAGATAGTCCTCTTCCGCCGACACGATAATTAGTCTATCGTCCATGATGAACTTCAACTTTTGATGTAAAGTTGAAGGGACCGCTTTGGCGGAATGAATCCAAGGCCTGCCTAGTAGGCAGCTGTAGGCTGGCTGAATATCCATTACTTGGAAAGTTATGTCGAAGGTGACCGGGCCGATTTGAACTGGCAAGTCTATTTCGCCGATAACTTCCCGTCTTGACCCATCGAATGCTCTTACTACCGTAGAGCTAGGCCTCATATGGATCCCTTCGTGCGGCAGTTTGGAAAAAGTTAGTTGAGGCATCACGTTCAAGGAAGAGCCATTGTCTATCAAGACTCTGGCTAGGATGTGATCCATGCATTTGACCGATATATGTAATGCCCTGTTGTGTCTTGCCCCTTCCTCCGGGATTTCACGGTCGGCAAAAGTTATGAAATTGTTGGCGGTCAAATTGTTAGCGATTCCCTCGAATTTGTCCACTGAGATGTTGTGGACTACATGAGCCTCATTTAGGATCTTCAGTAGCACCTTCCGATGGGGCTCAGAATTCATCATAAGGGCCAGCAGTGAGATTTTAGCGGGTATACGATTAAGCTGCTCAATCACCGCGTACTCGCTTTGCCTTATTATTTTCAGGAATTCGCAGGCCTCGTCATCTGAGACGGCCTTCTTTACCTCCTTTCCCACCTCCTTGACTGCGGTTACAGGCTCCGTTCCAGCCTGATTCTCCTTTTCTTGAATGGCCGGCTGTCTTCTTATATCTTCCGCAGGAGCGTAGATGCGACCGCTCCTGGTCACTCCTCCTATTCCGGCTATGTTGGTTACGTCAGGTGAAGAGCTCTCCAACATATCTTTTTCATTTTTCCCTCCTAAAACTTTTACATCATACCTCCAAGGCACTGCGCTTGTAGTCTTTGGAAGGGTCCGTATTTTTATTTGTAACAGGTCTCATCCCGTTGGGCGTCGGCGAGACCGACGGCTCGGTGTAGCGAATCACCAGGGGTTTAGGATGCCCTGGGAAGGATTCATTGACCATGTTCACCTCTTCCTCAATTTCGATACAATTTATAGAGGGGCCTGCCCCCCCCCATGGTTTGGTAGTGGGTTGCTCCCCACACTAGGAGCATCTTTTTTAAAGTTGAGCCATTTAGCATTTATCAACTTCTGGACCCTATGTTTCAGGGCCAGACAGTTTTCAGTAGAATGTCCCACTGTTCCAGCATGGTAATCGCACTTGGCCTCTGGATTATACCATTTTGGATATGGGGGTTCCAATGGTTTCATAGGAACTAGTGCAACCAAGGAATTTTGAATCAAACGGGGCAGCAGTTCCGAATAACTCATCGGAATCGGGTCAAATTGCACCACTTTCCTCGGGTTATTGTTGGTTTTTGGTTGAGGAGGGTTAGTATTTTGGTTCCATGGCATAGAGGGTTGTTGTTGAGGGAAGGTTTGAGGTGATGGAACCGTGATGGTAGTATTCGGATGGTATTGAGTAGGTGGTTTGTAGGACGGTTGGTGAGCAGGTTGGGCGGAGGCTACCATATGTGAGTGTGTGGAGTATTGTGATTGGTAGGGTGTTTGGTAGTTAGGTGGGGTTGTGGTTGATTGATATACGGGTTGTGCGGAGGTTGGTCGGTTTGGATCTGAGGAAACATAGTGGGTCTCAGCCTCTTTTTTCTTCCATGTATTATTTGTCGGCTTTTTCATGCTCACGTTGCCGACGACATTGTGTATAATTTTCCCTCGTCGCAGACCACTTTCTACGCGTTCTCCTACCAGTACCATGTCTGCGAAGTTAATAGAGACACCGCCTACCATCTTGTCATAGTAGGGTGCGGGGAGCGTCTCCATGAAGGTGCTAATCATCTCTCGCTCCAGCAGAGGTGGCTGGACTTGAGCGGCTAGCTCCCTCCACCGTTGAGCGTATTCTTTGAAGGACTCATTTTCTTTCTTGACCATATTTTGCAGCTGAGTCCTATCGGGTGCCATTTCGATGTTGTATTTGTATTGCCTGAGGAAGGCATCAGCTAAGTCCTTCCATGAGCGGATATAGGTCCTCTCAAGCTGGGTGTACCAGCTAGCTGCTGCTCCTGTCAAACTGTCTTGGAAACAGTGGATAAGCAGCTTGTCGTTGTGTGAGTGAGAGGCCATTTTTCTGCAATACATCGTTAGATGGCTTCTCGAACAGCCAACCCCTCGGTACTTCTCGAATTCCGGAGTCTTGAATTTCGGAGGTATGATGACGTCCGGTACAAGGCAGAGCTCAGAAGCCTCGACTATTCCGTATCCACCTCCTTCGATAGCCCTAACCCTCTCCTCTAGGTGTTGCCATCTTCCGCCGAACTGGGCTTCTTGGTCCGCCATTCTTGGCCATGGCTCGTTTAGAGGCCGGCTGGCATGATGGGGTAGGGCATAAGGTTCCCTGGGTCTCGCAGCATGACCGTAGGGATGTGGCTGGTGTGGGTTTACTGGATGAACAGCGACTGGCACAGAGTATGTAGGATCTTCCGTGGCGGTCGTGTTCATATGGGCGTAGTCGGGATGGACATTATATGGATATGTGGTTGATGGGTTAATATGAGGAGGGAAAGATGGGTTTGTGTGTGTAGGAAAAGCAGAAGAAGCGTTTGTGTTATAAGGGTAGGGAGGCATGTTTGTGTAGGCTGGGTGTGAGTGTGGTTGATAGCCAGCTGCATTAGCGGGAGGCAGGTAAGTTGGTGGATTGGTATGAGGGTTGTGGATGTTAAGGTTCGGGTGTGGAGGTCCAGCAGGAAAATTTGGGTGAGGCTGATGGGAAGTAAGGTTTATATGGAGTGGTATTGCATTATGGTTTTCGCCAGCCAAGGTCTCTTGGGACCCATGAGGAGGTTCATAGCCAGGTGGTAAGCCATACGACCAGTCTTGTTCAGTGACAGTCTGAAGAGGCATGGATGTATTGGCTGCCCCAGGTGCCTCAGTGCCTGCGGGTCCCCCTGTGCCTTTCTCAAGTAGCTTCATGAGCTTAGCTACTTGGTCTTTTAATTCCGCGACCGTTGCGGAGCTCCTCGTTGTGTTTCAGCTCACTCATGATCTTGGTTTTGATCGGTGCTATATATGAATCGGGAGTCGTAAGTCCGCTATTTTGTCACCTGTTTAAAAGTTAAATTCATTGAATTAGTTAATAGTAATAAAAGAGTTTGACTATGCGGTGAATGCGGAGAGACCAGAATTCGACCGAGAATCTGATCCCTCGAAAGAAAAAGATAAAAACAAATATGTTAGACTTTGGATGAATGCTATTAATGCATGGTACATGCATGAAGACAATAAATATGGTAATCCTACTATCTTTTCTCCCTCTTTCTTTTTCGGTTATTTTTCTTTCTTCTCCCTTCTTCGTCTCTCTTTTTGTCCACTTTTCTTTCTTTTTCCTCATTTTGATTTTCTTTTTTTCAACAGGATTTTCTCTCATCTTTTTTTTGTTTACTTTTCTTTTATTTTCTTCTCTTTCCTCTCTCTCTCTTTTTTGTCCATTTTTCTTTCTTTTTCCTCATTTTGATTTTCTTTTTTTTCAACAGGATTTTCTCTCATCTTTTTTTTTTGTTTACTTTTCTTTTATTTTCTTCTCTTTCCTCTCTCTCTCTTTTTTGTCCACTTTTCTTTTTTCTCTCTCCTCCTTTTTTGTCCATTTTTCTTTTAAATTTAATTCTACAATCGCAGGTAAATAAAGTCTTACAGAAATGATGTCGTGTAAATAGGGCGTGCCCTCCTTGTGTCCTAGAGAGGTGACCTGTCCTATGGATCTAGGGCTTTTAATGCATGAGCCTTTCCAAGGTAGGTTGTAATCTTAGGGTATAAAGGTTACTAGAGCCAAGTTCCGGTCCATAATGCTTGCCACAACAGTAGAAGTAGCCACTAGTTGCGGGGCATTATGAATAGGACGCACTCTAGCTGGGATTTTCATGATAGCCATACAGGACGTAAGCCCCAGCATGACACCACTAGATCCCTCTAATCCTGGGCAGCACTCAGACCCGGGTATAGGGCCCCACTCATAATAAAATGTAATGCATGGAGGGCACTTTATTTTGGGATACCTGCAATTGGGGAATTTGTACAGATATATAACAATTTATTGTTTATCTATCCTAGGGTGTAGAGAGGGTAAACAAACAATAAAACAAGAATAAATCAACAAATAAATAACATGCAATAATTAAATCATGCACATAAACAGTCAAGGGATCAATTATAAAATGCACACTCAAATAAAAATGGGCTTGACTCTCTAGGTCCCCAGCGGAGTCGCCACTGTCGCAACCGTAATTCCGACGAGACGACGGACTCGCTAAAATTTTAAAAAAGTTGATTTTGATGATGTGGAGTCGCCACCAAATTTTTATTTGAGGGAAAAAATATTTGGAAAAAACCCTGACTCAAGAATGAGTTTCTAAGTTCGGGAGTCGGTTACAAGTAGGGAAGTTGTTAGGCACCTTACTTGCCCGTTCCGAGGAACGGTACCCTTAAACTGAGTGCGTGATTTTGAAAATGTTTGATCCCTTTAAAGTGAAAAATAAATCGACGGAGGTTAGCCTGACAAGACTTGATCCTGCTCCTACGTATTCCCCGGTGCAATGGGAAATTCAAGGCTTACGTAGTTCTAGTTTGTGAAGGCTTGACCTTCAAAAAGTGTTTTGAAAGAATGTCTGAAGATTTTTCTATTTGAAAAGCGGTTTTCTTTTTGGGAGGGATCTTCGGTCCACTCATGCACAAGACCCGAGGCGGCTAAGGCAGCACAGGGGCCTATACAGACCGCTAAATGTTGAACAGCAGGTAAACCGCCAGTTCCCCATTTAGAGCCCATCGCGTGAGATCTAGAATCCCAAATATCAGAAGAAGATATATATATTTTTTATTTGAAAAGGACCTCAAGTCCACTCATGCACAAGGCCCGAGGCAGCTAAGGCAGCACAAGGACCTATACGAACTACTAAACGTTGAACAGCAGGTAAACCGCCAGTTCCCCATTTAGAGCCCATTGCGTGAGACCTAGAATCCCAAAATACTTGAAAAATATTTTTAAATTTTCGAAACAGAAATAAGTTGTAAAGGATATCGATCTTTGAAGAGAGTTAGAAAATAACAGAAGAATCTTCATTTTGACCTTTGGAGGCAATTAGGAAGTTTAATGTAATTTTTAGTAATCATGGGATTTTTATGAAATTTTTATGAATTCTAGATTGAAACTTTTCGTAATTTCCAAACATTTCATTAATTTCTGAATTTTCTATATTTTTGTTTATCTTTATGGATTTTCTGTATTTTTATTAATTTTTATATTTTTATAAATTTTTATGAATTTTCTGAATTAATTTTTGAATTTCTAGAATTTTATTTAAATTTTTTGAATTTTTGGAATTTTTTAATTTTTGAATTTTTGGAATTTTTTATTAATTTTTCTATTTCTGTAATTTTTATTATTTTTTATTTTCTGTAATTTCTTAATTAATGGGAGGGCAAAATAGTAATTACAGAGCCTAAGACAGTTATGGAATTACTGGAATTGTCTAGGGGCAGTCCTGTAATTTCAGGACAGGGACAGAGCTGGTATTAGTGAGAAGCCTAAGGGCAGATTGGGCATTTACCTGGCAGAGGACATTTCTGGAATTAGTGAAATTGCCTAAGGACAGATTGGACATTTTCTTTTGGGTTAAAAGTGGGAGAGAAAATCAAAATCACCTCACCTCAGGATTCGAAACGTGGACGCAGGGTCATGTGCATGGGCGCTCCAACCACTGAGCCCAATGCCCATTTGGGATTATGGCACCCAAGTCTTAATTTTAAGGTGAACTTACCTGACTTGCATGAACGTGCATGGCACCAAGGTAGTGAAGCAGAAGAGGTCTCCCTCCTCCTTACCAGTGGCTTAAGGTCTTAGAAAGGAGGCAGGCCTAGAGGGAAATGCACCAGCACCCGCGGTTTCTCATGTTTAGGTGAATGTATCCATCTAACCTCAGCAAGCAAAGAGAGCTTTAGCTCATAGAATTTCTTCTCGACAGGTTCTGCATCCTTTGGAAATTATGCCACAAAAACTCTCAACATTGCCCCAAGCCTTTCACACATGTAAACACTGTAAGTCGTCTCAATTGCTGCATCGATCACCTCTGCATTGTGATGGATTTTGTCTTTGACATTGCTCCCAGAAATTAAACCTCCCAAAATTTTGCAAGTAATGGAGTGTGCTTTAGATATCCAGATTTAAGCAGAGCCCTGTTCAGGAAATGATAGCTTCCCATTTGAAATTGCCTCTATCAAAATAGAACCACTGCCTATCAAAGGGGCCATCAGGTTGAGACAAAATTCAACCGAATTATATTCTTTTCTTCCAAATTTCCTCCATGAATCACCAAATGCCTCATCTTTTCCAGAATTGGCGCATTGTCATGTCTCAAATGTAACTTATAAATCATATTTTCCTTTGGAAAGATTAACTGAACTTCCTGCTAACTCCACGTGCATCAGAATTTGTTCCTTCTGTTAACCTTCCTAAAGATTAGCCAAAACTAAGATCACTCTTACCTAATGACATCCCCCAGCCTAATGAACCTCACTCCTGTGATATTGATATTGATCTCTTGGACTATCAGGGTATTACAGAATTAAGGAAAACGAAATGAGCGGGGTGTTTGCTTGTTTAATTCTCATAATTCTTAGGCGTAATTGCTGGTTCTTAGAGTATTTCAAAAGCTATATCAGAGTTGTATCATGCAGAATCGGATAGGAGTCTTCATTAAAGTGTAGCCTTTGCTAATTTTATGTTTGAAGAGTTATTACGCAGTATTGGTGCTGCCTGATGCAAAAAGGATATGCATGTATGCTGGACTCTAAAGCAAGGTTTGGCAGCAATGACAGTATACCTTAGACTTGAAGGAGCACTAAAGATGCCAGGCTGTGTAACAAAATTTGACTCCAAAACTGATATGAGTTTTGGTAACTCTGAGTGGTTTCACCTCCCATGAATGACACATTCACTGAGGTTAGAATACTGATCCAGTTTCAATAGGCAGAGGTGTTTGCCTCAATGAGAACCAGGCTGCATAACAGATTTTGGCTCCAAAACTGACCTGAATTTTGGTAACTCTGAATGGCTTCACCTCCTATGAGTGACACATTCACTGAGGTCAGAATACTGGTCCAGTTTCAATAGGCAGAGGTGTTTGCCTCAATGAGAACCAGGCTGCATAACAGAATTTGACTCCAAAACTGACCTGAATTTTGGTAACTCTGAACACATTCACTGAGGTCAGGATACTGGTCCAGTTTCAATAGGCAGAGGTGTTTGCCTCAATGAGAACCAGGCTGCATAACAGAATTTGACTCCAAAACTGACCTGAATTTTGGTAACTCTGAATACATTCACTGAGGTCAGGATACTGGTCCAGTTTCAATAGGCCGAGGTGTTTGCCTCAATGAGAACCAGGCTGCATAACAGAATTTGACTCCAAAACTAACCTGAATTTTGGTAACTCTGAACACATTCACTGAGGTCAGGATACTGGTCCAGTTTCAATAGGCAGAGGTGTTTGCCTCAATGAGAACCAGGCTGCATAAATGCATTTTGACTCCAAAACTAACCTGAATTTTGGTAACTCTGAACACATTCACTGAGGTCAGGATACTGGTCCAGTTTCAATAGGCAGAGGTGCCTATGTCATGCTACTATATCAAAGGCTTTTCATGATCAAATGATCCATTACCACTGCTCTCAAATCAGTGAACCACCCTGGCCTATGTTAGCTCATCAAACCCAGGAAGCCTAAGCCATCATCCCGACCTTTCGTGGCTTAACCAAATCAGTTTTGGTTCATTATGAGCAATTCTGCTATTTGATGTTTGACCACAGTTTTAAGTTCTCAGATTCCAATTTCTCACTGATTTCTTCGTCCATCAATCTGTCCCCTATTCTATCATTGTTGAATTATGTGGATCGGAGGGATTCAACTGAAAATTCCTCATGATAACAGATTTCAGCCTTTGATTGCTAGATTCCTAAAGGCTAAATACCAAGACTTCTAATGACCAAAGCTATGATCTGCTGCTAACTCTGATCAGATTTACTCTAGAACGACATACTACGATTGATCTACTTCAAAGGATATTTTCATTCAACACTACCTCCCCTATCCTTGGCTGAGTCCAATCATAGCAGATGAATCCTAAACTAAAACATGATCAAGAAAAGAGGGAAGAATGTGCAGCTCATTCACTCACTGTGATATCTAAGGATCAGTCGAAATTCCATGTTTTGACATATTTCCAATTGACACTGTGCTTCGCTGGTCCTTGAAGTTTCAAGAGTAATTAACTTGTCCTACTTTTGCAGAGTTAGAGTATGGGCCAATGTTTTCAAATACGAAAAAGCTTAATGCTGAAAATGTTTTCATGGCTTTTCCTAGACTCTGTTGACATCCATTATACCACTGCACCCAAATCAGACCCCTTATAGCCACCATGTTGATCCACACCTCAATGCATCCCGATGGTTATGTTTGTTTGTGACTTGGTAACTGAAAGTTTTATAGTAGTACTTGTTGTTTTCTGCCTGATTATGCAGAAACTGCCTATGTTCATTAGAGTATAACCAGCTTAAGATTTCTGTCAAAATCCCCTAATGGACTCACGTGGTTTCAGCATAGGAAATAGGAGGGCTCGGACCTTAACAATGTGTGAGACCGGTGGCGATAGGGGTGGGTTTTCTTTGCGGATCGAATTCAGAACACCAGTCATGGACTTGAAGTATCTTACTACAGATTCCAAGGACCCAACTGCTGTGACTATAAAGGCATTTTTCACTAAATAAATCATAGGCATTCTTTTCACAATTTATATAGAGAAGCCCAGGTTTTCTGAAACCTTCCGGCAACCATCTCATAGATGGAGGTTATATCACAGAATTCCCTCCTACCCCTGACAAAATTAAATTAGAATTTCACTCAAGCTGCCTATCATTATAGGATCACAGCGACCATGTGGGTTTGGGCTCCATGTTTAATACAAAATCTTGGTGATACTGACTTGAAGCATGCTGTGTAAAAGAATTTTTCAGACTAAAGCTCTACCTATAGAACAAAGCTAATAACAGAATTTAGCTCGTTCATAATTTCGCTCATTTTTCCTCTCAATCTTTGGACAATTTTACCTCTGATCTAGGATCTACATTCTTTAGTTTCTTGGTTAAGCTAAAAAACCTCAATAAGCGCAGAAAGTGAACTCGGTGGAGGTGATTATTAGATATGAATCTAGTCAAGTATAATGACATCTCAACGAATTATTTGGACTGGTATCTTGTCTCGTTTGATCATTAACTTCGACTAATTAATCCATTTCTTCCAAGATTTTATGCAAAGAAACAGAGATTCTCAAAGACTCCTCACCGATTGAATATCACATGTTTGAATCAGTTTCTTAGCCAAACCGAGCCTATGCTACCTTAATCATATCATTTCATTAATAATGCGTGAACTGAACACCATACACAGAGCCCAGGTTTTCAAGATTCATTCCAATTCTTGCGATGTATATTTCAGATAAAGGCTATGTATAAACTTGGTAGTGGTTGTTTGTAGGTGTGATGAATTCTGGGAGGTTCACCTCTTCTTTTTTTTTAGCTGCAAAGATGATCTCCAGAGGAATTCCTGGAGCACCGAATCCAATCCTCATTGATGATGAAGAGAGCTTTCTCTTCTTGTTGCCTTCTTGTTCTGTTTTTGTTCTGGAGTGTCCTTCTCAATAGCCAAGCAAAAAAAATCCCCTCCCTCAAGGCTTTTTCAGCCTTTTTATAACAATCCTTCATTCTGTTTTATTTATTATATTTTTATTAACATTTCCAGGTTTTGTTTTTTTTTTGTTTTTTTTTTGTTTTGATTTTTGAGTTTTAATCTATTTTCAGAATTTTTATTTTATTTAAAAAGGTTCTGAAATTCCAGATTTTTAATAAGTTTTAGTTATTAATTTCCTATTTTATTTCTAAACTTTTTATGTTTGTTGTTTTTTTTTTATTTTTCCATTTTATATATATCTATATATTTATTTTTGATTATTATTATTTATACCTCACTTCTTTTTTTCGAAATTTTTCTTTTTGTTTTAGTTAATTTTTATTATTATTATTTTTTGATTTAAGTCTAGCTAAAAACTAAAAAACTTTTGTCTGTTTTCAGTTTTCCGTATATGTTTTCTGTTATTTTCTTATTTGTTTTTCTGTTTTAATTTGTATTTTTTTGTTTTCCTTTCGTCTCCTTTTTTTTATTAATTTTTTGATTTAGGACCAATTTACAAATTTATTTTTATTTTTATTTTTCAAAAAAACTTCCATTGTCTGTTTCTGTTTGTCTGTTGTCTGTTTTCTGTCAGATTTTAATTTTGTGTTGATTTTGAATTCAAATCTTTTCTTTAATTATAATTCTAATTCATTTTGAATTTCCAACCACCTTGCAACGGGTCTCGGACATAATTGGGTGTTTACAGTAGGGTTCGAGTGTGGAGGTCCAGCGGGAAGGCTTGGATGATATTGGTGTGTGGTAGGGTTTATGTGGAGCGGCAGTGCATTAGGGTTTTCACCAGCCGAGATTCCTTGAGAACCTGACCCATAAGGAGGTTCATAGCCGGGTGGTAGCCCATACGGCCATTCCTGTTCAGTGACAGTTTGAAGAGGCATTGATGTAGTGGCTGCCCCAGGTGCCTCAGTCCCTGCGGGTCCCCCTGTGCCTTTTTCAAGTAACTTCATGAGTTTGGCCACTTGGTCCTTTAACTCAGCTACCTCATTCCGGAGCTCCTCATTCTGTGTTTCCAGCTCACTCATGATTTTGGTTCTCAATCTAGTGCTATATGAATGCCAGGGAAGTCGTGAGTCTGCTATTTTGTTACCTGTTTAAAAAGTTAAATTAATTAATTAATTGATTAGAAAAATAAAGTTTGGGTATGTGATAAATACGGAGGGACCAAAATCTCATTGAGTGTTGATCGTGTGCCTCTTTCGTGCTTTGAGTATGAGATGGAAATTAATATGGAATCATAGAGAAGAGCCTGTTTTATTCAAGTACATGAGGTCTATTTTACATTTCGTTCCTCCTGCTTGGCCAATACAATATAGTTTTTCATTCTTAAGACTAAGTCTTTACAAGTTTGAATGAAAATTTCGACTTCAGGCGGGGTGTGGAGTGGATGCAGAGACGCTTCCGCCTTTTTAAGTGATTGCGGTATTTCTTCTATGGTCGTGTTTGCTAGGCTGGCCAACCTTTGAAAACATTTGATCCAATGCTCCGCCATGTCCTTATACCACCTGCTTTCGTTTTGTATGTCATTTATGCCCTTTTGCTGCATTCTTATGACCTCGATGACCTTCCATTTTTCCTCATTCACCTTGTTCTGCCAAGCTATGAGAAGGCCTTCGATTTTCTTCTTCATGTCCTCTACTCGTTGCAGCAAATCATTCCTTTCCTCTGTCACACGGTCCGCCTCCGTTCGAACTCTCCTTTTCGCAGCCAAGATTTTATTTTTCTCTTCTCGGATTGTGTGGACTTTGGCCCTCATTTGTTCTAAGGCGCTTCTTAGCTGGCGGTTCTCTTGAAGTGCGGCGTCCCTTTCTTGCACTCTCATTTCGAGCTCCTTATTGGCCGCCTGTAGGTTCATATGCACCCGAGAAGCATGCTCTCACTTCCCTTTTTGTTGATCTCGAATACACGATATGAGAGCCTCATTCACGTCATTCTCCCTTCTCCATGTAACACTCTCTTGTTGTGTCTTCAAGAGCTCTTCTTCCAGCTGAGCGTTCTTCTTGGTCATAGCCTCTAGCTTTTCTTTCAGGCTTTTGACGACCTCATCCTCAAACACTGCGGGAGCTGGTTGACCTTCGGACGGGAGGGTAGGAGGTTTGAACGGCAGTTTAATCTGCTGCACCCTATCTCTAACCCACTGCTTGTACTCTTCCTTAACGGTGCAACTTTGCACTCCCAATTCCTTCCCTTTGCGAGTGACGCCCTCCCATGCTTCTCGAACTTTACGGAGACTCTCAGCAAAGTCTCCTTCATATCTTAGGTAGAAAGGAGTCAATAACTCGTCGGACGGGGGTGCCTTGATAGGGTAAGCCAGTTGCCTCTGCCCCAATATTGGGTTGTAATTGATACAACCTCTAGCTCCCATGAGGGGTACATTCGGGAACCCCTTGCAGTGATAAATGACCTCCGTTCTTTATTGCCACGGAGGTTGCCACCTAATCTGTTCTTCCGTCAAGCTGGCAAAATGGGATGACCATTCTGTATTGCTCATGGGCTTCAGCTGGTAGCTCAGAAAATCTGATATGGGATAGTGTGTCTTCGTATCCCTCTTGAAGATGT
This sequence comes from Canavalia ensiformis, assembly GCA_026541065.1. Lineage (NCBI taxonomy): Eukaryota > Viridiplantae > Streptophyta > Magnoliopsida > Fabales > Fabaceae > Canavalia > Canavalia ensiformis. The sequence goes on from JAMKYM010000721.1 coordinate 55,101, forward strand.
GAGCGGTTATCCACACGAACAACACTGGCAGGCAACAAATTAGCCTTGTTCTCTTCTTCTCATGACAGAAGTTTAGCGTGCAGTAAACATCTACTAACAAGGATGGTACAGGGTTTTCTGCCCTATCTCTCTTGGCCAAGAAGATATCGACCGCTTTCAGATCGACGAAGTCATCCATATAAGGGAAAAGCACTAACCCATAGATGGTAAGGGCTAGCACATCCATGTATATGGCCCACTGGTTGCTATTGGCCAAGTGTTGCATATATTCCTCCAAGAATTCCCTGGTGAACCCCTTGATCTGGCTCCTTGTTTGGTAACCCGTCAAACGATCCCCAGACTGCAGACCCAAAGCCTGTGCGACGGCTCGGAAGGTGGAATGATGCTCTAGGTATTGGTACGGCCTAGTCCCCTCCAATGGCAGATCCAGAATCTGCTCGAACTCCTCTAAAGTGGGGGCCAACTGGAAGTCCGAGAAAGTGAAACACCGGAGCGGTGGATCATAATATTGTACCATGGTCGTGAGGGCCCCTTCCTGCACTTGGACTTTCAGTAGCCTGAGTATGTTGCCGTATCTTTTGGCGAATGCCATCTGCTGGATATTCGACAGTTTATTTGCAAACACTTCTAAGCTGGCCAAGTCTGCTATTTTAACCCCAACACGTCTCTTTTTCTTCAACTGCTCGGATTCCATATTAATTTCCATTTCACCCCTTTTATGATAGTCGCTGAGAATCTGGTCCCTCGAAAAAGGAAGAAAAAGAAAAAGAGCAAATCTGTTAGACTCGGGGTAAATGGGACTAATATATGATGCATGTATGAAGGTTTAAAAGCAATAATTATGGTTACTCCTTTTTCCACTATCTTTCCTTTCCTTTCTTTAACTAGTCTTTCCTTTTTTCTCTCCTTTCTTTTCTCTCTCATCTTTCTTTTTGGCCTACTCTCTCTTTCTTTTCCTTCTTTCATTTTCTTCTTTCTTTTTTTCTTCTTCCTCATTTTCATTTTCACTTTCTCCTTTCTCTCTTCTTTTTATTTGATCTTTGTTTTTTTTGTTTCTTTTTCTTTTCCTCTCTCTTTGATTTTTTTGAATTCCATAATTGCAAGTAGATAAAACTCTTACAGAACCGATGTCGTGTGAACGGGGGGTGCCCTCCTCGTGTCCTAATGAGGTGACCTGTCCTATGGATCTAAGGCTTTTAATGCATGAACCTCTCCAAGGTAGGTTGTATTCCTAAAGGTATAAAGGTCACTAGAGCCAAGTTCCAGTCTGTAATACTTGCCTATGATAAAAAGTAGCCCACTAGTTGGGGCATTATGAATAGGGCCTTTTCTAGCTGGGATTTTTATGATAGCCACACAGGACGTAAGCCCCAGCGTGACACCACTAGATCCCTCTAATCCTGGGCAGCACTCAGACCCGGGTATAGGGCCCCAATCATGATAAAATGCATATGCAATGTATGGAGGGCACTTTATTTTGGGATACCTGCAATTGGGGAAATTGCACAGATATACAGGAATTTATTGTTTGTCTATCCTAGGGTTGTAAAGAGAATAAACAAATCAATAAATCAAGAATAAATCAACAGATGAATAATATGCAATAAATAAATCATGCACATGAACAGAGAAGGGATCAAAATTAAATACACTCAATTTGTTGGGTTTGACTCTCTAAGTTTCCCCAATGGAGTCGCCATCTGTCGCAACCGTAATTCCGACGAGACGACAAATTCGCTAAAATTTTGAAAATGAATTTTACTTTTGTTGATGTGGAGCCGCCACCAAATTTTTATTTGAGGGAAAAATATTTGGAAAAACCCTAACTTGAAGATGAGATTTAGGTTCGGAGTCCGGTTACGAATGGGGAAGGTGTTAGGCACCCCACTCGCCCGTTCCAAAGAACGGTACCCTTAAACAGAGTGTGTGATTTTGAAAACTGTTTTGATCCCTTTAATTAATGTGAAAATACATAATTTGACGGAGGTTAGCCTGACAGGACTTGATCCTGCTCCTACGTATCCCCTAGTGCAATGGGAAACTCAAGGCTTACGTAGTTTTGGTTGTGAAGGCTTGACCTTCAAAAAGCGCTTAAAAAGTACGAGAAGCATGGGAAAGTGTTACTCGGAAAGGAAAAGAATTGGGGGTCTGAAGCTGTGGAGCCAAAGAAGAATACCGACAGTGGGTCAAAGACAGGGTGCAACAGATCAAGCTACCATTCAAACCTCCGACCGCCCCATCTGAAAATCAATCATCACCAATGGTGTTTGAAGATGAGGTCGTTAAAAACCTGAAGGAAAAGCTAGAAGCTATGACCAAGAAAAACGTCCGACTAGAAGAGGAACTTCTGAAAGAACGACAAGAGAGCGCCGCATGGAGAAGAGAAGATGAAGTGAACAAAGCTCTCTTAGCCTCTATCATGGATCAACAAAAGGGTGAACGAGAGCGTGCTTCACGGGTACATATGAACTTGCAAGCGGCCAATAAAGAGCTTGGACTGAGAGCGCAAGAAAGAGACACCGCCCTCCAAGAGAATCGTCAACTGAGGGGCGCTTTGGAGCAAGTGAAGGCCAAGATCCGTGCCATCCCTGAAGAGAAAAACCAGATCTTAGCCGCAAACAAGAGAATCCGAATGGAGGCAGACCACGTAGTAGAGGAAAGAAACGACCTGTTGCAACGAATAGAAGACATGAAAAATCAAATCGAAGGTCTATTAGCGGCTTGGAAAAATGAAGTAAACGAAGAAAAATGGAATGTCATCGAGGTAATTCGAATGCAACAAAGGGGTATTAAGGACATCCAAAACGAGAGTAAATGGTATAAGGATACAGCTGACCACTGAGCCAGATGCTTTGGGAGACTGGCCAGTCTAGCAAATATGGCAATTGAAGAAGTACCAGCGTTCCTCAAGAAGGCTGAAGTCTCACTACATGCGCTGCATACTCCTCCCGAAGTTGAAGATTTTATCTTATTTTGTAAAAATCTGATACTAAGGATGAACAAGTATATTGTGCTAGCCAGGCAGGAAGGGCAAAATGTAAAATGAATTCAGTTTGCTTAAATAAAGTTGATTTCTATCAGTCTATGATTTCGCATTAATTTCCATTTCATGCTCGAGACGATCAAAGCACACACAATCAATAGATGATCAACGAGAAACTGGTCCCTCAATGTTTTATTTTCACGCCAAAAAATATTATTTTCAATTAACAATAATTAATAAATGTTTTTTTTCAAAAACAGATAACAAAATAGCGGACTCACGACTCCCTCGGCATTCGTACAACACTAGATCAAAAGCCAGAATCATGAGTGAGCTGGAAATGCAGAATGAGGAGCTCAGGAATGAGGTAGCTGAGTTAAAAGATCAGGTAGCTAAGCTCATGAAGCAACTTGAAAAAGGCGCAGAGGGACCTACGGCAACTAAGGCAACAGGGGCTGCTGCTACTTCAATGCCCTTACAAGCTGTCACTGAGCAAGAATGGCCATATGGGCTACCGCCTGGTTACGAGCATCCATATGGACCAAGCTCTCAAGGGATCATCACTGGTGAACATCCCAATGCACTGCCACTCCATATAAACCCTGCCACTCCATATAAACCCTGCCACCCACCATTATCATCCAAACCTTCTGGCTGGGCTTCCACACACAAACCCTACCACTCATCCTCACCATGTGAACCCACCAACCTACCCTCCAACCAATACCACCAATTATCCACCTCACACATACCCAACACACACGAATCCTCCACCCTATCCTTACAACACAAACACTTCCGCTGCTTTCCCTCCACACATAAACCCATCTTTTCCTCCTCATATCAACCCAACTACATACCCGTATAACATCAATCCCGACTACACACATATGAATACCACCGTCACCAAGGACCCTACGTACTCTGTCCCTGTCACTATTCATCCAGTCAACCCTCACCAACCACACTCTTACGGTCATACTACAAGACCCGAGGGCCAACACACCTTACCTCACCATATTGACCAACCCGTGGACCAAGAAGCCCAGTTCGGCGGAAGATGGCAGCACCTAGAGGAGAGGGTTAGAGCCATCGAAGGGCATGGATATGGAGTAGTAGAGGCTTCTGAGCTATGCCTCGTACAGGATGTCATAATACCTCCTAAGTTCAAAACACCGGAATTCGAGAAGTATAGGGGAGTCGGATGCCCGAAAAGCCATCTGACAATGTATTGCCGAAAAATGGCCTCCCATTCACACAATGATAAGTTGCTCATTCATTGTTTCCAGGACAGTTTAACTAGAGCAGCTGCTAGCTGGTATACCCAGCTCGAGAGGTCATACATCCGCACATGGAAGGACCTGGCAGACGCCTTCCTAAAGCAGTACAAATATAACATAGAGATGGCACTTTGACGGGACTCAGTCTGAACATGACCAAAGAAGGAGAATGAGTCCTTTAAAAGACGCGCGGCGTGGAGGAGGAAGTGGCCGCCCAAGTTTAACCACCTCTGGCAGAAGGGGAGATGATCAGCACTTTTATGGAGACTCTCCCTGCTCCATTCTACGGCAAGATGGTGGGCAGTGTGTCCGCCAACTTCTCCGACATGGTACTAATCGGAGAACGAATAGAGAGCGGCTTGCGCCGAGGAAGGATTGTACACAACGCCGTCGGCAATGTTAGTACGAAAAAGCTGACGAGCAATCCATGGAAGAAGAAGGAAGCCGAGACCCATTATGTCTCAGCCGACCCTAACCGCCCAATCACCACACAACCTGTGTACCAACCACCAACCATGCCACCTAATTACCAAATCCCATATCAACCACAATTTCCTACACACCCACATATGGTGGCCTCCGCCCAACCTTCATACCAACCAACCTACAACCCACCACCTACTCCATTTCAGCCAAACGCTACCTCCATAACTCCACCTACCCAAACATTCCCCCAACAACAACCACCAAAACACCAACATTAACCCACCTAAAAAAAAAACCAACAATAACCAAAGAAAGATAGTGCAATTTGACCCGATCCCGATGAGTTACTCGGAGCTTTTGCCTCGTTTAATTCAAAACTCCTTAATTGCATTGGTCCCCATGAAGCCATTGGAACCCCCATATCCAAAGTGGTACAATCCTGAGGTGAAGTGCGACTACCACGTTGGGACGGTGGGGCATTCCACTGAAAACTGTCTGGCCTTGAAACATAGGGTCCAGAAGTTGATCAATGCCAAGTGGCTAAATTTCGAGAAGGATGCACCCAGCGTGGGGAATAACCCACTGCCAAACCATGGAGGAGCAGGGCCCTCCGTGAACTATATCGAGATAGAAGAGGAGGTAGACATGATCGGCGAATCCTTTCCCGGACCTCCTAAACCACTGGTCATCCGCTATACTGAACCATCAGCTCTGCCTACGCCCGATGGAGTGAGACCAGTCACAATAAAGGTGCCGGGACCCAGTACATTAGTAATAAAGAGGTACCATGGAAATACAATGTCGAGGTACTGGGAGGAAAAATCGAAGAGTATAAGATAGAAAGCCCTCGCCTCAGTGTTACCAACATAGCCGGTATAGGGGGAATGACCAAAAGTGGTCGCATCTACACCCCTGCCGAAGACATAAGGATACAACCGGCCACCTTAGACAAAGAAGATCGGGCTAGGCCCGAGCCCGAGAACGGCAATAAAGGAGTGGAGAAAGAAATAAAGAGGGCAGTTTCAGACGAAGAGGCGTGCGAGTTCTTGAAATTGATAAAACAAAGCGAGTATACGGTCATCGAGCAATTAAATCGTATACCCGCTAAAATATAATTGTTAGCTCTGATGATGAACTCGGAGCCCCATCGAAAGGTGTTGCTGAAGATCTTAAACGAAGCCCATGTAGTCCACAATATCTCAATGGATAAATTCGAGGGGATCGCTAGTAATATAACTGCCAACAATTTCATAACCTTTGCCGACCATGAAATCCCGGAGGAAGGGGCGAGACATAACAGGGCATTGCATATATCGGTCAAATGCATGGATCACATTCTAGCCAGAGTCTTGATAGATAATGGCTCCTCTCTGAATGTGATGCCTCAATTGAATTTTTCCAAACTGCCACACGAGGGGATCCACATGAGGCCTAGCTCTATGGTAGTAAGAGCATTCAATGGGTCAAGACGGGAGGTTATTGGTGAAGTAGATCTACCAGTCCAAATTGGTCCGATCGTCTTCAACGTAACTTTCCAAATAATGGATATTCAGTTACCCTACAGCTGTCTACTGGGAAGACCTTGGATTCATTCCGCTAAAGCGGTCCCTTCAACTTTGCATCAGAAGTTGAAGTTCATTATAGACGACAGATTAATAATCGTCTCAGCGGAAGAAGATTATCTAGTCAGCAAACCCACCAATCCTCCTTATATCGAGGCTGCCGAAGAGGCATTGAAAACTCATTTCCAAGCCTTAGAGGTTGCCAATGTCACTACAATTAAGGAAGGTGAAGTGGTTGACCGTGGGCTGCCCCCTAAAGCTCTGATGATGATGGCCCGAGTGATGTTAAAGAATGGGTTCGAGCCAGGCGGTAGACTGGGGCAAAACAATGGTGGTTTGTCTCGACCATTGTCTGTGAATAAAAACAGGCGACGATATGGGTTGGGGTATCAACCCACTGAAGAAGATAAAGCAATAAGACCTCGTTATAACAAGGTCCCTCTGTGCCATATATCGCAAAGTTTCCAAAGTGCTGGTTTCGAAGACCTAGGCATGATCGCGGCCACAGATGGAGAGGGGACAACAAGTATTGAAGATCTGGTGATGCCTTGTCCCCCCGGACGAGAACTGACCAATTGGGAAATTTTTGATCTACCTCTGACTTTTGGTTTAGTTCAAATGTAATTTTGCAATTGTCATGAAAAATTTTATACATAAACATTTTGTACATATTTTTGACAAATAATAAATACAGTTGCATTGTCCAAAATAATTCCTTCTTTCCTTCTCTCAATTTACGCCCTTTACTAAATATACCTGTCTTATTTCTTCGTCTCCTCCCAATACGCAGATCCGACCCGAAACCGCCTTGCGACGACAGTGCTAGTATTGTATTAGGCGATTTCGACTGTATTGACGACCTAGCCGACGAAGAGTCAGAATTTGAGTGCGAACCCACCGAAGAAATGTTGAAATTGGTGGAACTCGAATCTAAAATTATTGAACCTCATCAGGAACTCGTGGATTTGATAAATTTGGGGACCGAGGAAAATAAAAGAGAAGTCAAGGTAGGCACGCTTATCGCTGGAGATAATCGTGAGCGGTTGATCTCACTCTTACAGAACTATAGTGACATCTTCGCTTGGTCTTATCAAGACATGCCAGGCCTAGATACTTCTATAGTGGAGCACAAGCTACCTATGAAAGCCGGATGTACCCCAGTCAAACAGAAGCTAAGGAGGATGAAACCGGAAATGTCTCTGAAAATCCGGGAAGAAGTAAGGAAGCAGTTTGACGCCGGCTTCTTGGCTATTGCAAATTACCCCGAATGGGTCGCTAACATAGTGCCAGTCCCTAAGAAAGATGGGAAAGTCCGGATGTGCGTGGACTACAGAGATCTTAATCGAGGCAGCCCAAAGGATGACTTTCCGCTGCCTCACATCGATGTGCTGGTTGATAACACTGCACAATTCTCCTATTTTCATTCATGGACGGTTTCTCAGGCTACAATCAGATTAAGATGGCCGAGGAGGATAGAGAAAAGACTACCTTCATCACATCCTGGGGAACCTTTTGTTACAAAGTTATGCCCTTTGGATTAAAAAATGTTGGGGCAACCTATCAGAGGGCCATGGTAACGCTGTTCCATGATATGATTCACAAGGAGATAGAAGTCTACGTGAATGATATGATCGCCAAATCCCAGACAGAAGACGACCATCTCACAGATTTGCAAAAGTTGTTCGAGAGGCTCAGAAAATTCAAGCTGTGGTTGAATCTGGCTAAATGCACCTTCGGGGTTAAATCAGGAAAGCTATTAGGTTTTATTGTCAGTGAGAGGGGAATCGAGGGTCGACCCGACAAAGCTCGAGCAATTATAGATATGCCAGCACCAAAAACTGAAAAAGAAATTCGAGGTTTCTTGGGAAGACTTAATTACATTTCCCGGTTTATCTTTCAGTTGACAGCTACATGCGAGCCTATCTTTAAGCTATTGCGCAAAAATCAACCCATAAGTTAGGACGAGGATTGCCAAGAGGCTTTTAAAAAGATCAAAACATATTTACAGAACCCGCCGGTCCTGGTACCGCCAGTTGCTGGGAGACCCTTGATCTTATATCTAACAGTAACAGACCAGTCAATGGGTTGCGTGCTCGGTCAACACGATGAATCTGGGAAAAGGGAGCAGGCTATATATTACTTGAGTAAGAAGTTCACGAGTGGCGAAGCTAGATATTCACTCATGGAGCGAACTTGCTATGCTCTGGCATGGGCAGCACACCGCCTAAGGCAGTATATGCTAAGTCACACCACGTGGCTAATATCCAGGATGGATCCGATCAAGTACATATTCGAGAAGCCTGCGCTGTCAGGACGAATTGCAAAGTGGAAAATGGTGCTTTCGGAATATGATATCCTGTACGTGACGTAGAAATCTGTCAAAGGCAGTGCACTCGCAGAATATTTGGCCCAACAGCCCATAGACGACTATCAGGTCATGCAGCCAGAGTTTCCTGATGAGAACTTAATGGTAATATTCAATGAAGAGGAAAAGACAGGGGAAGAGAAATGGACGATGTTGTTCGACGGTGCATCCAACATGATGGGCCATGGTATAGGAGTTATACTGATTTCTCCAGAAAGACAGTATATACCTATCACCGCCCAACTAGCCTTCGACTGCACGAATAATATGGCAGAATACGAAGCTTGTATCTTGGGGATTCAAGCCTCAATCGAAGCCAAGGTGAAGCGCCTAGAGGTCTTTGGTGATTCGGCCCTGGTCATTCACCAGGTCAGAGGAGAGTGGGAGACCAAAGACACGAAGCTAGTGCCCTACCAAGAACGCCTCAGGAATTGTTGGATCACTTTTAAGAAGTCACTTTCTCACACATACCTCGAGAAGACAATCAGTTGGCTGATGCCCTAGCTACATTGTCATCTATGTTCGAAATCGGGCGAGAAGAAGATATGCCTCTTATCCGCATCCAGCATCGCTCCAGACCGGCATTCTGTCATGCGGTGGAGGTGGAGCCGGACGGAGAACCCTGGTATCATGACATCCGGCAATTCCTGAAGAATAAAAAATACCCTACTAACGCATCTGAAAACGACAAGAGGACCCTACGGAGATTGGCTGCAGGTTTCCTCCTCAATGGAGAAATCCTATACAAAAGAAATCACGACATGGTTCTGCTCAAGTGTGTAGACGCAGCAAAAGCCGACAAGATCCTAAAAGAAGTTCACGAAAGGTCCTTTGGTGCATACGCCAATGGACATGCCATGGCTAGAAAAATTCTGAGAGCAAGGTATTATTGGTTGACCATGGAAGCTGACTGCTACAAACATGTCAAGACTTGTCACAAGTGCCAGGTGCATGTGGACAATATCCATGTGCTGTCAACATCATTGAACGTGCTGTCCTCACCATGGCCTTTCGCTATGTGGGGGATGGATGTCATCGGCTCGATAGAGCCTAGGGCATTCAATGGACACCGCTTCATATTAGTCGCCATCGACTATTTCACCAAATGGGTCGAGGCTACCTCATATGCTAGTGTGACTCGCAATGTGGTAGTCAAATTCGTGAAGAGAGAGTTGATCTGCCGATACGGACTGCCCAGCAGGCTAATCATAGACAATGGCTCCAATTTGAACAATAAGATGATGTCTGAGTTATGCGGGCAGTTCAAGATCCAACATCACAACTCATCCCCATATCGTCCGAAGTAAGAGTTATGTCAAAACTTTCTTAATGACAATTTTTGATTACTAACACTATGCTGACGTAAGAGTTATGCCAAAACTTTCTTAATGACAAGTTCTCTGTGACCCAAAAATCTTATTAAAGAAGTGCGCGCGACAGACATGTCTCTCCAAGTAATAAAAGAAACAAACAAGAGTCTACCTCACTCTGAAGGATACGATCGGTGCTAGAAGAAAGCCAGGGAGTTTGAGTCCACAAACAAAATCACGAGGTTTTCTACTCAAGCATACTAGTAAGTTGCATCATTACACTTCTGCTCACTGGCCTATGTTGTCAGGCCACAGCATTGCATCATTACACTTCTGCTTTCATGGCCTATGTTGTCAGGCCACCCTTTAGTTTAGATTTATCGCTTTCATGGCCTATGTTGTCAGGCCAGCCTCTAGTTTAGATTTACTGCTTTCAGGCCTATGTTGTCAGGCCGCCATCTAGTTAGATTTATTGCTTTCATGGCCTATGTTGTTAGGCCACCCTCTAGTTTAGATTTATTGCTTTCAGGCCTATGTTGTCAGGCCACCCTCTAGTTTAGATTTACTGCTTTCAGGCCTATGTTGTCAGGCCACCCTCTAGTTAGATTTACTGCTTTCATGGCTTATGTTGTCAGGCCATCTTCTAGTTAGATTTACTGCTTTCAGGCCTATGTTGTCAGGCCGTCTTCTAGTTAGATTTACTGCTTTTAGGCCGCCATCTAGTTAGACTTATTGCTTTCAGGCCTATGTTGTCAGGCCACCCTCTAGTTTAGATTTACTGCTTTCATGGCCTATGTTATCAGGCCACCCTTTAGTTTAGATTTATTGCTTTTCGGCCTATGTGGTCAGGCCACCTTCTAATTTGAACTTAATGCCTTCAGGCCTATATTGTCAGGCCATCACTAAGTACAGTTTAGTGCTTTCCCGTAATTTTATCATCTCAGCATATGGGGTTCATCTTCATAGGAGTCATCTTCGTTCAGCACCTTGTAATAGAGCCTGAAATCATCAATTGAACCTAAGCCTAGCTTCATCCTGATCCTAGGAGTATGTAAGGGGAGCCTATGGATAGTTTATGGGGCCACTGTTCGAAATTCTGTTAGAGTAGGTTGATAATAAAAGCCACTAGGTGAGTGCTAATCAAAGTAGTCTCCAAATCAGTTAAGCTTTGACCAAATTAGACTTAGGAGTTGAATATCATTTGTGCTCAAATGAATCAGGCTTGAATTTAGTGCTCCATCTAGTAGGTAAATCTTGAATTCGCTCCTAGGCTAATGTGTGCAGACTTTGTAGGAGAGGAAATAGGAAAAGTAATGATGATTTGGGGCAGTTGCGAGGAAAATAAACTCCTTCTGTAGGCTGTAAGCTATAGTAGAAATTGAAAATTTGGGCAAGTCCCTTGATCCTCCCTAGTGTCTAAGAGCCAATTTTTGATAAACAAATTTGAATCTTGAAAGTGTAATTCTGATTTAGGTAACAGTTTCCTATGTCTTTGATCTGAAATATCAAGATTTGACTGTAGTTCAAATTTGAGAGATGTGTCTAAAGGTTTTCTAATCCTCTACACAATAAGCTATTGGGAAATATTGAGTCTGAGACTCAAATCTGCTAAGACTTGAATCTGTGATAATAGCAAACGCGGATCCCTGATTCTGCACACTAAACAAAGTAGTTTCCTATTGAATTTATCTCCCTTAGAGTTGGCACAACAAGAAACAACAACTTCAACCCTGCAACTGATCTTAGCTGCCAGAAGTTCACTCTAAGGTTTGTTAGGTCCACCCTAAGCTCCGCTGTGACCTTGGCAACTGTTTTGGAACGGGGGATTTCCCTAGAAGTAGAGGCTGAGAAGTCCCATAACCTGGCTAAATTTACGCTATTCGACTATGAAGTATACCAACTGTTGTAACAGGTTTTAGTATGCTACCTTTTCTAAACTAAAGGTAATTAAATAGAACCTAAACATGACAGGTTGAGGACTATTCAGGAATTAAGGAGGGGCTTGCCACATGCTTAGAATGGTTATACCCTAAAACCAGTCCTAATTGTAAAATAGTAGCAACTTTGTCTTAACAGGCCTTACAGGAGTTGGCAGAGAGGTTCTTAGGAGTCAGGATTACAAAATTACAAAATTGTCCCTACCAATTTCCAGAAATACCAAAATTGTCCCTAGGAGTCAAGATTACCATTTTGCCCTCAAGATTTCATGAATTACACATATGCCCCAATTTCTAAAATTACAAATCAAACCCAAAAAGAATTTTCCTATCATTCTAATTAACTCTTTCCTCAAATTCTCAAAACAAATCCAAATCTTTCCTTTCACATAAAATCAAATTCCTTTCTTAAAACTCAAGTCAAAATCATTTCATTTAAGTTAAATCCCAAAAGTTCAAAACAAACTCTTTTCAAAAATTTCAAATCAAATTAATTTTTAATCAATCAAGATAAATCCTTTTTTTAAAATCTTTTTTAAAAAAAAAAATCAATCAAGTTTATTGGTTCTAGGTCTCACGCGATGAACCCTAGGGACGAACTGGTAGTTTTTTCTGTTGTTCGCTTCCTAGGAATTCATATGGGTCCCGAGTGCAGCCGTAGTTGTCTTGGACCCTGTGCATGTGTGGACCGAGGATCCTTCTGCGAATAGTTTTATTAAAACTTGTTTTACAATTCTTAATCTCACGCGACGAGCTTTAAGCACGAACTGGTAGCTTTTTCTGCTGTTCGTTGTTTAGAGATTCGTATAGGTCCAAGTGCAGCCGTAGTTGTCTTGGGCCTTGTGCATATGTGGATTAGGGTTGCCCTTTCCTTTTTACAAAATAAAAACCCTGCCTTTTTCATCGATTTTTAAAATAAAAATCTTGTTTTGCGATTCTTAATCTCACGCGACGAGCTCTAAGCCTGAATCGTAGCTTTTACGTGTTCGTTGTTTAGAGATTCGTATGGGTCCAAGTGCAGCCGTAGTTGTCTTGGGCCCTGTGCATATGTGGATGCGGATTGCCCTTCTCTTTCAAAATAATCAAGCCGTTTTCGAATATTATATTTCCAAGTAGCTCCGAAGGTCAAGCCTTCGAGTACCTTTTAAACACTCTTTTAAACACTTTTGAAGGTCAAGCCTTCAAATCAAGTCAAACCAGAACTACGTAAGCCTTGAGTTTCCCATTGCACCGGGAAATACGTAGGAGCAGGATCAAGTCCTGGCAAGCTAACCTCCATCAAGCTATTTATTTTCACTCTAATAAAAGGGATCAAACCATTTTCAAATAATCACACACTCATTTTAAGGGTACCGTTCTTCGGAATGGGCGAGTGGGGTGCCTAACACCTTCCCCACTCATAACCGACTCCCGAACTTAGAATCTTATCCTCAAGTTAGGGTTTTTCCAAATCTTTTTCCCTTAAATAAAATTTGGTGGCGACTCCACAATAATCAAACAAATTCATATTTTTAAAATTTCAGCGAGTTCGTTGTCTCGTCGGAATTACGGTTGCGACAGATGGCGACTCCACTGGGGAAATGTTGGAGAGTCAAACCCAGTCACTTGAGTGTGTTTCGCTTCGATCCCTTTCCCTTTTATTTGCATGTTTTATTTATCTGTTTGCTTATCTTTGATTTATTGAGTTGTTTATTTCTTTGTACAAACCTTAGGATAGACGAATATTAAATTGTTCTATATATCTGTACAAAGTTCCCCAATTGCAGGTATCCCAAAATAAAGTGCCCTCCATGCATTACATATTCATTTTATTACGAGTGGGGCCCTACACCCAGGTCTGAGTGTTTCTTAGGACTAGAGGGATCTAGTGGTGTCACTTTGGGGCTTACGTCCTGTTTGACTATCACAAAAATCCCAGCTAGAGTGTGTCCTATTCGTAATGCCCTACAACTGGTAGCTTTTTCTACTGTTGTAGCAAGCATTGCGGACTGGAACTTGGCTATAGTGACCTTTTATACCTTAGGACTACTAACCACCTTTTGAGAGCATATCTTTCGCGAGCGCCATTCTTTTAAAAGATAAGATTTCGATCAGTAAGAACTTCCAATTAAGAAAATTTCAACATACTCCGACTTTGAACAGCACCAGTAATGGTAATTGTCATTCAAAAAATTTTAGTGATTGCATTTTGCATATACATTTAGACAAAATAAAATACAGTTGCATATGGTAGGGAAATCTCAAGATGGTCAAAATGATGCAGGTCATTTTATGGTTTACTATCTGGAGGAACAGTTTTGGTCGGTGAGATGCCTTCAAGACGGTTAGTGCTAGTATTGTATTTCGGCGACGTCTTCGTGTCTTGCCAACCCAGCTTCTGAAGAAACAAAATTTTGCTTCAGTTTATTCGATTTTCCCTACACCGGTCTTGAACCTCTCGTTTTAATCTCATCCAAGCTTAGTTTTGTTTACCGCTTTTCAGAACCCTGGATACTTGCCAATTTTTTGCCCCTGTATAAGGACCAGATCGTCGTTTGACCCCTGATTTGCCCCAGTATAAGGACCAGATCATCATTTGACCACTGATTTGCCCTAGTATGAATGGAGACTGCCTATCGCTCTTTTTCAGCTTTCTTAACTAGAGGGGCCGACTCCTCACGACTCCTCCCTTATTCATTTTATCGGTGCCGCGTTGCCCTGATTTTTTCCTAGGCCGCTATCATGGATTTTCGACTTAGCGGGCTTTCTTTGCTTGATTTGCCCTAACTTTTGCCTAGGCCGCCCTTGCGGGTTTTCGACCTAGCAGGCTTTTTTGCTTGATTTGCCCTAACTTTTGCCTAGGCCGCCCTTGCGGGTTTTCAACCTAGCTGGCTTTTTTGCTTGATTTACCCTAGCTTTTGCCTAGGCCACCCTTGCGGGTTTTCGACCCAGCGGGCTTTTTTTGTGCTTGAATTGCCCTAACTTTTGCCTAGGTCGCCCTTGCGGGTTTTCAACCTAGCAGGCCTTTTTTGTGCTTCAATTGCCCTAACTTTTGCCTAGGCCGCCCTTGCGGGTTTTCGACCTAGCGGGCGTTTTTTGTGCTTGAATTGCCCTAATTTTTGCCTAGGCCGCCCTTGCGGGTTTTCGACCTAGCGGACCTTTTTTGTGCTTGAATTGCCCTAACTTTTGCCTAGGCCGCGCTTGCGGGTTTTTGACCTAGCGGGCCTTTTTGTGCTTGAATTGCCCTAACTTTTGCCTAGGCCGCCTTTACGGGTTTTCGACCTAGCGAGCTTTTTTCTGCTTGAATTGCCCTAACTTTTGCCTAGTCGCCCTTGCGGGTTTTCGACCTAGCGAGCTTTTTTGCTAAGCATAATACCTCTTGACGGCATCTGAGTTGATAGGATTAGGAAAATCCTTCCCGTCCATATCTGCCAGGATTAAGGCGCCTCCAGAGCAAGCCTTCTTAACTACATAAGGTCCCTGGTAATTTGGAGACCATTTCCCGTGCAGCGCTTTCTGCATTGGCAACAGCCTTTTGATCACTAAATCTCTTTCCTGGAACTCCCGAGGATGGACCTTTTATCGAATGCTCTCTTCATTCTCTTTTGGTATATTTGGCCGTGGCATATCGTTGCTAGCCTTTTTTCCTCGATTAGGTTCAATTGGTCCATCCGGGTCTGCACCCACTCAGCTTCTTCCAGTTGGGCATCCATCACAACTCTCAATGAAGGAATCTTGACCTCGATTAGGAGTATGGCTTCCATCCCATACACCAGCGAGAAGGGGGTTGCCCCAGTAGAAGTACGGACTGAGGTCCGATATGCGTGCAATGCATAAAGGAGAATTTCGTGCCATTCTCTGTATCAGAGGACCATCTTCTGAATGATCTTCTTGACATTTTTGTTGGCCGCTTTGACCGCTCCATTCATCTTCGGTCGATGGGGGGAAGAGTTATGATATTGAATTTTGAACTGGCCGCACAACCCTGTCATCATCTTGTTGTTCAAATTGGAGCCATTGTTCGTGATGATTCTGCTAGGCAGTCTATATCGACAGATCAACTCCCTCTTCACGAACTTGACTACCACATTGCGAGTCACACTAGCATATGAGGTGGCTTCAACCCACTTGGTAAAGTAGTCAATGGCCACCAGTATGAAACGGTGTCCATTAGACGCTTTGGGTTCGATCGGGCCGATGACGTCCATCCCCCACATAGCGAATGGCCAAGGCGATGACAGGACATTCAACGACGTGGTTGGCATGTGGACGTTATCTGCATACACCTGGCACTTGTGGTAGGTCTTGACATATTTGCAACAGTCAGTCTCCATGGTCAGCCAATAGTATCCGGCTCAAAGAATCTTCCTTGCCATAGCATGTCGGTTGGCGTGGGCGCCGAAGGACCCTTCATGAACTTCTTTTAGAATCTTGGGCTTCACTGCGTCTACACATCTGAGCAGAACCATGTCGTGATTCCTTTTGTATAGGATTTCTTTGTTGAGGAAGAAACCTGCGGCCAGTCTCCGTAGGGTCCTCTTATCATTCTCGGATACATCGGCGGGGTATTCTTTATTTTTTAAGAACTGCCGGATGTCGTGATACCAGGGTTTCCCATCTAGTTCCACCTCCACTTCTTAACAAAATGCCGGTCTGGAGCGATGTTGGATGCGGATGAGAGGCATATCTTCTTCTCTCCCGATTTCAAACATAGACGATAAGGTGGCTAGGGCATCAGCCAACTGATTTTCTTCTCGAGGTATATGTGAGAAGGTAACCTCCTCAAAATGTTTCAGCAATTCCTGGAGGTGAGCTTGATAAGGCACTAACTTTGCATCTCTGGTCTCCCACTCTCCTTTGACTTGATGGATGACCAAAGCTGAATCACCGAAGACTTCTAGGCGTTTTACATTAGCTTCGATTGCGGCTTGAATCCCTAAAATACAAGCTTCGTATTCGGCCACGTTGTTAGTGCAATTGAAAGCTGGTCGGGCGGTGATAGGTATATACTGTCTTTCAGGGGAAATCAGTATAACTCTTATACCATGGCCCATCATATTGGACGCGCCGTCGAACAACATCGTCCATTTTTCTCCCCTGGCCCTCTCTTCTTCATTAAAGATTGCCATCAAGTCCTCATCAGGAAATTCCGGCTACATAGCTTGGTAATCGTCCATGGGCTGTTAGGCCAAAAATTCGGTGAGCGCGCTGCCTTTGACCGATTTATGGGTCACGTACAGGATATCATATTCTGAAAGCATCATTTGCCATTTTGCAATCCGCCCTGACAATGCTAGCTTCTCGAATATATAATTAATCGGATCCAAAGCGCAACACGTTCGTTCCAAGAGAGAATATTTGGCTTCGCAGCTCGTAAATTTCTTGCTCAGGTAGTATATTGCCTGCTCCTTCCTTCCGGACTCATCATGTTGACCGAGCACACAACCCATCGATTGGTCTATCACCGTCAAATACAAGATTAACGGCCTCCCAGGGACGGGTGGTACCAGGACCAGCGAGTTCTGTAGGTACAATTTGATCTTCTCGAAAGCCTCTTGGCAATCCTCATCCACACTCATGGGTTGATTTTTGCGCAAGAGCTTAAAGATCGGTTCGCATGTGGCTGTCAACTGAAAGATAAATCGGGGGATGTAATTGAGTCTTCCTAAGAAGCCTCGGATCTCCTTTTTAGTCTTTGGAGCTGGCATGTCTATGATCGCTCGAGCTTTGTCGGGATCAACCTCGATACCCCTTTCACTGACGATGAAGCCCAATATTTTCCCTGATTTGACCCCGAAGGTACATTTGGTTGGGTTCAGCCGCAGCTAGAACTTTCGCAGCCTTTCAAACAGCTTCCGGAGGTCTGTGAGATGGTCGTCTTCTGTCCGGGATTTGGAAATCATCTCATCCACGTAGACTTCTATCTCCTTATGAATCATATCATGGAACAGTGTTACCATGGCCCTTTGATAAGTTTCCCCAGCATTCTTCATTCCGAAGGGCATGACTTTGTAGCAAAAGGTTCCCCAGGTCGTAATGAAGGTGGTCTTTTCTCTATCTTCTTCGGCCATCTTGATCTGATTGTAGCCTGAGAACCCATCCATGAAAGAGAAATAGGAGAATTGTGCAGTGTTATCGACTAGCATGTCAATGTGAGGGAGCGGAAAATCATCTTTCGGGATGGCTCGATTAAGATCTCTGTAGTCTACACACATTTGGACCTTACCATCCTTCTTGGGGACCGGCACTATATTAGCGACCCACTCCGGGTAATTTGCAACGGTCAAGAAGTCGGCGTCAAATTGTTTCCTTACTTCCTCCTGGATTTTCAGGGACATATCTGGTTTCATCCTCCTTAGCTTCTATTTGACCGGCACACACCCGGCTTTCATAGGCAGCTTGTGCTCTACTATAGAAGTATCCAAGCCCGACATGTCTTGATAAGACCAGGCGAAGATATCACTATAATCTTGTAAGAGCGTGCCTATCTTGACCTCTCTTCTGTTTTCCTCGGTCCCCTAGTTTATCAAATCAGTGGGCTCCTGATGAGGTTTGATCACTTTGGATTCACGTTCCACCAGTCTCAAGATGTCATCGGTGGGTTCACACTCGAATTCGCCTCCTCCGTTGACTGGATTGACAACACAATTGAAATCGCCTAATACAATACTAGCATTGTCGTCGTAAGACGGTTTTTTATCAGATCTGCGAGTTGGGTACGAGAGAAAAAATAAGATGCGTATATTTAGCAGAGGGACATTTATTAGGAAGAGGAAAGGGAAGATTTTTGGATAATGCAACTGTATTTATCATTTATCAAACAAGTATATACAAAATGTTTTATGATTTGAAATAAAATTTTGCTATGACAATTATAGAATTACATTTGAACTGAACTAAAAGTCAGAGGTAGGTCAAAAATTTCCCAATTATTCAGTTCTTGTCCGGGAGAACAGGCCGTCACCAGGTTTTCAATATCAAATGGCCTCTCTCCGTCGATGGCTACAATCATGCCGGAGTGCTCGAAGTCAGCGCTTCGGAAACTTTGTGAGATGGGGACCTTCCTGACACGGGGCCTCAACATTCTATCTTCTTCAGTGGGCTTGTAACCCAGCCCGTACCGCCTCCGATTCTTGTTCAATGACAAGGGCTGAGACAAGCCGCAGTTGTTTTGCCCCAGTTTATCGCCGGGCTTGAACCCGTTTCTCAGCATCACTCGGGCCATCATCATGAGGACCTTGGGGGGCTTCTTCCGGTCCACCACCTCTCCCTCCTTGATGGTGGTGACGTTGGTGACCTCCAAGGCTTGGAAGTGGGTCTCCAAGGCCTCTTCGGCAGCTTCGATATATGGAGGGTTGGTGGGCTTACTGACCAGGTAATCTTCCTCTGCCGAGACGATGATCAGCTTATCGTCTATGATAAATTTCAACCTCTGGTGCAGAGTCGAAGGGACTGCTTTAGCGGCATGGATCCAGGGCCTACCTAGCAGGCAACTGTAGGCCGGCTGAATGTCCATTATCTGGAAGGTTATATTGAAGATGACTAGGCCAATTTGGACTGGCAGTTCCACTTCACCGATTACCTCCCTCCTTGACCCATCAAAAGCCCTTACTACCATGGAACTGGGCTTGAGGTGTACCTTCTCGTGTGGCAGTTTTGACAGCGTCAGCTGAGGCATTACATTTAAAGAAGAACCATTATCCACAAGAACTCTGGCAAGGATGTGGTCCATGCACTTTATAGAGATATGCAATGCCTTGTTGTGTGCTGCCCCTTCATCCGAAATTTCGCGGTCGGCGAATGTGAGGAAATTATTGGTGGTAATGTTGCTGGCAATCCCTTCAAATTTTTCCACCGATATGTTGTGGACCACGTAAGCCTCATTTAGTACCTTCAGTAGTACCTTCCGGTGGGGCTCAGAATTCATCATAAGGGCCAGTAGTGATATTTTGGCAAGTATGCGGTTGAGCTGCTCGATCACTGCGTACTCGCCTTGCCGGATTATTTTTGGGAATTCGCAGGCATCCTCTTCAAAGACGGGCTTCTTTAGCTCTTTTTCCGCCTGTCGTCTACTAGTTTCAGGCTCAGGGCCTGCCAATATCACCTCACCACAAGGCGGTTTTCCTCTTTCCTCAGCAGGGGAATAAATACGACCGCTTCTGGTCATACCTCCGATCCCAGCAATGATCACTACATCCGGGGTTGAGTTAACCAAATCTTCCGGTCTTGGCCCTCTTCTACTTTTCCCGCCAGATACCTCCATGTCATACTTCCACGGCACCGCTTGGTTGCTTTGGTATGGAAAAGGCCCATGAACCTTTATTACTACAGGTCTCATCCCTTTTGGTATTGCCTGGGCTGGCGCTTCGGTGTATCGAATGACCAGAGGCCAGGGGTGTCCCAAAGGGGATTCATTGACCATGTAGACTTCCTCGTCCACCTCAATGCAATTCACCGATGGTCCTGGTCCTCCATGGTTTGGCAGCGGGTTACTCCCCACGCTTGGCGCATCTTTTTCAAAGTTTAGCCATTTGGCATTGATTAACTTCTGGATCCTATGTTTCAAGGCCAGACAGTTCTCAGTAGAATGCCCAACCATTCCAACATGATAATGACATTTAGCCTCTGGATTGTACCACTTCGGGTATGGGGGTTCTAGTGGCTTAATGGGAACTAGTGTAATTAGAGAGTTTTGAATCAAACTGGGCAACAGCTCCGAGTAATTCATTGGGAGGTCAAGTTGCACCATTTTTCTTTGGTTGTTTTTTTTTTGTGGAGGTGGATTAGAGTTGGTGTTTGGTGTCCACGGTCTCGGAGGTTGTTGAGGGAATGTGGGTTGTGGCGGAAAAGTCGACTTGTTGAGGAAATGTTTACGGGGTGGAGTCATGTGTGGACGGTTTGGTTGGAATGGAGTAGGTGGGTTGTAGGTTGGCTGATAGGAAGGTTGGGTCGCGACCACCATATGCGGAGGTGTTTGGAATTATGGTTGATATGGCATTTGGTAGCTGGGGGGAATGATGGTAGGTCGGTAGGTAGGTTGGACTGTGGCCGCCCTGTTAGGGTCTGCTGTGACGTGGTGGGTTTCAGCCTCTTTCTTCTTCCACGGGCCATTCTCCGATTTCTTCTCGTTCGAACCACCGACAGCGTTGTGAATAATCTTCCCTCAGCTTAGGCCGCTCTCAATACATTCTCTGATCAGCACCATGTCGGAGAAATTGGCGGACACACTGCCCACCATTTTGTCATAAAAGGGAGTCGGGAGGGTCTCCATGAAGGTATTGATCATTTCACGGTCCAACAGAGGTGGTTGGACTTGAGCATATTCTTTAAAGGACTCATTTTCCTTCTTCATCATATTCTACAGCTGAGTCCGGTCTGGAGCCATCTCCATGTTGTACTTGTATTGTTTGAGGAAGGCGTCACCAGATCCTTTCCAACTGCGGATATGTGACCTCTCCAGCTGGGTATACCAACTGGCTGCTGCTCCAACCAGGCTGTCTTGAAAATAGTGGATGAGCAGTTTGTCACTGTGCGAGTGGGAGGTCATTTTCCGACAATACATTGTCAGGTGACTCTTTGGGCAGCCGGTCCCCTTATATTTCTCGAACTCGGGGGTTTTGAACTTTGGGGGTATGATGACATCTGGCACGAGGCAAAGATCGAAAGCCTCTATCGTTCCATACCCGCCCCCTTCGATGGCTCGGACCCTCTCTTCCAAGTGTTGCCATCTCCCTCCGAAGTGGGCCTCTTGATCGAGCGGCCTCGGCCATGGTTCATTCGGAGATTGGCCGGTATAACGAGGTACGGCATGTGGTCCCTCGGTTCTCGCAGCGTGACCGTGGGGGTGTGGTTGGTGAGGGTTTGCAGGATTGGTGGTGACCGAAACCGAGTATGTAGGGTCCTCGGTGACGGTCGTGTTTATGTGGGTGTAGTCAGGGTTGGTGTGAGGCGGGTATGTGTTGGGGGAAGGCAGAGGAAGTGTTTGGGTTGTAAGGATAGGGTGGTGGATTCATATGCGTTGGGTATGAGTGTGGTGGATAGCCGGTGGTGTTGGCAGGAGGGAGGTATGTTGGTGGGTTAAGGTGGTGAGGATGAGTGGTAGGGTTTGTGTGCGGAGGCCCGATAGGGGGATTTCGGTGGTATTGGTGAGAGGTAGGGATGTGGAGCGGAAGTGCATTGGGATTTTCAGCAGCAGTCACCCCTTGAGAACCTAACCCGTAGGAAGGTTCGTAACCTGGTGGCATCCCATAGGGCCACTCTTGTTCAGCAACCGCCTGAAGCGGCATTGATGCAGCAGCAGCCCCCGGTACTTCAGTTCCCGAAGGCCCCTTTGTGCCCTTCTCGAGCAGCTTTATCAGCTTAGCGACCTGATCTTTCAGCTCGGCCACCTCATTTCTTAGTTTCTCATTTTGCATCTCTAGCTCACTCATGATTTTTGTTTTTAATCGAGTGCTATAAGAGTGCCGGGGAAGTCGTGAGTCCGCAATCTTTGTTATCTGCGCAAAGTTAAATTAATTAATTACTTGATTAGAAAAACAAATTTTGAGTCCACAATAAATATGGGGGACCAGAATCTCGTTTGAACGTCGTTTGCCAATTGATTGCATCTTTTGCTTCGAGCATGAAATGGAAATTAATATGGAATCATATGCAGAGATGAAGCCATTTTATTCAATCGGAGACAAGGTTTATGTTACATTTTGTTCCTCCCGCTGGGCTAATACAACATATTTTTTCATTCGTAAGAATAAATCTTTACAAAACTAAATGAAAATGTCGACTTCAAGTGGCGTGTGGAGTGGATGTAGCGACGCTTCAGCCTTCTTGAGCAGTTGTGGTACCTCCTCTATTGCGGTGTTTGGCAGACTGGCCAACCTGTCAAAGCACTTGGTCCAATGATCAGCCGTATCTTTGTACCACTTGTTCTCATCTTGAATGTCGCTGATGCCCCTTTGCTGCATTTGTATGACCTCGATGACCTTCCACTTTTCTTCGTTCACTTCATTATGCCATGCTATAAGTAGGCCATCGATCTGTTTTTTCATTTCTTCTACCCGTTGCAGCAGGTCGTTCCTTTCTTCGATCACATAATCCGCCTCCAATTGGATTCTGTCCTTTGTAGCTAGGAGCTGGATTTTCTCCTCCCTGATCGTGTGGAGTCTAGCCCTCTTAGCTGTTGGCTTTCTTGGAGCGCGGCGTCCCTCTCTTGGACCCTCATCCCAAGCTTGAATGTCGCTGATGCCCCTTTGCTGCATTTGTATGACCTCGATGACCTTCCACTTTTCTTCGTTCACTTCATTCTGCCATGCTATAAGTAGGCCATCGATCTGTTTTTTCATTTCTTCTACCCGTTGCAGCAGGTCGTTCCTTTCTTCGATCACATAATCCGCCTCCAATTGGATTCTGTCCTTTGTAGCTAGGAGCTGGATTTTCTCCTCCCTGATCGTGTGGAGTCTAGCCCTCTTAGCTGTTGGCTTTCTTGGAGCGCGGCGTCCCTCTCTTGGACCCTCATCCCAAGCTCCTCCTCCAATTGGATTCTGTCCTTTGTAGCTAGGAGCTGGTTTTTCTCCTCCCTGATCGTGTGGAGTCTAGCCCTCATTTGCTGCACAGCGCTTCTTAGCTGTTGGTTTTCTTGGAGCACGGCGTCCCTCTCTTGGACCCTCATCCCAAGCTCCTTATTAGCTACTTGGAAGTTTAAGTGAACCCGAGCGGCGTGCTCACGCTCGCCCTTTTGTTGCTCTCGGACGCTCTCTATGATAGTCTCGTTCACTTGTTTTTCTCTTTTTAATGCAGCGCACTCTTGCTGGGTTTTCCGAAGCTCTTCTTCTAATTGGTTGTTCTTCTTAGTCATGGCCTCTAACTGTTCTTTCAACTTCTTCACAGCCTCGTCTTCAAATACTGCGGGTGGAGGTTGGCTACCGGAAGCGATGGCCCAATGTCTGAAAGGCAATTTGATCTGTTGTACCCTGTGTAAACACACAATTATGTCTGAGGCCCATTTCAAGGTAATTAATGGATAAACTAAAATTAAAATTCCAAAGAAATTCGAAATGAAACATAATTAAACAGTGAAAACAGAAGAAAAGATGAAAATCAAGGTAAGCAAAAGAAAAGGAAAAATAAATATCTATGAGAAATTAAAAGCCAAGAAATCAAGAAATTAAATAAAAAGCGAAAAATAAACAAAAAATTATTAAAAATTAAAATTCTGAAAAAGAATCAAAATAGAAAATAAAAAAAGGAAGAAAATCGAAAAAAATAAATAAAATAAAAAATAATAAAAAATCAATTAAAATCTGAAACTCAATCTGAAAAATAATAACAAAAATTCGAAAATGAATAATAAAACAAAATCTGAAAAAAAAAATCTGAAAATAAAAAAAAATAAAAAGAAGAAGAAAATTGAAAAATAAAGATTATTAAAATAAATTCTCAATTTAAATAAAAAAGGAAAACAAAATAAATAAAATTGAAAACAAAGTATGAAAAATAAATAAGAATTAAAAATCTGAAAAATCAAAATAAAATAATCAAAAAAAAAAAATCAGAAAATTAAAAATCGAAAAGAAAAACAGAAAATTAAAAATCAGGAAAATTAAGAAAAATAAATTTAAAATCTGGAAATAAAAGAACAATTAAAAACGAAAAGCGAAAAAACAGAAAGAAAATAAGACAAAAATTGAAATAAAATTAAAAAGAAAAGCCAAAATCAAAAGAGGGGGTTTCTGAAAAATTATAAAAGGGAACAGAGAGGTTTTGAGGGGGTTCTTCTTTTTTGGCTACGATTGGAAAGGGAAAAGGGCAGCTGAAGGAGAGGGAATAGGGGCATAGAATCGCAAAGGAGAGTTTTTTTCTGGGGATTTCGCTAGAGAGAGTTCTTTAGAAATGGGAAGGATCTTCAACTGAATCCTTGAGCGAGTGTCCCAGGATCACTCTTGGCGTCGGAGAAACCTGCTCGATCTGCACCTCAGCATTCAAAGCTTGATTTCCTTGGCCCTGCAACAGGTTAGTTGTTCAATTCTTGCACTGAGAATTCCACAAGAATGCATTAGCACATGGCTGGATCAAGAATTTTATTATCGAATTTGCTTTAAAGATTGTACAAGTTGATTAGGTATCATTCTTGATAGGATAGTTTCAGTTTTGTTTAGCATGAGGCTCTGTTTGTATGAATCTTGTTATGGCATATGTGATGTTTGTAACAATGACATAATCGACGTAGGGTGGTTGATCTTGAATCGGAAGATTGGAAAAGCCGACTTAGCCTTGAGAGTGAGTGAGTATAGGAAGCTAGAACACCTCTGTTTATGCACGATCAATTTGCCTATTAGCTTGAATTGAAGAATTCGAGTTCTCTGTTACATAAAATTCCCGGGGTAGGGCTCAATTCTGCCATAGAGATCAGTAGAAGAAGAAGAAAAAAACTGGGAAGGATGCTCTGTTCAGCCATAGTAGAAACAGGGGAGTTGATGTGAGCTGGAAATGGTCGAAAGGACGAAGGATCTTCCTTGGTCTTGGCTGGGACAAACTGCCTAGACATTAAGAACCTCTCTGTTTATCATAAAACAGGGGATGAGAGGGGTGGCAGGGGCACTTTTGGCCCTCACAGATAGAACGAATTCATCAAACTCTCCCCTAGCAAATGTTGGGCACCTCTTGACTATGCGAGACCCAATAGAGAAGAAAATCTCGCATATATCACCATTCTGTTATAACCTCTTAGATGGTGCAGAAGTAGAACAATCGCCACCTGAGGCATAGCTTAGACATGTTCCCTTTCACTTGCACCAGAGTAGATTTATCTAATCAAGGTAGTCATATATGATTACCCGATTGGAGTTGATCGTCTTGAAAGGTAGTTCCTAAGAGCCCCAATAGCACAGTGAGGAGTTTCCAAGTAGAGGGGGAAACTACAGCTAAGGTCCCTACCCTTGCATATTGGTCTGACATGAACCTAAGAAGCGGGCATGGCATCCTATCATGGGGATGGGTTATAGGGAAGCTAAGAGGTTATCGAGGCCACTGAAGGTAGGTATCAGTTCGAAAAGGGAACAAGGCTGCCCCATGACCCTCACAAATGGCCCCATGATGAGCTTGAAAAACTGGGGGTAGCAAGGCTTAAGATATATTCGACTATAAGCAGCCAATGAAAGCATGCATGCATGCAAAGCGGACATATGACCATGTAACACATATAATGCAGAAATGGAAGGATAATGTAATAACGAGTTGGAGTAGCTCAGCTAGCAGAAGGCTTAATCAACAAGCCCACTGCCCTGGGTTCAAACCACACCTCCCACACTTCTCCTTTTCCTGCCCAAATATCCGCTTAACAAATTACTATACTGCCCCTGTCAAATTCCAAAATTCCCAGTATGTCCCTGTTGTGTTAATTACCATTCTGTCCCTTAGCAACTTCCTTAATTCCTAACAGGTCCCTGCTGTGAAATTACTATATTGCCCCTAGGGAATTCTGTTAATCCCTATTATATCCCATATCCTGAAATTACTATATTGCCCCTAGGGAATTTTGTTAATCCCTATTATGTCCCATATCCTGGAATCACTATATTGCCCCTAGGGAATTCTGTTAATCCCTATTCTGTCCATATCCTAAAATTACTATATTACCCCTAGGGAATTCTGTTAATCCCTATTTTGTTCCATATCCTGAAATTACTATATTGCCCCTAGGGAATTCTGTTAATCCCTATTCTGTCCCATATCTTGGAATCACTATATTGCCCCTAGGGAATTCTGTTAATCCCTATTCTGTCCCATATCCTAAAATTACTATATTGCCCCTAGGGAATTCTGTTAATCCCTATTCTGTCCCATATCCTGGAATCACTATATTGCCCCTAGGGAATTCTGTTAACCCCTATTATATCCCATATCCTGAAATTACTATATTACCCCTACGGAATTCTGTTAATCCCTATTTTGTCCCATATCCTGAAATTACCATACTACCCCTTTCTAATTCCCTTAAATGTCAAGATTGCCCCCAAGTTCTATAATTACCAAGTTTACCCCCCTTAAATTCATAAAAATTCATAAAGATTCATAAAAAATTCATAAAAATTCATAAAAACTCCGTAATTGCCAAATAAATCCCAAAATTCCTGATAATTACAAAATTACACCAAAATTCCATCTAAACTCCAATTGCCTCAAAACAAAAAAGGGGGAGACCATTCTTCTCTTAAATTCAAGTTTTCTTTTTGCTCAAGAATCGGTATCATTTGCAAATCATCTCTTTTCAAAAACTAAAAAATCTTGTCCTAATGTTTTGGGGTTTCAAGTCTCACGCAATGGACTCTAAATAGGGAGCTGACGGTTCACCTGCTGTTCAACATTTAGTAGTTCGTATAGGTCCCCGTGTTGCCTTAGCCGCCTCGGGCCTTGTGTATGAGTGGACTTCAGGTCCTTTTTCAAACTTTAAGAATCCTTTTTTTTCAATATTTTGGGATTCTAGGTCTCACGCAATGGACTATAAATGGGGAACTGGTGGTTCACCTGCTGTTCAATATTTAGTAGTTCGTATAGGTCCCCATGCTGCCTTAGCCGCCTCGGACCTTGTGCATGAGTGGACTGAAGATCCCTCCCAAAGATAAAAATTTCTCAAAAACAAAATCCTTAAGTATTCTTTTCTCAAACACTTTTAGAAGGTCAAGCCTTCACAAACTGGAACTACGTAAGCCTTGAGTTTCCCATTGCACCAGGGAATACGTAGGAGCAAGATCAAGTCCTGTCAGGCTAACCTTCAGTTTAAGGGTACCGTTCTTCAGAACGGGCGAGTGGGGTGCCTAACACCTTCCCCATTCGTAACCGACTCCCGAACTTCGAATCTCATCCTCGAGTCAGGGTTTTTTCCAAATCTTTTTCCCTTAAATAAAAATTTGGTGGTGACTCCACTCCACTTTATCAAATAATTCCTTTTCAAAATTTCAGTGAGTTCGTCGTCTCGTCGGAATTACGGTTGCGACAGATGGCGACTTCACTAGGGAATAAAGAGAGTCAAGCCCAACAATTTGAGTGTATTTATTTTGATCCCTTCTCTGTTTTGTGCATGATTTATTCGTTGCATGTTATTTATCTGTTGGTTTATTCATTGATTTATTAATTTGTCTATTCTCTCTACAATCCTAGGATAGACAAACAATAAATTGCCATATATCTATACAATTTCCCCAATTGCAGGTATCCCAAAATAATGTGCCCTCCATACATTGCATACGCATTTTATTATGAGTGGGGCCCTAGACCTGGGTCTGAGTGCTGCCCAAGATTAGAGGAATCTAATGGTGTCACGTTTGGGCTTACATCTTGTGTGGCTATCATGAAAATCCCAGCTAGAGTACGTCTTATTCATAATGCCCCGCAACTAGTGGCTACTTCTACTGTTGTGGCAAGTATTATGGACTGGAACTTGGCTCTAGTGACCTTTATACCCCTAGGATTACAACCTATCTTGGAGAGGTTCATGCATTAAAAGCTTTAGATCCATAGGACAGGTCACCTCATTAGGACAAGAGGAGGGCACACCCTGTTTACACGACATCAGTTCTGTAAGAATTTTACTTACTTGCAAATGTGGAATTCCAAAATTAAAGAGAGAGGGAATGAAAAATGAAAAAGAAAAGAGGGGAAGAGAAAAGAGAAATTGAAAATAAGAAAGAAAAAAGAGAAAAAAGAAAAAGAAAAGAAAATGGAAGAAGAAAATGGAAGAAGAAAAAGAAAGAGTAGGCAAAAAAGAAAGGTGAAAGAAAATGAGGGAGACCAAAAAAGAAAGGTTAAAGAAAATGAGGGAGACCAAAAAAGAAAGGTGAGAGAATAAAAGAAATAAAGAGTAGGCCAAAAAGAAAGGTGAGAGAAGAAGAGAAAGAAAGAGTAGGCAAAAAAGAAAGGAGAGGAAAAAGGATAAGACTAACTAAAAAGAAGGGAAAGGAAAAGATGTAACCATAAGATAACCATATTTATCGCTTTTAAACCTTCATACATACATTATACATTAATAACCATTCATTCCGAGTCTAACATATTTGCTTTTTCTCCTTTTTCTTTCTTTTTCGAGGGACCAGTTTCTCAGCGACTATCGTAAGAGGGGTGAAATGGAAATTAATATGGAATCTGAGCAGTTGAAGTAGAAGAGACGTGTCGGTGTCAAAGTGGCAGACTTGGCCAATTTAGAGGTGTTTGCAAATAAATTGTCAAATATCCAGCAAATGGAATTCGCCAAAAGATACGGCAACATACTGAGACTTTTGAAGGTCCAAGTACAGGAAGGGGCCCTCACTGCCATGGTACAATATTATGATCCGCCTCTCTGGTGTTTCACATTCTCGGACTTCCAGCTGGCCCCCACTCTAGAGGAGTTCGAGCAGATTCTGGATCTGCCATTGGAGGGGACTAGGTCGTACCAATACCTAGAGCATCATTCCACCTTCCAGGCCGCCACCCAGGCTTTAGGGTTGCAGTCTGGGGATCCTTTGACAGGTTATCAAACAAGGAGCCAGGTCAAGGGATTCACCAGGGAATTCTTGGAGGAATATATGCAACACTTGGCCAATAACAACCAGTGGGCCATATACATGGATGTGCTAGCCCTTACCATCTATGGGTTAGTTCTTTTCTCTTATATGGACGACTTCGTCGATCTGAACGCAGTCGATATCTTCTTGGCCAAGAGAGATAGGGCAGAAAACCCTGTAACGGCCTTGTTGAGCGAGATGTTCGCCGCAACTTTGTCATGAGAAGAAGAGAACAAGGCTGATCTGTTGCCTACCTGTGTTATTCGTGTGGATAACCGCTCACATCTTCAAAAGGGATACGAAGACACAATATCCCATATCAGATTTTCTGAACTACCAGCTGAAGCCCATGAGCAACACCGAATGGTCATCCCATTTTGCCGGTCTGACGGAAGACCAGATTAGGTGGCAACCTTCATGGCAACAAAGAACGGAGGTCATTTATCACTGCAAGGGATTCCCAAATGTACCCCTCATGGGAGCCAGAGGTTGTATCAATTACAACCCGATACTGGAGCAGAGGCAACTGGCTTACCCTATCAAGGCACTGTCCGACGAGCTATTGACTCCTTTCTACCTGAGATACGAAGGAGACTTTGCTGAGAACCTTTGTAAAGTTCGAGAAGCGTGGAGGTCATCCACTCCTAAGGGGAAAGAGTTAGGAGTGCGAAGTTGCGCTGCTAAGGAAGAGTACAAGCAGTGGGTTAGAGATAGGGTGCCGTAGATTAAACTGTCGTTCAAACCCCCTACCATCCCGTCCGAAGGTCAACCAGCATCGGCAGTGTTTGAGGACGAGGTCGTCAAGAGCCTGAAAGAAAAACTAGAGGCTATGACCAAGAAGAATGCTCAGTTGGAAGAAGAGATCTTGAAGACACAACAAGAGAGCGTTACACAGAGAAGGGAGAATGACATAAACGAAGCCCTCATATCATGTATGCGAGAACAACAAAAAGGGGAGCGATAGCGTGCTTCTCGGGTGAACATGAACCTGCAGGTGGCCAATAAGGAGCTCGGCATGAGAGTGCAAGAGAGGGACGCCGCACTCCAAGAGAACCGCCAACTAAGAAGCACCTTAGAACAAATGAGGGCCAAAGTCCACATAATCCGAGAAGAGAAAAATCAAATCTTGGCTACAAAAAAAAGAGAGTTCAAACAGAGGCGGACCGTGTCACAGAGGAAAGGAATGACTTGCTGCAAAGAATAGATAACATGAAGAAGCAATTCGAAGGCCTACTCCTTGCTTGGCAGAATGAAGTGAATGAGGAAAAATGGAAGGTCATCGAGGTTATAAAGATGCAGCAAAACGGTATAAATGACATACAAAAAGAAAGCAGGTGGTATAAGGATACGGCTGAGCACTAGATCAAATGCTTTCAAAGATTGGCTAGCCTAGCAAATATGGCCATAGAAGAAATACCGCAATCACTCAAGAAGGCGGAAGCATCTCTGCATCCACTCCACACCCCGCCTGAAGAAGAAATTTTCATTCAAACTTGTAAAGACTTAATCTTAAGAATGAAAAAATATATTGTACTGGCCAAGCAGGAGGAACGAAATGTAAAATAGACCTCATCTATTTTGAATAAAACGGGCTCTTCTCTGTGATTCCATATTAATTTCCATCTCATACTCAAAGCACGATCGGCACTCAATGAGATTCTGGTCTCTCAGTATTTATCACATATCCAAACTTTATTTTTCTAATCAATTAATTAATGAATTTAACTTTTTAAACAAGTAACAAAATAGCGGACTCACGTCTCCCCCGGCATTCATATAGCACTAGATCGAGAACCAAAATCATGAGTGAGCTGGAAACACAATGAGGAGCTGAGAGGAGGTAGTCGAGCCCAAAGACCAGCAGCTGAACGCATGAAGCTACTTCAAGAAAGCCTACGTAGGACCGCAGGGACTGAGGCACCTGAGGCAGCCACTACATCAATGCCTCTTCAGGCTATCACTGAACAGGAATGGCCGTACGGACTACCACCTGGCTATGAACCCCCTTATGGGTCAGGTTTTCAAGGGATCTCGGCTGGTGAAAATACTAATGCATTGCCACTCCACATAAACCCTACCACCCATCAATATCATCCAAACCTTTCCTGCTGGACCTCCACATTCGAACCCTACCATTCACAATCCTCATATCAACCCACCAACTTACATGCCTCCCACCAATGCAACTGGCTATCCACCACACTCACACCCAGCATATACGAACCTGCCACCCTACCCTTACAACACAAACACTTCCTCTGCTTTTCCTACACATATAAACCCATGTTTCCCTCCTCACATTAATCCATCAACCACATACCCATACAACGTCCACCCCGACTATACCCACATGAACACGACTGTCATAAAGGACCCTACATATTCTGTCCCAGTCGCTATTCATCCAGCAAACCCCCATCACCCACATCCATACGGTCATGTTACAAGACCCAAAGGACCGTATGCTTTACCTCACCACACCAGCCCAGCCCTGAACGAGCCATGGCCAAAGTCGGCTGACCAAGAAGCCCATCTCGGAGGGAGATGGCAACATTTAGAAGAAAAAGTCAGAGCCATCGAGGGAAATGGACATGGGATAGTCGAAGCTTCGGAGCTCTGCCTCGTACCAGATGTCGTCATACCTCCAAAGTTCAAGACTCCGGAATTCAAGAAATACCGAGGGGTTGGCTGTCCAAGGAGCCACCTAACGATGCATTGCCGAAAAATGGCCTCTCACTCGCACAACGATAAGCTGCTTATTCACTGTTTCCAAGACAGTCTAACTAGGGCAGCAGCCAGCTGGTATACCTAGCTTGAGAGGTCTTATATTCGCTCATGGAAGGACCTGGCTAACACCGTCCTAAAGCAATACAAGTACAACATAGAGATGGCACCCGACAGGACTCAATTACAGAACATGGTCAAGAGGGAAAATGAGTCCTTCAAAGAGTATGCTCAGTGGTGGAGGGAGCTAGCCGCTCAAGTCCAGCCACCCCTGCTGGACCGAGAAATGATCAGCACATTTGTGGAGACACTCCTCGCGCCCTACTATGACAAAATGGTGGGCAGCGTCTCTGATAATTTCTCGGACATGGTGCTGGTCGGAGAACACGTGGAGAGTGGTCTGCGCCGAGGAAGGATTGTACATAACGCTGTCGGCAATGTGAGCACGAAAAAGCCGACAAATAATACATGGAAGAAAAAGGAGGCCGAGACCCATTATGTCTCTGCCGACCCAAACCGCCCAACCGCCGCACAGCCCATGTATCAACCAACCACCACATCGCCTAACTACCAAACACCCTATCAGCCACAATTCCTTACACACGCACATATGGTAGCCTCTGCCCAACCTACCTACCAACCAACATACAACCCACCTACCCAATTCCAACCAAACACTACTGTCATGATTCCACCTCCTCAAATGTTCCCTCAACAACAGCCTCCAAAACTGTGGAACCAAAACAATAACCCTAACCCACCTCAACAAAAAACCAACAACAACCAAAGAAAAATTGTGCAATTTGAGCCGATTCCAATGAGTTATTCGGAGCTGTTGCCCCGTTTGATTCAAAACTCCTTGATTGCACTAGTTCCCATGAAGCCGTTGGAACCCCATACCTGAAATGGTACAATCCGGAGGCCAAATGCGATTATCACACCGGACCAGTGGGACATTCTACTGAAAACTGTCTAGCCTTGAAACATAGGGTCGAAAAGTTGATCAATGCCAAATGGCTGAACTTTGAAAAAGATGCTCCAAGTGTGGGGAGCAACCCACTGCCAAACCATGGGGGAGCAGGACCCTCGGTGAACTTTATTGAAATAGAAGAGGAGGTAGACATGGTCAATGAATCCTTTCCAAGGCATCCTAAACCCCTTATTAATACAACCCACTTGGGAGGAGGAGGATGGACCTAGTTGGAGGTAGGATTGAAGCTCAAAATTCAGGGCAGTTTTGGGAGCTCCTCAAATTGTATTCAATGTAGCACAAAATTGTGCATAAAAATGAAAAGAAGAGGAAACATAAATTTGCAGAATGTAAAGAGGGAATTGGGGAAGGTGATTGCAAGAATTAAAGGCTGGAAATAAAGTGCAGAAATGGAAGAAAGGGCAAAACGAAAATGACCCAAAATTAAAGGGGAAAGGG
This sequence comes from Canavalia ensiformis, assembly GCA_026541065.1. Classification (NCBI taxonomy): domain Eukaryota; kingdom Viridiplantae; phylum Streptophyta; class Magnoliopsida; order Fabales; family Fabaceae; genus Canavalia; species Canavalia ensiformis. The sequence continues at coordinate 88,630 of JAMKYM010000721.1, forward strand.
GCTGAAAATTAAAGCATAAACTAAGAACCAGAATTGTAAATTGCAAGAAGGTAAATGGCAGAATGTAAATTGCAGAAAAATAATTCCTAAGCTAGGCGCCACTCCACTAGCTAGAGGAAGCTAGGAAGATAAGCAAGTTCCACCACATCGGAGGCTCCAATGATAAGGAAAAGGGTCTTAACCTCTAAGAACAAGCAAGGAGAGAAGAAAGAGAAGAGAAAGTTGCTCTCTCTCAAGGGAATTTCGGATTCCAATATCATAAAATGACCAAAGGTGTCATTTGCTTACATTAAGCCCTTATTTATAGGAAAAAGGAAGGGGCTGCTTGGTTGTGGGTTTGTCTGCCCTTAGCCAACCAAGCTCTTAACCTAAGCCTGCTCCTATTCTAAATAAACATTCATTCTATTCCATGTTGGAATAAGCTATTCTCACTTTTACAACTTAAAGAAATATACAACCAAATTAAAATTAGGAAAAATTTCAGTTTTATTATCCTTAAGCTAAAAATTTCTCTTGAAAGCTAATTTCCATGCTCACATCATCCTCTCCCCTTAAAAGAATTTACCGAACGGCAATCACCAATTCCCTGCAAAACAAAGGATACAAATAAGAAGAAGTATATGTGGTTATGGAAGAAAGAAAATTATGGAGAATACCAGGATCAAATACGAACCTCTTTAATTTTTCAAATAGTTGTAAACATTGGAAAGCAAATTTGACTATGAACAAAAGGTTGATTCGATTTGCAAGCTCATAGTTATTAACAAGCATGTCCCAAGTAAACTTACGTGCTTTGATCCATTTTCTTTTCCCTAAAGAGATCTTAGTGCTATGAATATTTGTAATTACTAACAAATTAAGCATCCCAGACAGCATTATCATAAAACAAGGATTGAAGCATGATAGGGACCTTTATATGTGAGAATTCTTATCCCCGTGGAAGCATATGAGACAGTGGTGATAATCTAGGCATATGAATGGATCTAGACACATGATCTCCAACAAATTTTGCAACAATGGTGTACCAAATGTTGGTAGAAGGCTGGAGTTCCATCTCTTGATTACTCTTTGTAAAGGAGATAATTTCAACCCTTATGATAGGTGAAAGAATTGAGGAACACTAGGCACTAAGTTTTCTTGATGTTCAATACCCTTACAGGTGGCAACCCTAGAGGTAACTCTTTTGGGAATACATCTTGGAACTCTTCTAGAAGTTCACTAGACTCAAGGTTTGGTTGAGTATTCAAGCAATACTCTTTGCACATGAGCATGTACATGGGTTGTCTAGCTAGAAGAGTTTGCCTAATTTCTCCTTGATTGATGAAGAGGTTTTTAACTTTTTCCACATGTCTCAACCTCTTATCTTTTTTTAAATTCTTTCCTTTAATTCCCTTCATTTCTTTCTCTCTTTCTTTTCATTTGTACTTAATCTTTACAAACCTCACTAGAGCCAAGGGAACTAAGGTGACCTTTTGGGAATTGAAAACAAATGAATACCTATTGCTATGCCCATCATGGTGAACTTTCCTATCAAATTGCCATGGCCTTCCCAAAGAGCACATGACTTGCTTCCATGGACAACATCACAAGTTACTTGGTCAAGATACCTACCTATGGAAAAGGCAACTAAGACTTGCTTATCCACTAAGAGGTCCCCATTTTCACTCAACCATTGCAACTTGTAAGGCCTAGGATGTGGGGTAGTGGTTAATCCTAGCTTTTGTACCAGCCTAGCACTAGCCACGTTGGTGCAACTTCCCCATCTATAATCAAAGAACATGTCTTCCCCAATCACACACCTTGTGTGAAAAATATTTTCTCTTTGGCTCTCATCTTCCCCCTTGACCATGCTTCCTAGTAATCTCCTAACAACAAGAAGATCACCTTAGGGGCATACTCTAATCCTTCTTGACAGAAGAGCTAGTGGCACTAGAGCTAGAGTTTTCACTTGAGGATTCCAAAGATGAGACTTGTCCATTATCTCTAAGGATCATGTTCTTCTTGTTAGGGCATTGAGAGGCAATGTGCCCTCGTCCCAAACACTTGAAACACTTAATGGATGATTCCTTTTTTATCGGAGTGGATGGGGTGTTGGCCTTTTCTTTCTTGGGATCTTTAATTTCCTAGGATCTTTAGGGTTAAAAGGAACATCCTTGTGGCCTTCCTTCCTTATTTTTTCCTTCCAAGAAGGCTTTGAGGTTGAGTATCTACTCTTACCTTTTTATGGAGTTGTTGTTCTACCTTTTGGGCTTGGTGGTAGAGTTCATTTAAACTCATATAGTTGTGGAGTTCCACAACATCCCTAATCTCATCCTTAAGCCCTTCAAGGAATCTTGCCATTCTAGCCTCCTCACATTCTTCTATGTTGGCTCTAATGATGGCTACCTCCATATCTTTGTAGTACTCATCAACAGTCCTATTACCTTGGGTTAATCTTTGGAGCCCTATTAGAAGCTCCTAAGGTAATGAGGTGGTACATACCTATTCCTAAGGATGGCTTTCATTTCTTCCCAAGTCTCAATAGGATGAAACCTTGCTCTCTCTTTCACTAGCTTATCCCACCAAATCAAAGCATAGTCTGAAAATTCAAGACTAGCTAGCTTTACCCTATGTTCCTCCCTTACTTCATAGCACATGAAAATTTGCTCTACCTTCAACTCCCATGATAGGTAGATTTCAGGGTCATTCAACCCTTGAAATTTTGGAATTCTAAACTTGGTTCCATCTATTCTTTCTTGGTTTCCATTTTCTCTCCTACCTCTATTCCTAATCCTAGAAGAAGCTCTATGACTATGATGGCTAGGAGAATGTCATCTCTACTTCTATGGATCCTACTCCTAGATGAATTTCTAACCCTAAGTGGAGACCTAGATGATTCCCTATCACTCTCATGCCTACCTTGATTCCCACCCCTGTGATTATTCCTTTGGTTTCTTCTAAGGGATTCATAGAAATCTTCTTGTGAAAGTTTCTCCCTAGGTGAATCAATTTTATTTTTGTTTTTCTTAGAACTACTAGACCCTTCATTTTGTTTCTTTTTAAACAAAGTTTCATTCCTCTTTTCTAGGTCATACAAGCGATCTTCAAATTGTTCACTTTGTTTTCTTAACATTTTTTCAAAGGTTTGGGTAAAGGCTTCTAGTTGTAACCTATTGAAGCTAGGTGGATAATCATTTTCACTCATGATGCTCTCCACTCAAGACACAAGATATGAAACAAATCAATTAAGAAAATCACAAATATTCTAAGTACAAATTCCTACCACATAAAACACTTGAACAATTAAGAAATTAAAATGAAGAAAGTTAATTGGTTTCTTACACAAACCAAGGTCCAAGATAAGGAAAGATAAGTAACAAGTAGTCACATAGGCTAAGTTGTAAACCTAGCAATTATGAAACCCCCTTATTACTCCTTTCAACAAGCACACTTAGACTCCCCGTTATGGCTCCTTAAAACCACACAAAGGCCTTGGAACTTACACACAATTACTAACAAAATTACAAGGAAAATTCCTAAGTACAAACTAAATCAAAAGGATTACAATATTATAACCCTACTACAACCAAATTCTAAAATTACACCAAAAAGAAAGTCCTAGTATGAGAAATCCTAATCTATTACAAATGGGTAAATTCTTCAAGTCAAGCTTCAAGTCCAAGTCTTCTTCAAGTTCAGCTCCAAGTCAAACAAAATTTCTTTCTTAGGGCTGCATACAAAATTAAACAAAGAATGCTTTGCAAACCAAGAAATTGTTAGCACAATTAAAACCAATTACTTCCTTCCTCACCAAGTGTTTGCCACTCTTAGTCACTAATTTGGTCTTGCTTTACTTTTGAAGAAAAACACATATTCAACTTAAAATTAGAGGCCTTGATGTTTCCAATGTGGTAAAAACTCAACTCATCCAGAATTCAAGAATGGACAAAACATAGGAATTTTGGGGACAAACAAGAAACTCTTATCACAAAAATTAGCTAAACTCAAAGGGATTAAAATTGTGACAAACTAGAATTCAAAGAAGACAAGCAACAATTAAGTGGTGAAAAAAAAAAGGCACTCAAAAGGAATTCAAGAAGGATGAATGGATTGCAAACTTGTGTGAATTGTTCTTAAAACTGAACTTAACCTTTCTTTGAAAGAAAATCATTCATGTGCATCATAGTTCATTCAAGAGGATAAATCCAACTCAAGTTGTTCAACACACTTCAATTGATCCCAAACTGAACTCAAATATTACAATTGAAATATAATAAAATGAAACTTTAAGATCATTCAACTCTGGAATTTATTTTTTTTTACTTTTTTTTTTGAAAAAAATTCTGCCCAGATTTTTTTTTTCACATTTTTTTTTTGTTCTTTTTTTCTTTTTTTTTTTGTTCTTTGTTGATTCTTGCTTTTTTGCCTTGTATCTTTTAGGGAAGTATAATGTACACTTATATCACTCCAAAACCAGCACAGGATTAACACTTAAACACCCAACAACAATATTTTCAAAGATCAAACACAAACTTCCTCAAGAACACATGAAGAACAGTGATGAACATGATGAACATGATGAACATGATGAACAATTTGCAGAATTTTGCCAAAATAATTGAGGGGTTTTTGAGGCAACAATGATCAAGTTTCAATTTCAACAACAAAACCCACAAATTCCAAAGGATTTGAGAGAACAATAGATGTGTTCTTCTTTGAAATACCCATAAAAAAAAACCAGAAAAGGGGTTCTTCAATTTCTTGACATTTTGATGCAATTTTGAGCAAATTCACCGATTAAATTGATGTTTAAGCAAGGATCCAACAATGTATGACTCAAAGCAACACAAATTACATGAATTCAAGCAAAGAAGGGCTGAAAATATGCAGAAAAACTGGAAGAAAAACAGAGACAAAAATGGGAGAAGAAGATGATGAAAAATGAAGGAGAAAAGTGAGAAAAGTTACCTCCAAACAACAAGCTCTTGATACCACATAATACAACCCACTTGGGAGGAGGAGGATGGACCTAGTTGGAGGTAGGATTGAAGCTCAAAATTCAGGGCAGTTTTGGGAGCTCCTCAAATTGTATTCAATGTAGCACAAAATTGTGCATAAAAATGAAAAGAAGAGGAAACATAAATTTGCGAATGTAAGAGGAATTGGGGAAGGTGATTGCAAGAATTAAAGGCTGGAAATAAAGTGCAGAAATGGAAGAAAGAGCAAAACGAAAATGACCCAAAATTAAAGGGGAAAGGGGCTGAAAATTAAAGCATAAACTAAGAACCAGAATTGTAAATTGCAAGAAGGTAAATGGCAGAATGTAAATTGCAGAAAAATAATTCCTAAGCTAGGCGCCACTCCACTAGCTAGAGGAAGCTAGGAAGATAAGCCAAGTTCCACCACATTGGAGGCTCCAATGATAAGGAAAAGGGTCTTAACCTCAAGAACAAGCAAGAGGAGAAGAAAGAGAAGAGAAAGTTGCTCTCTCAAGGGAATTTCGGATTCCAATATCATAAAATGACCAAAGGTGTCATTTGCTTACATTAAGCCCTTATTTATAGGAAAAAAGGAAGGGGCTGCTTGGTTGTGGGTTTGGGCTGCCCTTAGCCAACCAAGCTCTTAACCTAAGCCTGTTCCTATTCTAAATAACCTATTCTTATTCCATGTTGGAATAAGCTATTCTCACTTTTACAACTTAAAGAAATATACAACCAAATTAAAATTAGGAAAAATTTCAGTTTTATTATCCTTAAGCTAAAAATTTCTCTTGAAAGCTAATTTCCATGCTCACATCACTTATCATTCGCTATACTGAACCATCGGCCTCGCCGACGCCCAATGGGATGAGACCTGTCACAATAAAGGTGCCGGGACCCTTCCAGTATCGTAGTAACAAAGAAGTGCCTTGGAGGTATAACGTCGAGGTATTTGGAGGAAAAACTGAAGTGGATAGGTTGGAAAACTCCTCACCTGACGTGACCAACATAGCTGGAATAGGAGGAGTGACCAGGAGTGGTCGCATTTATGCTCCTGCCGAGGACGCAAGGAGGCAGCCGGTTACCCAAGACAGGGAGAGTCAGGTTAGATTAGAGCCCGAAAATGGCAGCAAAGAGGAAGAGAAGGAACTAAAAAAGGCTGTTTCAGACGAAGAGGCCTGCTAGTTCCTGAAACTGATAAGACAGAGTGAGTATACGGTAATAGAGCAGCTAAACCGTATACCCGCCAAAATCTCATTACTGGCTCTGATGATGAATTCAGAACCCCACCGGAGAGTGTTGCTAAAAATCCTGAATGAAGCACATGTGGTACACAACATCTCCGTAGATAAATTTGAAGGAATCGCCAGTAACATAACTGCCAATAACTTCCTCACCTTCGCCGACCGAGAGATTCCGGACGAAGGGGCAGGACACAACAGGGCATTGCATATCTCTGTAAAATGCATGGACCACATCCTGGCCAGAGTTCTGGTGGATAATGGTTCCTCTCTAAATGTAATGCCTCAACTTACATTGTCAAAGCTGCCACATGAAAAAATCCCTCTCAAGCCGAGTTCCATGGTGGTTAGGGCTTTTGACGGGTCAAGAAGGGAGGTAACGGGTGAAGTAGAACTGCCGGTCCAAATTGGCCCAGTTATCTTCAACATAACTTTCCAGATCATGGATATCCAGCCGGCGTACAGTTGTCTGTTAGGTAGGCCCTGGATCCACGGTGCTAAGGTAGTACCATCGACCCTACATCAAAAGCTGAAATTCATCCTAGACGATAGGCTGATCATCGTCTCAGCGGAAGAGGATTACTTGGTCAGCAAACCCACCAATCCTCCTTATATTGAGGCAGCAGAAGAGGCTTGGGAGACTCAATTCCAAGCCTTGGAAGTGGCCAATGTCACTACCATTAAAGAAGGAGAAGTGGTTGACCATAGGTGGCCCCTAAGGCTCTAATGATGATGGCCTGGGTAATGCTAAAGAACGGGTTCAAGCCAGGTGATAAACTAGGACAGAATAATGGCGACTTATCTTGATCATTGCCAATGAACAAGAATAGGCGGCGATATGGGTTGGGATATCAACCCACTGAAGAGAACAAGGCAATAAGACCCCGTTATAACAAGGTCCCTCTGTGCCACATTTCACAAAGTTTCCGAAGTGCCGGCTTCGAAGACCCGGGCATGATCGCAGCCATAGACGGAAAGGGGAAGATGACTATCAAAGATCTGGTGACGGCCTGTCCCCCCGGACAAGAATTGACCAATTGGGAAACTTTCGATCTACCTCTAATTTTTGGTTCAGTCCAAATGTAATTTTGTAATTGTCATGACAAAATTTTACATACAAACATTTTGTACATATTTTTTTGACAAATAATAAGTACAGTTCCAATTATCCAAAATATTCTCTCTTCTACTCCCCAATATATTTCCCTCTACTAAATATACATATCTTATTCCTTCTTCTCATACCCAATTCGCAGATTCGATAAAAAATCGCCTTGCGACAATAGTGCTAGTATTGTATCAGGCGATTTCAATTGTATTGTTGATCTGGTTGATGAAGAGACAAAATTTGAATGCGAACCCACCGATGATATGTTGAGATTGGTGGAGCGCGAGTCTAAAATAATCGAACTGCATAAGGAACCCGTGGATCTGATAAACTTGGGGGCTGAGGAAAACAAAAGAGAAGTCAAGATAGGCACGCTTATCACCGGAGACAATCGTGAACGATTGGTCTCACTCCTACAGGACTATAGCGATATCTTCGCCTGGTCTTATCAAGACATGCTGGGCCTAGATACTTCTATAGTAAAGCACAAGTTGCCTATGAAAGCCGGATGTGCACCAGTCAAACAGAAGCTAAGGAGGATGAAACTGGATATGTCCTTGAAAATCCGGGAGAAAGTCAGGAAGCAGTTTGACTCCGGCTTCTTGGCTGTTGCAAATTACCCCGAGTGGGTTGCCAATATAGTACCGTTCCCCAAGAAAGATGGGAAAGTCCGAATGTGCGTAGACTACAGAGATCTTAATCGAGCCAGCCCGAAAGATGACTTTCCACTCCCCCACATCGATGTGCTGGTCGATAATACTGCACAATTCTCCTACTTTTCATTCATGGATGGTTTCTCAGGCTATAATCAAATCAAGATGGTCGAAGAAGATAGAGAAAAACCACCTTCATTATGGCCTGGGGAACCTTTTGTTACAAAGTCATGCCCTTCGGATTGTAAAATGCTGGGGCAACCTATCAGAGGGCCATGGTGACACTATTCCATGATATGATTCACAAGGAGATAGAAGTCTACGTGGACGACATGATTGCCAAATCCCGGACGGAAGACGACCATCTCGCAGACCTCCGGAAGTTATTCGAGAGGCTTCGAAAGTTCAAGCTGCAGTTGAACCCGGCTAAGTGCACCTTTCGGGTTAAATCAGGAAAGCTGTTGGGCTTTATTGTTAGCGAAAGAGGAATCGAGGTCGACCTTGACAAAGCCCGAGCAATCATAGATATGCCAGCTCCAAGGACTGAAAAAGAGATCCGAGGCTTCTTAGGAAGACTCAATTAAATCTCCTGATTTATCTTCCAGTTGACAGCTACATGCAAGCCGATCTTTAAGCTATTGCGCAAAATCAACCCATGAGTTGGGATGAGGATTGCCAAGAGGCTTTTGAAAAGATCAAATCATATTTATAGAACCCGCCGCTCCTGGTATCGTTAGTCGCTGGGAGGCCCTTGATCTTGTATCTGACGGTGACAGATCAGTCAATGGGTTGCGTGCTTGGTCAACACGATGAATCCGGGAGAAAGGAGCAGGTAATATATTACCTGAGCAAGAAGTTCACGAGCGGCGATGCTAGATATTCTCTCTTGGAGCGAACTGGCATGGGCGGCACACCGCCTAAGACAGTATATGCTGAGTCACACCACGTGGCTAATATCCAGGATGGATCCGATCAAGTACATATTCGAGAAGCCTGCGTTGTCAGGGCGAATTGCAAAGTGGCAAATAGTGCTTTCGGAATATGATATCCTGTACGTGATGCAGAAATCTGTCCAAGGTAGTGCACTCGCAGAGTATTTGGCCCAACAGCCCATAGACGACTATCAGGCTATGCAGCCAGAGTTTCCTGATGAGGACCTAATGGTAATATCCGATGAAGAAGAAAAGATAGGGGGAAAGAAATGGACAATGTTATTTAATGGTGCGTCCAATATGATGGGGCATGGTATAGGAGTCGTACTGATTTCTCCAGAAAGACAGTATATACCTATCACCACCTGGCTAGCCTTCGATTGCACGAATAATATGGCGGAGTATGAAGCTTGTATCTTGGGGATCCAAGCAGCAATCGAAGCTAATGTAAAATGCCTAGAAGTCTTCGACGATTCAGCTTTGGTCATCCATCAGGTCAAGGGAGAATGGGAGACTAGGGACACGAAGCTAGTGCCCTATCAGGCCCGTCTCCAGGAACTGCTGGAACACTTTGAGGAGGTCACCTTCTCGCACATACCCCGAGAAGACAATCAGTTGGATGATGCCCTAGCCACTTTGTCATCTATGTTTGAAATTGGACGAGAAGAGGACATGCCTCTCATCCGCATCCAATATTGCTCTAGACCGGCATTTTGTCAAGCAGTGGAGGTTGAACCGGACGGAAAACCTTGGTATCATGACATCCGGCAATTCCTGAAGAATAAAAAGTGCCCTACCAACGCGTCCGAAAACGACAAGAGGACCCTACGGAGATTGGCCGCAGGTTTCTTCCTCAATGGAGAAATCCTGTATAAAAGGAATCACGATATGGTTCTGCTCAGATGTGTAGACGCAGCAGAAGCCAACAAGATTCTCAAGGAAGTTCACGAAGGGTCTTTTGGCGCTCATGCCAACGGACATGCAATGGCGAGAAAAATCCTCAGGGCTGGGTATTATTGGCTGACCATGGTAGCTGACTGCTACAAACACGTCAAGACCTACCCCAAATGCCAGATATATGCGGACAATGTCCATGTGCCGTCAACGTCGTTGAATATGCTGTCATCGCCCTGGTCATTTGCTATGCGGGGGATGGATGTCATCGGCCCGATAGAGCCTAAAGCGTCCAATGGACACCGTTTCATACTGGTGGCCATTGACTACTTTACCAAATGGGTCGAGGCTGCTTCATATGCCAGTGTGACTCGCAATGTGGTAGTCAGATTTGTGAAGAGGGAGCTGATTTGTCGATATGGATTACCCAGCAAGCTCATCACGGATAATGGCTCAAACCTCAACAATAAGATGATGTCGGAGTTATGCGGCCAATTCAAGATCCAACATCACAACTCATCCCCCTACCAACTAAAGATGAATGGAGCGGTCCAAGCGGCCAACAAAAATATCAAGAAGATCATCCAGAACATGGTTCTCTCAAACAGAGAATGGCATGAAATGCTCCCTTATGCCTTACATGCATATCGGACCTCTGTCCACACATCTACTGGGGCAACGCCATTCTCATTAGTGTATGGAATGGAAGCCGTACTTCCAATTGAAGTGGAGATCCCTTCATTGAGAGTTCTGATGGATGTTGATTTGAAAGAGGCCGAGTGGGTCCAGGCTCGGATGGATCAATTGAACTTAATCGAAGAGAAAAGGTTGGCGGCGATATGTCACGGCCAACTATACCAAAGAAGAATGAAAAAAGCTTTTGATAAAAAGGTCCATCCTCAGGAGTTCCAAGAAGGAAATTTGGTGATCAAAAGGCTGTTGCCTATGCAAAAAACACTGCAAGGGAAATGGTCTCCAAACTACCACGGACCTTATGTAGTTAAAAAGGCCTTCTCCGGAGGCGTCCTGATTCTGGCCAACACGGACGGGAAAGACTTGCCTAACCCCATCAACTTAGATGCCGTTAAAAAGTATTATGCTTAAAAAGAAAGCCTGCTAGGTCGGAAACTCGTAAGGGTGACCTAGGCAAAAATTAGGGCAATATAAGAAGAAAAAGCCCGCTAGGTCAACCATCCTCAAAATGACCTAGGCAAAAGTTAGGGCACACAAACAAAAGCCCGCTAGGTCGACAATCCTCGAAAACGACCTAGGAAAAAGTTAGGGCAAATTCAAGAAGAGAAAGCCCACTAGGTTGAAAACGCACAAGGGCAGCCTAGGCAAAAATTAGGGCAATTCAAGCAAAAAGGCCCGCTAGGTCAAAAACCCGCAAGGGCGACCTAGGCAAAAGTTAGGGCAATTCAAGCAAAGAAAACATCCTAAACTGAAAACCTGCAAGAGCGGTTTAGACAAAATAAAGGCAAAAACAGCATCGAAAAAATAGATAAAGGAAGATTTGTTCCTTCCGATTAAGAAAGTTGAGAAAGGGTAATAGGTAGTCTCCGGCTATACTGGGGCAAATCCATGGCTAAATCACGATTTGTGCCTTATACTAGGGAAAAAATTGGCAAATATCCACGGTTCTAGCGAAAGGTTCAAGACCGGTCTGGGGAAAGCCAAATAAACTGGGGCAAAATTTTGGCTTTTCAGAAGCTGGGTTGGAAAGGCAGGAAGACGTCGCCAAAGTACAATACTAGCACTAATCGTCTCAAAGGCATCCCGCCGACCAAAATCATGTCACCAGACATCCAGTAATAAAACACCCTACATCCTTTTGACTATCTTGTTAATTCCCTATCATATGAAACTGTATTTTCTTCTGTCAAAATATATATGCAGAATGTAATTACTCAAATTTTGAATGACAATTGTTGATTACTAACGCTATCCTAAAATTAGAGCTACATCGAAGCTTTCCTAATTGCAAGTCTTTTTGATCAAAAATCTTATCAAAAATGGCGCGCCCAACAGATATGCATGTAAAAGCAAGAAAGGCAGTAAGCAATTCATAAAGTCTAGCTCACTCTGAAGGGTATGATTAGTGCTAATAGAAAGCCTGGGAATCAGAGTCCGCAGACAAAATCGTGAAGTTTCTTCCCTGCTCAAGCCTACTAGTAGGCCATCTTTACATTTCCTACCTTCTGGGCCTATGATGTCAGGCCATTGCATCTTTAGTTTCTTGTTTTCTGGCCTATGTTGTCAGGCCACTGCATTTTATATTTTATCTTCTGCTTACTGGCCCATGTTGTCAGGCCATTGCATCTTTACATTTCCTGCTCTCTGGCGTATGTTGTCAGGTCATTGCATCTTTAGTTTCCTGCTTCCTGGCCTATGTTGTCAGGCCATTGCATCTTTACGTTTCTTCTTTCTGGCCTATGTTGTCAGGCCATTGCATACTTACGTTTCTGCTTTCTGGCCTATGTTGTCAGGTCATTGCATCTTTACAGTTCCTGCTCTCTGGCCTACGTTGTCAGGCCATTGCATCTTTAGTTTCCTGTTACTGGCCTATGTTGTCAGGCCATTGCATCTTTAGTTTCTTATTACTGGCCTATGTTGTCAGGCCATTGCATCTTTAGTTTCCTGCTTTCTGGCCTATGTTGTCAGGCCATTGCATCTTTATAGTTTCTGCTTTCTGGCCTATGCTGTCAGGCCATTGCATCTTTACATTTCCCGTTTGCTGGCCTATGCTGTCAGGCCACTACATCTTTAGTTTCCTGTTACTGGCCTTTGTTGTCAGGCCATTGCATCTTTAGTTTCCTGCTCACCGGCCTATGTTGTCAGGCCATTGCATCTTTACAGTTAGTGCTTTCTGGCCTATGTTGTTAGGCCATTGCATCTTTACAGTTTCTGGTTTTTGGCCTATGTTGTCAGGACAATGAATCTTTACGTTTCCCGCTTGCTGGCCTATGTTGTCAGGTCACTGCATCTTTATTTCCAGCTTTTCGGCCTATGTTGTCAGGCCATTGCATCTTTAGTTTCTTGCTTTCTGACCTATGTTGTCAAGCCGCTGCATTTTACATTTCTGCTTACCGGCCTATGTTGTCAGGCCATCGCATTTTATTTTCAGCTTTTCGGCCTATGTTGTCGGGCCTTCCACACTTTAATTTCCTGTAATTTTAGCATCTCAGCATATGAGGTCGAGCCTCGTATGTCTCTTCTTCATTCAAAAGATAAGATTTTCCACACCTAGGGTTGAAAACTCTGTAATCCCGAAAGTGCGGTATCTTCGAGATTATCTCGTTGCCTACCTCGGACATAATTAATTTACGTCTTTACCCAATTCTTACTACGATAATATAGAGAGTACTTCTCATATTATCTAACAAGAAGATGAGTAAAGAGGGCAAACTTGTAAACACTCAATTATGTCCGAGTCCCATTTCAAGGTAATTAATGGATAAACTAAAATTAAAAATTCCAAGAAATTCAAAATGAAACATAATTAAACTGTGAAAACAGAAGAAAAGATGAAAATCAAGGTAAGCAAAAGAAAAGGAAAAATAAATATCCATGAGAAATTACAAGCCAAGAAATCAAGAAATTAAATAAAAAGCGAAAAATAAACAAAAAATTATTAAAAATTAAAATTCTGAAAAAGAATCAAAATAGAAAATAAAAAAAGGAAGAAAATCGAAAAAAAAAAAATATAATCAAAAATAATAAAAAATAAATTAATTAATTAAAATCTGAAACTAAATATGAAAAATAATAACAAAATTCGAAAATGAATAATAAATCAAAATGAGAAAAATAAAAAAAAATAAAAAATAAATATGAAAATAAAAAAAATAAAAAGAAGAACAAAATTGAAAAATAAAGATTATTAAAATAAATTCTGAATTTAAATAAAAAAGGAAAACAAAATAAATAAAATTGAAAACAGAGTATGAAAAATAAATAAGAATTAAAAATCTAAAAAATCAAAATAAAATAATCAGAAAAGAAAAACAGAAAATTAAAAATCAAAAAACAAGAAAAGAAAATTAATAATCAGAAAAAAACAGAAAATTAAAAATTAGAAAACAAAAACAGAAAATTAAAAATCAGGAAAATTAAGAAAAATAAATTTAAAATCTGGAAATAAAAGAAAGATTAAAAACGAAAAGAAAAAAAAAAAGAAAGAAAATAAGGCAAAAATCGAAATAAAATTAAAAAGAAAAGCCAAAATCAAAAGAGGGGGTTTCTAAAAAATTATAAAAGGGGAACAGAGAGGTTTTGAAGGGGTTCTTCTTTTTTGGCTACGATTGGAAAGGGAAGAGAACAGCTGAAGGAGAGGGAATAGGGGCATAGAATCGCAAGAGGAGAGTTTTTTTCTAGGATTTCACTAGAGAGAGTTCTTCAGAAATGGGAAGGAGCTTCAAGTGAATCCTTGAGCGAGTGTCCCAGGATCACTCTTGGCGTCGGAGAAACCTGCTCGATCTGCACCTCAGCATTCAAAGCTTGATTTCCTTGGCCCTGCAACAGGTTAGTTGTTCAATTCTTGCATTGAGAATTCCACAAGAATGCATTAGCACATGGCTGGATCAAGAATTTTATTATCGAATTTGCTTTAAAGATTGTACAAGTTGATTAGGTATCATTCTTGATAGGATAGTTTCAGTTTTTTTTAGCATGAGGCTCTGTTTGTATGAATCTTGTTATGGCATATGTGATGTTTGTAACAATGACATAATCGACGTATGGTGGTTGATCTTGAATCGGAAGATTGGAAAAGCCGACTTAGCCTTGAGAGTAAGCGAGTATAGGAAGCTAGAACGCCTCTGTTTATGCACGATCAATATGCCTATTAGCTTGAATTGAGAATTCGAGTTCTCTGTTGCATAAAATTCCCGGGGTAGGGCTCAATTCTGCCATAGAGATCAGTAGAAGAAGAAAAAAAAAACTGGGAAGGATGCTCTGTTCAGCCATAGTAGAAACAGGGGAGTTAATGTGAGCTGGAAATGGTCCAAAGGACGAAATTACTATATTACCCCTAGGGAATTCTGTTAATCCCTATTCTGTCCTATATCCTGAAATTACTATATTGCCCCTAGGGAATTCTGTTAATCCCTATTCTGTCCCATATCCTAAAATTACTATATTGCCCCTAGGGAATTCTGTTAACCCCTATTCTGTCCCATATCCTGGAATCACTATATTGCCCCTAGGGAATTCTGTTAATCCCTATTATATCCCATATCCTGAAATTACTATATTACCCCTACGGAATTCTGTTAATCCCTATTCTGTCCCATATCCTAAAATTACCATACGGCCCCTTTCTAATTCCCTTAAATGTCAAGATTGCCCCCAAGTTCTATAATTACCAAGTTTACCCCCCTTAAATTCATAAAGATTCATAAAAATTCATAAAAAATTCATAAAAACTCCTTAATTGCTAAATAAATCCCAAAATTCCTGATAATTACAAAATTACACCAAAATTCCATCTAAACTCCAATTGCCTCAAAACAAAAAAGGGGGAGACCATTCTTCTCTTCAATTCAAGTTTTCTTTTTGCTTAAGAATCGGTATCATTTGCAAATCATATCTTTTCAAAAACTAAAAAATCTTTTCCTAATGTTTTGGGGTGCCAAGTCTCACGCAATGGACTCTAAATGGGGAGCTGGCGGTTCATCTGCTTTTCAACATTTAGTAGTTCGTATAGGTCCCCGTGCTGCCTTAGCCGCCTCGGGCCTTGTGCATGAGTGGACTTGAGGTCCTTTTTCAAAATTTAACAATCTTTTTTTTTTCATTATTTTGGGATTTTGGGTCTCACGCAATGGAGTCTAAACGGGGAAGTGGCGGTTCACCTATTGTTCAACATTTAGTAGTTCGTATAGGTCTCCGTGCTGCCTTAGCCGCCTCGGACCTTGTGCATAAGTGGACTGAAGATCCCTCCCAAAGATAAAAATTTCTCAAAAACAAAATAAAATCCTTAAGTATTCTTTTCTCAAACACTTTTAGAAGGTCAAGCCTTCACAAACTAGAACTACATAAGAATCGAGTTTCCCATTGCACCGGGAAATACGTAGGAGCAGGATCAAATCCTGTCAGACTAACCTTCATCAAATTATGTATTTTCATGCTAGTTAAAGGGATCAAAACATTTTTTCAAAATCACACACTCAGTTTAAGGGTATCGTTCTTCGGAACGGGCGAGTGGGGTGTCTAACACCTTCCCCATTCGTAACCGACTCCCGAACTTCGAATCTCATCCTCGAGTCAGGGTTTTTTCCAAATATTTTTCCCTTAAATAAAAATTTGGTGGTGACTCCACTTTATCAAATAATTCCTTTTCAAAATTTCAGCGAGTTCGTCGTCTCGTCGGAATTACGGTTAAGACACCCAGTTCCTGGCCCACTACTTGTACTCTTCTTTGGCGTCACAGCTCCGAACTCCTAGCTCCTTTCCTTTGTGTGTGACGTCCTCCCAAGCTTCTCGAACTTTCCAGAGACTATTGGCGAAATCTCCTTCATATTTCAGGAAGAAAGAGGTCACTTGCTCATCTGATGACGCGGTCCTGAGAGGATAAGTCGGCTGCCTTTGCCCCAGTATTGGATTGTAGTTGATACAACCCTTGGCTCCCATGAGAGGTACGTTTGGGAACCCCTTGCAATGATATATGATGCTTGTTCTTTGTTGCCATGAAGGTTGCCATCTGATCCGCTCCTCAGTTAGGCCAGCGAAGTGAGCTGACCATTCATCATTGCTCATGGGCTTTATCTGGTAACATAGCAAATCCGCTATAGGACATTGTACCTTCGTGTTCCTCTTGAAGATGTGGGCAGTTATCCACATGTACAGCATAGGCAAGCAGCAAATCAACCTCGTTCTCTTCTTCTCGTGGCAAAAGTTCAGTGTACTGTAGGCGTCTGCTAATAAAGTGGTGACAGGGTTTTCATCTTTGTTCTTCCTTGCCAAGAATATGTCCACAACATTTAAATCCACGAAATCCTCCATATATGGGAAAAACACCAGCCTGTAAATGGCGAGAGCTAGCACGTCCATGTACACGGCCCGCTGGTTGTTGCTGGCCAAATGTCGCATGTATTCCTCCAAGAACTCTCTAATGAACCCTTTGACTAAGCTCTTGGTTTGGTAATCAGCCAGCCGATCTTCGAACTGTAGACCTAGAGCCTGTGCGATAACTCGGAAGGTGGAATGATGTTCCAAGTGCTGATATGACCTACTCCCTTCCAACGACAGATCCAGGATCTATTCGAACTCCTCCAAGGTGGGAGTTAGCTAGAAATCTGGAAATGTGAAGCATCAAAGGGGAGGGTCGTAGTACTGCACCATGGTTGTGAGAGCCTCTTCCTGTACCTGGACCTTCAGCAACTTCAGTATGTTGCCGTATTTTTTACAGAAGGACAACTGTTGTATGCTTGTCAACTTGTTCCCAAGCATTTCCAAACTCGCAAGGTCTACCACCTTGACCCCGATGCGTCTCCTCTTCTTCAACTGCCCGGATTCCATATTAATTTTCATTTCACCTTTTTAGTAACAGTTCCTAAGAATCTGGTCCCCCAAAAAAGAAAAAGAAGACAAAGCAAACATGTTAGACTCGGGGATGGATAAGGTTAATGCATGATGCATAAAAAATTAAATAATAAATATGGTTGGGTTCTTTTTACCGCCCTCTTTTCTTTCCTTCCTTTTCTTTTATTTTTTCTTTTTTTCCATTCCCTTTTTTTTCTCTCCTTTTTCTATATACATTCTTTTTCCTTTCTTTTTCTTTCTTCCTCCTTCTTTTCCTTCCTTCCCCTCATTTTGTTTATTTCTTTTCTCTCTTTTCTCTTTCCATTCTCCTCTCTCCTCCTATTATTTTCTTTTCCCCTCTTTTCACTTATTTCTCTCTTTTTCTCTTTTTGGAGCCTCCTTTTTTTTCTTCTTTTTCTTTCTTTTTTTTTTTATTTCTTTCTATCCATTTCCCCTATTGCAGGTAAGTAAAATGCTTATAGAATGGGTGTCGAGTAACCGGAGTGTGCCCTCCTTATGTCCTAGAGGGGTAACTTGTCCTATGGGTCTAGAGCTTTTAATGCATGAACCTCCCCAAGGTGGTTTGTAATCCTAAAGGTGTAAAGGTCACTAGAGCCAAGTTCCAGTCCATAATGCTTGCCACAACAGTAGAAGTAGCCACTAGTTGCGGGACATTATGAATAGGATGCACTCTAGCTGGGATTTTCGTGATAGCCACACAGGACGTAGGCCCCAACGTGACACCACTAGATCCCTCTAATCGCAGGCAGCACTGACCCGGGTATAGGGCCCCATTGATGATAAAATGTAATGCAATGTATGGAGAGCACATTTTTGGGATACCTTCAATTGGGGAAATCGCGCAAACATGTACAATAATTCATTGCTCGTCTAACCTAAGGTTATACAGATAATAAACAAACCAATAAATCGAAGCAGATAAACAAATCATGCAATAAATAAACATGCACATAAATAAAGGAGGGATCTAAATTAAACACACTCAATTTTGTTGGGCTTGACTCTCTAGAATTCCCTAGTGGAGTCACCATCTGTCGCAACCGAATTCCAACGAGACGACGAACTCGCTAAAATTTTGAAAATGAATTTATTGTTTTATGTTGAGTCGCCACGAAATTTTTATTTAAGGGAAAATACTTGGAAAAAACCTTGACTCGAGGAAGAGATTTAGGTTCGGGAGTCGGTTACGAATGGGGAAGGTGTTAGGCACCCCACTCGTCCGTTCCGAAAAACGGTACCCTTAAACTGAGTGTGTGATTTTTGAAAATTGTTTGATCCCTTAATTAATGTGAAAATAAATAAATTGACGGAGGTTAGCCTAACAGGACTTGATCCTACTCCTACATATTCCCCAATGCAATGAGAAACTCAAGGCTTACGTAGTTCTGGTTTGTGAAGGCTTGACCTTCAGAGGTGTCTAAAGGAAAGGTGACATTTTGACAAAATTTTCATTTTTTGGAAGGACCTTTAGTCCATTCATGCACAAGACCTGAGGCAGCTACGGCAGCACAGGGGCCTATACAAACTACTAAACGTTGAACAACAGGTAAACAGTCAGTTCCCCATTTAGAGCCCGTCGCGTGAGACCAAGAGTCCCAAAATATTTGAAAAGGGAGCTTTTATTTTTGGAAGAGACCTTTTGTCCACTCATGCACAAGACCCGAGGCGGCTACGGCAGCATGGGGGCCTATACGGACTACTAAACATTGAACAGCAGGTGAACCGCCAGTTTCTCATTTAGAGCCCATTGCGTTAGACCAAGAATCCGAACATATTTGAAAAAAGGAGCTTTTATTTTTGGAAGGATCTTTAGTCCAATCATGCACAAGACCCGAGGCAGCTACGGCAGCACGGGGGCCTATACAGACTGATAAACGTTGAACAACAGGTGAACCGCCAGTTCCCCGTTTATAGCTCATTGCGTGAGACCAAGAATCTCAAAATTATTTTAAAAAAGAATTTTATTTTAAAGAAGAGGATCGAAAAGGGAAAATTTATTGTAATTATCAGGAGTAGAGCGTGCTTTTGGTAAGGAAGCAACTTTATTTGAGGTTTGGGGGATTTATTAGCAATTATGGAATTTTTGGGGATTTATTTAGCAATTATGGAATTTTTGGGGATTTATTTGGTGATTTTGTGGAATGAGGGGGCATTTTGGTAATTTTGGGCTTTTGAGGGGCTAATTTGCGAATAAGGAAAAGTGGAGGGGCTACTTTGCAAATAAGGGAAACTGGAGGGCTATTTGCAAATAAGGGAAATTGGAGGGGCTGATTTGCAAATAAGGGAAAGTAGAGGGGCTAATTTGCAAATAAGGGAAAGTAGAGGGGCTAATTTGCAAATAAAGGAAATTGGTGGGGCAGTTTTGCAAAATAGGAACTTAAAGGGGTCGTTTTGCAGTTTTGACAATGACATCCCTTTTGGAGGGGGGCCCACGTCGCCCTGCATGGGGTGCTGTAGCAGGGGGTCTTCCTCTCCCACGTCTTCTCCACCCAGAGCCCATGCATTGAACTCCTACCGCCGGCCACTAGCGTTTATGCGGGTGAACGGGCGTTCGGCGGAGAAGCTTTCCATGGCGTTCCACAGGCCCCGATCTCAGACGGTTACTGGCTATCCCACCACTCCGAGAAGGCCCTGTTCAGGGGATTGAATGGAGTTACAAAATCTTTTACCCAAGCGCGAGCGTGAGGACCGAATTGGCCTGTACATTTCAGCCATGCTCGAGTCGCGAAGAAGACCGGGGCTGAGGCTCCTGATCCAGCGAGGCGTCTTCCCCTGTTGGCACCGGCTAAGCCCCTATGCGAGTGACTCGTTCTTCTTGCGCACGAGGGCGGCGGGGTAGGGAAGAACATCTTTGCCCAGCTCACCAGCCTTGCTCCGCGACTGACACCCTACGCCGACTCCGCGGGGTTCGCCGCTGCTTCTCTGATCACTGAGCGTTTCCTGGATGCCGGGGGGATGCGATCTGGTCGGGTGCCCTGTTTCCTGGTGGCCTGAACCGCTAATGCTATTTCGCACTCCATGGTCACGATGCGGGGAGCTCTACCATGAGCATGAAGAAATGAAAACAGGTGCGCGTTACGGCTATGACCTGCTATTTCGCTTTAAGTTTCCATGAAGATTGCCCGATCTTGGCCAACACCGCGGCCTCCGGTTTTTGTGAAATCCGCCGAGAGCTTCTTGTCGAGTTTCTCCGGATTGTCAGTGATCGCGGGGCGAGCACCGGAGCGGTTTAGGTGTCATCGGTGAAGCCAAGAACGCGACTGACAATGAGCTGTGATCCGGTTTCCGGCGCACTCCCGGAGTCCAGGGCCGCTGCGTCGACGGCAGCGCCAGGCGTTCGCCGCCACTTGTACCTCGGGTTCTTCGTCCGTTAACCGGACAAAACTGAACGAGGCAGGGCGTAATCGGCCTCTGGATCTGCCCTAACTTTATAGACGCAGAATTATAATTGTAACTAGACGAGTATCTTAATCTGTGCCTAGTTCTATGTTCGATTTCTTTTTGCACATTTTTCAAACACCTAATGCATAATTGCAGCGATTTCATCCGATCTGGTTTCAATTTTCACGATTCTCACCATGCGATTTTCTAGGCATTCAATTCAGGTTTTACATTTGCATCAGGCAATGGTTTTAATTTGAACGCGCTTAGGGAAATGGCTAACCTGTATGTGGTGGTTCACGGCGGTTTTGCTCTTGGTCAGCGATCGCGAACTTTTCCTCACGCTCCTGCTTGCGTCGGGAATCCAGAGACGAAAACCGAGAGTGGTTTTTTGTTCTTGAGCAAAGTTCTCTCTCCCACTCCCTTTTTTGAAAAATCTTCCAACCCCTAGACCTTCGCCCTTTTTCCTTTTACAGCCCATTTCCTTTTTGGCCTTCCTTTTTTTTTTGAATTTTTCATTTTTTCGATATTATTTATTGTTTATTATTTTTTTTTTATTTTTTTTTAATTTTAATCTTTTTATTACTTTTCCTGCTTTTAAATTTTTATTATTTTTTTTCTGATTTTAAAATTTTTATCATTTTCTCCATATTTTAAATTTATTTTATTTCCAGGTTTTAATTTTTATTTTTTTTAGGTTTTCCTTTTTCCATTAATTTTTTTAGATTTTTGATTTTTCTTTAATTTTGCAGACTTTTTCTTTTTTCCTTACAGATTTTTTTTAATTTTTTTCAGATTTTAAATTCTTCTTTAATTTTTCCAAATTCTTAATTTTTAATATTTCCGAATTTTTAATTTTTAAATTTTTCAGATTTTTAATTCTTCAATTTTTCAGATTTTCTTTTTCCTTTAATTTTTCCAGATTTTTAATTTTTTAGATTTTTCATTCTTTAATTTTTCAAATTTTTCTTGTTCTTTAATTATCCAAATTTTTATTTTTATTATTATCTTCGGATTTTAATTTTTTATTTCTTTTTCCTTTTTCTTTCTAATTTTATTTCCTTTAATTTACCTTATTTATTTCCTCCGCCTTTTTGCATACATTTTTTTTGTTTTCTGTTTAATATCCATTCATCATTTAAATTAGGGTTAATTAGTACATTCAATGAGCGGGAGCCTCAGACGTAATTGGGTGTTTACAAGCGGTAACCTGAACCATGAACCCTAGAACCCTGGTACCTGCTGCCCTCAACTCTAAACCCTAGAATCTGGAACCATGACTCTGAACCTTGAACCCTCGAACATGGAGCCTTGAACTTTAAACCTAAACCTTGACCAATGAACACTAACCTTAGAACCTGGAACCTAAGCCTTGAAACCTAGAACCTCCAACCATGAACCTGGTAGCTTAAACCCTAAACCGTGAACCCTAAACCCTAAAACCTAAATGATAAACCCTAAATCCTACAACCTTGCGACTTGGAGTCCTCAATTTTGAAACCGGTAACCTGAACGATGTCCCCTAGAACCCTGGTACCTGGTGCCCTATACTCTTCACCCTAAAACCTAAACGATAAACCCTAAATCTTACAACCTTGCAACTTGGAGTCCTCAATTTTGAAGCCGGTAACCTGAACGATGCTCCCTAGAACCCTGGTACCTGGTGCCCTATACTCTTAACCATAAAATCTGGAATCCTGACTCTGAACCCTGAACCATGAACCATGAACCATGAACACTAAACCGTAGAACCGGGAACCTGAACCTTCAAAACCTGGAACCTCAAACCTTAATCCTGGAACCTTAAACCCTAAACCATGAATCGTAAACCCTAAAACCTAAACCATAAATCCTAGAACCGTGCAACTTGGTGTCCTCAACTTCGAAACTGGTAACCTGAACCATTAACCCTAGAACCCTGGTACCTTGTGCCCTCAACTCTTAACCCTAGAATCTCAAACCCTGACTTTGAACCCTGAACCCTGGAACATGGAGCCTTGAGCTTTGAACCTAAACTGTGAACTCTAAACCCTAAAACCTAACCAGTAAACCCTAAATCCTACAACCTTGCAACTTGGAGTCCTCAACTTTGAAGCCGGTAACCTGAACAATGCACCCTAGAACACTGGTGCCTGGTACCCTAAACTCTTAACCCTAGAATCTTTAACCCTGACTCTAAATCCTGAACGCTGGAACATGGAGCCTTCAACTTGGAACCTAAGCCTTGAACCGTGAACATTGAACCCTAGAACCTGGACCCTCAAACGTAGAAGCTGGAACTTGAAACCCTAAACCATGATCCCTAAACCCTAAAACCTAAACGGTAAACCCTAAATCCTACAACCTTGCGACTTGGAGTCCTCAATTTTGAAACCGGTAACCTGAACGATGCCCCCTAGAACCCTGGTACCTAGTGCCCTATACTCTTCACCCTAAAACCTAAACGATAAACCCTAAATCCTACAACCTTGCAACTTGGAGTCCTCAATTTTGAAGCCGGTAACCTGAACGATGCCCCCTAGAATCCTGGTACCTGGTGCCCTATACTCTTAACCCTAAAATCTGGAACCCTGACTCTGAACCCTGAACCTTGGAACATGGAGCCTTCAACTTTGAACCTAAACCTAGAACCATTAACACTAACCTTAGAAACATGAACCTAAACATTGAAACTTGGAACCTCAAACCATGAACCTGGAAGCTGAAATCCTAAACCGTGAACCCTAAACCCTAAAACCTAAACGGTAAACCCTAAATCCTAGAACCTTGAAACACAGAGCCCTCAACTTCAAAACCGGTAACCTGAACCATTAACCCTAGAACCCTGGTACCTCGTGCCCTCACCTCTTAACCCTAGAATCTCGAACCCTGACTCTAAAACCCTAAACCATGGAATATGGAGCCTTGAACTTTGAACCTAAACTGTGAACCATGAACACTAAACCATAGAACCTGGAAACCAAACACTAAAACTTGGAACCTCAAACCTAGAACCTGGAACCTTAAACCCTAAACCCTAAACCATAAACCATAAAACCTAAAATGTAAACCCTAAATCCTTGAACCTTGCAACTTGCAGTCGTCAACTTCGAAACTGGTAACATGAACCATGAACCCTGGAACCCTGGTACCTGGTGCCCTAAACTCTTAACCCTAAAATCCTGAACCCTGACTTTGTACCCTGAACCTTGGAACAAGGAACCTTGACCTTTGAACCTAAACCTTGAACCATGAACACTAAACCATAGATCCTGGAACCTGAACCTTGAAACCTGGAACTTGAAACCCTAAACTGTGAACTCTAAACCCTAAAACGTAACCGGTAAACCCTAAATCCTACAACCTTGCAACTTGGAGTCCTCAACTTTGAAGCCGTTAACCTGAACAATGCACCCTAGAACACTGGTACCTGGTGCCCTAAACTCTTAACCCTAGAATCTTCAACCCTGACTTTAAACCCTGAACGCTGGAACATGGAGCCTTCAACTTTGAACCTAAGCCTTGAACCATGAACATTGAACCCTAGAACCTGGAACCTGAAACCCTAAACCATGATCCCTAAACCCTAAAACCTAAACGGTAAACCATAAATCCTAGAACCTTGCAACTTGCACTCCTCAACTTCGAAACTAGTAACATGAACCATGAACCCTAGAACCCTGGTACCTGGTGCCCTAAACTCTTAACCCTAAAATCTTGAACTCTGAATTTGTACCCTGACCCTTGGAACAAGGAGCCTTGAACTTTGAACCTAAACCTTGAACCATGAACACTAAACCGTAGATCCTGGAACCTGAACCCTGAAACCTCGAACCTCGAACCTAGAACCTGGAACTTGAAACCCTAAACTGTGAACTCTAAACCCTAAAACCTAACCGGTAAACCCTAAATCCTACAACCTTGCAACTTGGAGTCGTCAACTTTGAAGCTGGTAACTTGAACAATGCACCCTAAAACACTGGTACCTGGTGCCCTAAACTCTTAACCCTAAAATCTTGAACCCTAACTCTAAACGTTGAACGCTAGAACATGGAGCCTTCAACTTTGAACCTAAGCCTTGAACCATGAATATTAAACCCTAGAACCTGGAACCTGAAACCATAAACCATGATCCCTAAACCCTAAAACCTAAACGGTAAACCATAAATCCTAGAACCTTAACACTTGGAGTCCTCAACGTCGAAACCGGTAACCTGAACGATGCACCCTATAACCCTAGTACCTGGTGTTCTTAACCCTAGAATCTTCAACCCTGACTCTCAACCCTGAAACTGGGAACATGGAGCCTTGAACTTTGAACCTAAACCTTGAACCATGACCACCAAAACCCTAGAGCCTCGAACATGAACCCTGAAACTTGGAACCTCAAACATAGAACTTGGAACCCTAAATCCTACAACCTTGTAACTTGGAGTCCTCAACTTTGAAACCGGTAACCTGAACCATGAACCCTAGAACCCTGGTAGCTGGTGCCCTAAACTCTAAACCCTAAATCCTAAAACCTTACAACTTGGAGTCCTCAATTTTGAAGACGGTAACCTGAACGATGCCCCCTAGAATCTTGGTACCTGGTCCCCTATACTCTTAACCCTAAAATCTGGAACCCTGACTCTGAACCCTGAACCTTCGAACATGGAGCCTTCAACTTTGAACCTAAACCTAGAACCATGAACACTAACCTTAGAACCTTGAACCTAAACCTTGAAACCTGGAACCTCAAACCCTGAACTTGGAAGCTGAAACCCTAAACCATGAACCCTAAACCCTAAAACCTAAACAGTAAACCCTAAATCCTAGAACCTTAAAACACGGAGCCCTCAACTTCGAAGCCGGTAACCTGAACCATGAACCCTAGAACCCTGGTATCTCGTGCCCTCACCTCTTAACCCTAGAATCTTGAACCCTGACTCTAAACCCTGAACCCTGGAACGTGGAGCCTTGAACTTTGAACCTAAACCGTGAACCATGAACACTAAACCCTAGAACCTGGAAACCAAACACTAAACTCTGGAACCTCAAACCTAGAACATGGAACCTTAAACCCTAAACCCTAAACCATGAATCCTAAACCCTAAAACCTAAACTGTAAACCATATATCCTAGAACCTTGGAACTTGTAGTCCTCAACTTCGAAACTGGTAACATGAACCATGAACCCTAGAACCCTGGTACCTGGCGCCCTAAACTCTTAACCCTAACTTCTTGAACCCTGACTTTGTACCCTGAACCTTGGAACAAGGAGCCTTGAACTTTGAACCTAAACCTTGAACCATGAACACAAAACCGTAGATCTTGGAACCTGAACCCTGAAACCTGGAACCTCAAACCTAGAGCCTGGAACTTGAAACCCTAAACTGTGAACTCTAAACCCTAAAACCTAATCGGTAAACCCTAAATCCTACAACCTCAACCATGAACGGGCTTGACTCTCTAATTATCCCCAATGGAGTCTCCATCTGTCGCAACCGTAATTCCGACGAGACGACGAACTCGCTAAAATTTTGAAAAATGAATTTTATTGATAAAGTGGAGTCACCACCAAATTTTATTTAAGGGAAAATATTTGGAAAAACCCTAACTCGAGGATGAGATTTAGGTTCGGGAGTTGGTTATGAGTGGGGAAGGTGTTAGGCACCCCACTCGCCCGTTCCAAAGAACGGTACCCTTAAACTGAGTGTGTGATTTTGAAAAAACTGTTTTGATTCCTTTAATTAGAGTGAAAGTAGATACTTGATGGAGGTTAGCCTGACAGGACTTGATCCTGCTCCTACGTATTCCCTGGTCCAATGGGAAACTCAAGGCTTACGTAGTTCTAGTCATGTTTTGAAGGCTTGACCTTCGAAAGTGTTTAAAAGAGTGTTTGAAAGGTGCTCGATGGCTTGACCTTCGGAGCTACTTGGAAAGTAATATTTGAAAATGGCTTGATTATTTTGAAAAAAAAATTAGAAGGGCAATCCCCATCCACATATGCACAGGGCCCAAGACAACTACGACTGCACTTGGACCCATACGAATCTCTAAATGACAAACAACAGAAAAAGCTACCAGTTCGCGCTTAGAGCTCGTCGCGTGAGATTAAGAATCGCAAAACAAGATTTTATTTCGAAAAACGATGAAAGATAAAATAAGTAGGGTTTTTTATTTTGTAAAAAGGAAGGGCAATCTTAATCCACATATGCACACGGCCCAAGACAACTACGGCTACACTTGGACCCATAAAAATCTCTTAACGACGAACAACAGAAAAAGCTACCAGTTCGCACTTAGAGCTGGTCGCGTGAGATTAAGAATCACAAAACAAGATTTTTATTTTGAAAAGCGATGAATGATAAAATAGGTAAGACATAATCGAAAATAAAAGGGATACGGGGATGTGCTTATCATTAACGGAAATTTATGGATTTAATTTGTCGAATTTTAAGAATTTAAATTGTAATGAAGAGAATTTTAGAGGTTTGTATTTGTAATTATTAGAAATTTTGGGGTGATTTATCAATTAAGGAATTTTATGAAATTACTTAGTGATTTTATGAATTTATTTAGGAGTTATAGAATTTTTATTTAGGAATTAGGGAATTTTTATGAATTTATTTATTATGGAATTTCTATGAAATTTTTAGGAATTATGGAATTTTGATGAAATTTTTTTATTAATTATGGAATTTTTATGAATTTTTTATTAATTTTAGAATTTTTATGAATCATTTAGGGATTTTGGAATTTTTATGAATTATTTAGAAATCTTGGAATTTTTATGAATTATTTAGGAATTTTGGAATTTTTATGAATTTGTTTAGGAATTATGGAGTTTTTATAAATTTGTTTAGGGACTATAGAGTTTTTTATGAATTATTTAGGAATTCCACGGGTGAGGACAGATTGGGCATTTATGAATTTGATCAAGGTATTTTGGGTATACAGCAGGTGAGGACAGATTGGGAAAAACTGGGCATTTATGAATTTGAGAGCATTTATGAATTTGAGAGGGGTAGAATAGGGATTCTGGAGCTCGGGGCATACTGAGAATTAAGAGGAGAAATGAAAAATGCTGGACATGGGATTCGAATCGTGGGCGCCAAGTTTACATGCCATTCCCTCGACCAATTGAACTACTCTAACTTGCAGTCGTGTGATCTTTTATTTTATATGTATATATAGAGTAAGGTTCCACGTCCACTTTAAACTCGTCCTTCCTGCATGTCCTGATTAGCAGCATACATATGCGAGGGTCAGGTCATTGAACTAATGCTTCCCATGATTGGAGACCTTCTTCCTATGACGTTGGGCATGAGCAGCCATTCTTGATACTACTCGTCTGTGATAATCAGAATCACACTACGGTTTCCTTTAAGCACAGTATAAGAGTTCCTATTATGTGTGGTTTCTCGACACAGCTAATCTCTTAACATCCTGTTCGTTGCCTATAGTGCATGCATGCATATTCACAGCTCAAATCAATGGGAAGGGCCTCTCAAACTCCAGCTATCAGTTGAAGGTCCATTAGGGTCGAGTTTTAGTTTGTATTCAACAACCCTTAGAGGTTCCATTATAGCCTCCTATGTTACTCCTAGGGCTACCCTCCTTAAGGTCCAATGCTAGAGGTGATAGGGCCACCCAGCTTTGACCTAAAATGATGCACCAATCATGGTCTACCTTGCTTCGATCCTATCAGAATCATTCCTTCACATCTTGGTTTTAGAGGGAGGAGATGTGTTATAGCCTAGTAACTGGCATTAAGACCCAGTATTTTAGCTGCATGTGAATTGCATTCTCTACAAAAGTTATGTAACCTTACGTCCTAGAGAAATATACTGCCTCTTAGTTCTGCAGGATCGTCCCCACTTCTTGGACTTACATTCACTTGGTTATACTCAAGTGAAGGTGCCTGAATGAGGCAGATCAGGTATCTGTGTCACGAGACCTAGTATGGCGCATGTAGAGACTGATCTCGCGTATGGGTTAGCTTTGGTACACTTTCCTTGGGGCGGGATATGGTCATGGTCATCCACTCAAGGTTTGCTCTTACCTATTAATTTGTTTAGGTTAGGAAGAAATAGAGCGAGTCGCGCATGACCTCGGGGTGATGGGGAACATGCAGTGGAGCTCCTAACAAGCGCCTGGGGTTCTCAAGGATTGCACCATTGTATAGTTGAGAAAGACGTTGTGCATCCTAACTCCCTTGAGCTTTTGACTCTTGCCTTCCAATGCTACCATTTATCATTGCCTTTAAGCATGAGTGAATCACACTAAGTTAAGGGACAAAGGGCCTTGATCAGAGATATATCAAGGACGCACATTCGCTTCACCCTGAGGCCAACTAAGTGGGCGAGTTCTAAAATTCTTCTCTTCTATGCACATTTTGCTTTATGAGAGTTTGATCACCGAATGGCCATCATGAGGCTTAGGTTTAGCTTACCTTGATAGTCTATTCTTTCCTTGGATTCATGCTCTCTGCAAGGTCCAGGGACCTGTCTATACACCCCAAAGCTTGTTCGTCAATTTCTGGGGGGTGAGATACAGAGCATTTTCTCTGCCTCTTCCCCATGATTCATAAGGGTATTGGTTAGACAAGGCTGGGCTTTTGGGTATTAATAGTTGAATACGCTGTTTTTGTAAATGAGTATGAACAGCAATGGCACAGGATCCTAGCAACGACAAATCTTTAAATGTTGGTCTACAATGTCACCTATAATCTTCTTTGCTTCCAAAACAGAGGATGGGTCTATACTATAACCAATATTTAAAGATTCATTTCCGATCGAACACCAATCTCTCCTTGAATTTACATCGAGAATTTAAACATCTAATCCCATTAATCTTGAGCATAATCTAATACCCCGATTGCATGCAATATTCACTTTACATCATCTATCAAAATTTCAAGTGATTCTTGATCTCCTACAGAGCATGTAATGTTGCAACTCTCGACTTAAATTGTGTTGTTCATGTATGATCTTGATTTAGGAGCAGTTGTACAAGAACGTAGCTAACCTGTATTAGATAGGATGAAGCTTCTGTACTGACGTTTTGAGCTTGAATTTCCAGTGCTAACAGTGGTGTCTCAATCGGAATGTGCTATGGAATTATGGAAACGCTTAGTATCTTCCTCCTTTGGACAAAGTATCCACAATCTTGAGAAAACCAAAGAGCTTCTCCTCCACGACAATGATCCTCCAAGAGAGCTTCGAACTTTTCTTCCTCTCAATTCCAAAAGAAATCAGCAAGAATTCTCCCTCCCAGCCTATTACAGTTTTTGCTTAACAAATTCAACAACTGTTTTCGAACACAAAGCTTCTTTTTTATATTGTTTTTCTGACTTTTCTTCCTCTAACCCTTTTTTGCTTTAGCTTTTTTTTTGCTTTCTCAATTCCGATTTTGAATTTCATTTTTTTTTCTTTTTAATTCTTCATTTCGCTTTATTTTATTTCTCTTTAATTTAATTTCTCTTTTTATTTTTTGATTTCTATTGTTTATTTTTATTATTCTTTCTGTTTTAGTCTTTTGTTATTTTTTCAGATTCAATTTTGTCATTTTTATTTTGAATTTTTAAAATTTTTTAAGTTTTAGATTTTAATTCTTAATTTGTTATTTTCATTTATTTTTGGTTTTTAAATTTGATTTTTATTTATTTATTTTTTATTTTTTCTTTTCTTTACTCAGGTTTTGTTTTTAGATTTTTGTTTTCTTTTATTTTTCTTTATTATTATTTTTTAAAAAAATTTTTTTATTAACTTTTCAGGTTTTAAAATTTTTTATTAATTTTTGAGGTTTTAAACTTTTTATAAATTTTAAATTATGATTTTTTTTTAAATTTTAATTGTGATCTCATTTTTAATTTTAGTTTGTCCCTTTTTTTCTTTTCTTTCTCTTTTCATTTTTGATTTTAATTTGTCGAATTTGTGTCATTATTTCCCAAATTCATACCTTTACTTATTATTATTTTTTTAGATTTTTTTTATTTTTTCTTTTTCTTCTCTCCTTCTTTTTTTTTTTTGATCTTAAATTTGTTTTCTTTTAATTTTCCTATTTTCCTTTTCTTTTTTACATTTTTTGCCTTCCAGCTTTTTCTTCTGTTTCCATTGTTTAATTGTGGTTCATTTTGAATTCCTTGGGGGTTTTTAATTTAGGTTTATCCACAAATTGACTTAGACTAGACCTCGGACATAATTGGGTGTTTACAGTTTGCCCCTCTTTACTCGTTTTCTTATTAGATAATATGAGAAGTATTCTCTATATTCTCGTGATAAGAAATGGGTAAAGACGTAAACAAATTATGTCCGAGGAAGATGCTGCGATAATCTCGAAATTACCGCACCTTCGAGATTATAGAGTTTTCAACCTTATGTGTGAAAAACATTAACCTTTGAATGAAGACGAGCCATACGAGGCCTGACCTCATATACTGGGATGCTAAAATTATAGGAAAACAGGAATTGTAAAGATGCAGCAGTCTAACAACCTAGACCGAGGTGTAGAAAAGTAAACTAGAGAAGGCCTGCCAACACAAGCCAAGGTGCAAAAATGTAAACTAGAGGAGGCCTAACAACATAGGCCAAGGTGCACAAATGTAAACTAGAGGAGGCCTAACAACATAGGCCAAGGTGCAGAAATGTAAACTAGAGGAGGCCTGACAACATAGGCCAAGGTGCAGAAATGTAAACTAGAGGAGGCCCGACAACATAGGCCAAGGTGCAGAAATGTAAACTAGAGGAGGCTTGACAACATAGGCCAAGGTGCAGAAATGTAAACTAGAGGAGGCCTGACAACATAGGCCAAGGTGCAGAAATGTAAACTAGAGGAGGCCTGACAACATAGGCCAAGGTGCAGAAGAGTAAACCAGAGGAGGCCTGACAATATAGGCCAAGGTGTAGAAAAGTAAACTAGATGAGGCCTGACAACATAGGCCACGGTGCAGAAATGTAAACTAGAGGAGGCCTGACAACATAGGCCAAGGTGCAGAAAAGTAAACTAGATGAGACCTGACAACATAGGCCGGTGAGTAAAAGAGTAGACTAGATGAGGCCTGACAACATAGGCCAAGGTGCAGAAGAGTAAACTAGAGGAGGCTTGAAAACATAGGCCAAGGTGAAAAAGAGCAAACTAGATGAGGCCTGGCAACATAGGCCAAGGTGCAGAAGAGTAAACCAGAGGAGGCCTGACAACATAGGCCAAGGTGCAGGAAAGTAGACTAGATGAGGCCTGACAACATAGGCCAAGGTGCAGAAGAGTAAAC
Source organism: Canavalia ensiformis (assembly GCA_026541065.1). Lineage (NCBI taxonomy): Eukaryota > Viridiplantae > Streptophyta > Magnoliopsida > Fabales > Fabaceae > Canavalia > Canavalia ensiformis. The sequence goes on from JAMKYM010000721.1 coordinate 120,569, forward strand.
TAGAGGAGGCCTGACAACATAGGCCAAGGTGCAGAAAAGTAAAGTAGATGAGGCTTGACAACATAGGCCAAGGTGCAGGAAAGTAAACTAGATAAGGCCTGACAACATAGGCCAAGGTGCAGAAGAGTAAACTAGAGGAGGCCTAACAACATAGGCCAAGGTGCAGAAGAGTAAACTAGATGAGGCCTGACAACATAGGCCAAGGTGCAGAAAAGTAAACTAGATGAGGCCTGACAACATAGGCCGGTGAGTAAAAGAGTAGACTAGATGACGCCTGACAACATAGGCCAAGGTGCAGAAGAGTAAACTAGAGGAGGCCTGACAACATAGGCCAAGATACAGAAAAGTAAACTAGAGGAGGCCTGACAACATAGGCCAAGGTGCAGAAATGTAAACTAGAGGAGGCCTGACAACATAGGCCAAGGTGCAGAAATGTAAAGAGATGACCTACTAGTAGGCTTGAGCAGGAGAACCTTGTGATTCTGTTTGCATACTTGGACTTCCCGGCTTTCTTCTGGCATTGATCGTACTATTCAGAGTGAGCTAGACTCTATGAACTGCTTGCTTCCGTTCTTGCTTTTATAGGCGTATCTGATCCACGCGCCATTTTTGAGAAATAAGATCTTTTTATCAATAAGAACTTGTAATCGAGAAAATCTCAACCTAACCCTGATTTTGAACAGCATTAGTAATAGCAATTGTCATTCAAAATTTTATGTAATTGTATTTTGCATATACACTCTGACAAAAGAAAATACAGTTGCATATGGTAGGGAATTAACAACATAGTTGAAATGCCATAGGGTATTTTATGACTACATGTCTAGTGGTGTGATTTTGATTGGTTGGATGCCTTTGAGAGGATTAGTGCTAGCATTGTATTTCGGCGACGTCTACATGCCTTGCCAACCTAGCTTCCAAAAAAGCAAAATTTTGCCCAGTTTATTTGGCCTGCCCCCAGACCGGTCTTGGACATTTCGCTAGAACCTCAGATATTTGCCAATTTTGCCCCAGTGTAAGGCACAGATCATAATCTAGTCATAAATTTTTCCCCAGTATGGATGGAGACTGCCTGTCACCCTTTCTCAATCTTCTTGATCGGAAGGAACAATTCTTCCTTTATTTGTATTGTCGATGCCATTTTTTGCCTTGATTTCATCTAAACCGCCCCTACGGGTTTTCGGTTTATAAGGCTTTTTTGAATTGCCCTAATTTTGCCTAGGTCTCCCTTTACGGGTTTTCGACCTAGCGGGCCTTTCTTGAATTTGCCCTAACTTTTGCCTAGGTCGCCCTTGCGGGTCTTCGACCTAGCGGGCTTTTTTTTTTTTTTTTTGCTTGAATTGCCCTAATTTTGCCTAGGTCGCTTCGATGATGGTTGACCTAGCAAGCTTTTCCTTCTCGTATTGCCTTAACTTTTGCCTAGGCTGCCCTTGCGGGTTTTCGACATAGCGGGCTTTTGCTTCTTGAATTGCCCTAATTTTGCCTAGTTCGCTTTGATGATGGTTGACCTAGCGGGCCTTTTTGCTCTAAGCATAATACCTCTTGACGACATCTGAATTGATGGGGTTAGGCAGGTCTTTCCCGTCCATGTCGGCCAAGATCAGGGCGCCTCCAGAGAAAGTCTTTTTAACTACATAAGGTCCGTGATAATTTGGAGACCACTTCCCCTGCAGTGTTTTCTGTGTAGGCAGCAGCCTTTTAATCACCAAATCCCCTTCCTGGAACTCCCGAGGATGGACCTTTCTATCGAATGCTTTCTTCATTTGTCTTTGGTATAGTTGGCCATGGCATATCGCCGCCAACCTTTTCTCTTCGATTAAATTCAATTGATCCATCCGGGTTTGGACCCACTCGGCTTTTTCTAATTTAGCGTCCATCAAGACTCTCAATGAAGGGATCTCCACTTCAATTGGGAGTACGACTTCCATCCCATATACTAGTGAGAATGGCGTTGCCCCAGTAGATGTGCGGACAGAGGTCCGATATGCATGTAATGCATAAGGAAGCATTTCATGCCATTCTATTTATGAGAGAACCATTTTCTGAATTATCTTCTTGATATTTTTATTGGCCACTTTGACCACTCCATTCATCTTCGGTCGATAAGGGGACGAATTGTGATGTTGGATCTTGAATTGGCCGCATAACTCAGACATCATCTTATTGTTCAAATTGGAGCCATTGTCTGTGATGAGCCTGCTGGGCAGTCCATATCGGCAAATCAGCTCTCTCTTCACGAATCCGACTACCACATTGCGAGTCACACTAGCGTATGAGGCGGCTTCGACCCATTTGGTAAAGTAGTTAATGGCCACCAATATGATACGGTGTCCATTGGACGCTTTAGGCTTTATCAGGCCGATGACATCCATCCCCCACATAGAAAATGGCCAGGGCGATGACAGCACATTCAACGACGTTGACAGCACGTGGACATTATCCACATATACCTGGCACTTGTGGCAGGTCTTGACGAGTTTGTAGTAGTCGGCTTCCATGGTCAACCAATAATACCCGGCTCTGAGAATTTTTCTTGCCATTGAGTGTCGGTTGGCATGAGCACCGAAGGACCCTTCATGAACTTCTTTGAGCATCTTGTTGGCTTTTGCTGCATCTATACACCTAAGCAGAACCATGTCGCAATTTCTTTTGTACAGGATTTCTCCATTAAGGAGGAAACCTGCAGCCAATCTCCATAGGGTCCTCTTGTCATTTTCAGACGCATTAGCGGGGTATTCCTTATTTTTCAGGAATTGCCGGATGTCATGATACCAGGGCTTTCCATCTGATTCCACCTCTACTGCTTGACAAAATGCCGGTCTGGAGCGATGTTGGATGCGGATGAGAGGCATATCTTCTTCTCGCCCGATTTCGAACATAGATGATAATGTGGCTAGGGCATCAGCCAACTGATTGTCTTCTCGAGGTATATGCGAGAAGGTGACTTCTTTAAACTGTTCCAGCAATTCCCAGAGGCGAGCTTGATAGGGCACTAGCTTTGCATCTCTGGTCTCCCACTCCCCCTTTGACTGGTGGATGACCAAGGCCGAATCACCAAAGACCTCTAAGCGCTTTACATTGGCTTCGATTGCTGCTTGGATCCCTAAGATGCAAGCTTCGTACTCTACCACGTTGTTCGTGTAATTGAAGGCTAGTCGAGCGGTGATAGGTATATACTTTCTTTCCGGGGAAATTAGTATAACTCTTATACCATGGCCCATCATGTTGGACGCACCATCGAACAACATCGTCCATTTCTTTCCCCCTATCTTTTCTTCTTCACTGAATATTGCCATCAAGTCCTCAGCAGGAAACTCTGGCTACATAGCTTGGTAGTTGTTTATGGGTTGTTGGGCCAAATACTCTGCGAGCGCACTACCTTTGATAGATTTTTGCGTTACGTACAGGATATCATATTCCGAAAGCACCATTTGCCACTTTGCAATTCGTCCTGACAACGCAGGCTTCTCGAATATGTACTTGATCGGATCCATCCTGGATATTAGCCATGTGGTGTGACTAAGCATATACTGTCTTAGGCGGTGTGCTGCCCATGCCAAAGCACAGCAAGTTCGCTCCAATAGGGAATATCTGGTCTCGCAGCTCGTAAACTTCTTGCTCAAATAGTATATCGCCTGCTCCTTTCTTCCGGATTCATCATGTTGACCGAGCATACAACCCATTGACTGGTCCGTCACCGTCAGATACAAGATCAAGGGTCTCCCAGTGACTGGCGGTACCAGGACTGGTGGGTTCTGTAAGTATGATTTGATCTTTTCAAAAGCCTCCTGGCAATCCTCATCCCAACTCATGGGTTGATTTTTGCGCAATAGTTTAAAGATTGGCTCGCATGTAGCTGTCAACTGAAAGATAAATCGGGAGATGTAATTGAGTCTTCCTAAGAATCCTTAGATCTCTTTTTCAGTTCTGGGAGCTGGCATATCTATAATTGCACGGGTTTTGTCAGGGTCGACCTCGATTCCTCTTTTGTTGACAATGAAGCCCAACAACTTTCCTGATTTAACCCCGAAAGTGCATTTAGCCAGGTTTAACCGCAGCTTGAATTTTCTAAGCCTCTCAAACAACTTTTGCAGATATGAGATGGTCATCTTCTGTCCAGGATTTGGCGATCATGTCATCCACGTAGACTTCTATCTCCTTGTGAATCATATCATGGAATAGTGTCACCATGGCCCTCTGATATGGGATTTGGCGATCATGTCATCCACGTAGACTTCTATCTCCTTGTGAATCATATCATGGAATAGTGTCACCATGGCCCTCTGATATGTTGCCCCAACATTTTTTAATCCGGAGGGCATAACTTTGTAACAGAAGGTTCCCCAGGTCGTAATAAAGGTGGTCTTTTCTCTATCTTCTTCGGCCATCTTAATCTGATTGTAGCTTGAGAAACCATCCATGAATGAAAAATAGGAGAATTGTGCAGTGTTATCGACCAGCACATCGATTTGGGGAAGTGGAAAGTCATCTTTCGGGCTGGCTCGATTAAGATCTCTGTAGTCTACGCACATTCGAACCTTTCCATCTTTCTTGAGGACCGGTACTATGTTAGCGACCCACTCGGGGTAATTCGCCACGGCCAAGAAGCCGACGTTAAACTGTTTTCTTACTTCTTCCCAGATTTCATAGACATTTCCGGTTTCATCCTCTTCAGCTTCTGTTTGACTGGCGCACATCCGGCTTTCAAGGGCAGCTTGTGCTCTACTATAGAAGTATCTAGGCCCGACATGTCTTGATAAGACCAGGCGAAGATATCATTATAGCTCTATAAGAGTGAGACCAATCGCTCACAATTGTCTCCAGCGATAAGCGTGCCTATCTTGACTTCTCTTTTGTTTTCCTCGGTCCCCAAATTTATCAGATCCACGGGTTCCTTATGTGGTTCAATTATTTTAGATTCGCGTTCCACCAATCTCAACATCTCATTGGTGGGTTCGCATTCAAATTCTGACTCTTCGTCGGCCGGATCGACAATACAAGTGAAATCACCTAATACAATACTAGCACTGTCGTCGCGAGGTAGTTTTGGGTCAAATCTGCATATTGGGATAAGACGAAGAAATAAGATAGGTATATTTAGCAGAGGGAAGTAAATTGGGGAAAGAAAAGAAGGAAATATTTTGGATAATGAAACTGTATTTATTATCTGTCAAAAATATGTACAAAATGTTTATGTATAAAATTTTTTCATGACAATTACAAAATTACATTTGAACTGAACCAAAAGTCAGAGGTAGATCGAAAATTTCCCAATTGGTCAGTTCTCGTCCGGGGGGACAGGGCGTCACCAAATCTTCAATATTCATCGTCCCATCTCCATCTGTGGCCGCGATCATGCCTGGGTCTTCAAAGCCGGCACTTCAGAAACTTTGTGATATATGGCACAGAAGGACCTTGTTATAGCGGGGTCTTATTGCCTTATCCTCTTCAGTAGGTTGATATCCCAACCCATATCACCGCCTATTTTTGTTCACCGACAACGGCCGAGCCAAACCGCCATTATTTTGCCCCAGTCTACCGCCTGGCTTGAACCCATTTTTCAACATTACGCGAGCCATCATCATTAGAGCCTTAGGGGGCAGCCCATGGTCAACCACTTCGCCTTCCTTAATGGTAGTGACATTGGCAACCTCCAAGGCTTGGAAATGTGTTTCCAATATCTCTTCGGCAGCCTCAATGTAAGGAGGATTGGTGGGTTTACTGACCAAATAATCTTCTTCCGCCGAGACGATGATCAATCTGTCATCTATGATGAACTTCAACTTCTGATGTAAAGTTGAAGGGACCGCTTTGGCGGAGTGAATCCAAGGCCTTCCTAGCAGACAGCTGTAGGCCGGCTGAATATCCATTATTTGGAAAGTTACGTTGAAGATGATCAGGCCGATTTGGACCGGCAAATCTACTACGCCAATAACCTCCCGTCTTGACCCATCGAACGCTCTTACCATCGTAGAGCTAGGCTTCATATAGACCCCCTCGTGCGGCAGTTTGGACAGCGTCCGTTGAGGCATCACATTCAGAGAGGAGCCATTGTCTATCAAGACTCTGGCTAGAATGTGATCCATGCACTTTACTGATATGTGCAAGGCCTTGTTATGTCTTGCCCCTTCCTCTGGGATTTCACGATCGGCAAAGGTTATGATGTTGTTGGCAATTATGTTACTGGCGATTCCCTCGAATTTATCCACCGAGATGTTGTGGACCACATGGGCCTCATTCAGGATTTTCAATAACACCTTCTGGTGGGGCTCCGAGTTCATCATTAGAGCCAGCAACGATATTTTGGCGGGTATACGGTTTAACTGCTCGATTACCGTATACTCGCTTTGTTTTATTAGTTTTAAGAATTCGCAGGCTTCTTCATCTGAAACAGCCTTCTTCATCTCCTTCTCTGTTTCTTTGCTGCCACTTTCGGGCTCAGGCCTAGCCCGATCTTCCTTGTCTAGGGTGGCCGGTTGTCTCCTTGCATCCTCGACAGGGGCGTAGATGCGACCACTTCTGGTCATCCCCCTATACCGGCTATATTGGTCACATCGAGCGAGGAACTTTCCATCCTATCCTCTTCAGCTTTCCCTCCCAGTACCTCGACATTGTACTTCCACGGTACCTCCTTATTGCTGTTGTACTGGAAGGGTCCCGGCACCTTTATTGTAACTGGTCTTACTCCATCGGGCGCAGGCAGGGCCAATGGCTCAGTATAGCGGATGACAAGGGGTTTAGGAGGTCCGGGAAAGGATTCGCGGATCAGGCATACCTCCTCTTCTACCTCAATACAATTCACGGAGGGCCCCGCTCCTCCATGGTTTGGCAGTGGGTTGTTCCCCACGCTGGGTTTATCCTTCTCAAAGTTTAACCACTTGGCATTGATCAACTTCTGGACCCTATGTTTCAAGGCCAAACAGTTTTCAGTGGAATGCCCCACCGTCCCAGCATGGTGGTCGCACTTAGCCTTAGGATTGTACCACTTCGAGTGTGGGGGTTCTAATGGCTTCATGGGGACCACTGCAATTAAGGAGTTTTGAATTAAATGAGGCAGAAGCTCCGAGTAACTCATCGGGATCGGGTCAAATTGCACCATTTTTCTTTGGTTATTGTTGGTTTTTTGCTGAGGAGGGTTAGGGTTGGTGTTTTGGTTCCATGGCTTTGGCGGTTGTTGTTGAGGGAATGTTTGGGAAGGTGGAGTTATGAAGGTAGTGTTTGGCTGAAATGGAGTAGGTGGTGGGTTGTAGGTTGGTTGGTAGGTAGGTTGGGCGGAGGCTACCATGTGTGGGTGTGCTGGGAATTGTGGTTGATATGGTATTTGGTAGTTAGGTGGCATGGTGGGTGGTTGATACACGGGCTGGGTGGTGGTTGGGCGGTTAGGGTCGGCTGAGACATAATGCGTCTCGGCTTCCTTCTTCTTCCATGAGTTTCTTGTCGGCTTTTTGTACTTACATTTGCAGACGGCGTTGTGTACAATCCTTCCTCAGCGTAAGCCGCTCTCTATGCGTTCTCCGATTAGTACCATGTCAGAGAAGTTGGTGGACACACTGCCCACCATTTTGTCGTAGAAGGGAGCATGGAGAGTCTCCATGAAACTACTAATCATCTCCCTATCCAACAGAGGTGGTTGAACTTGGGCGGCCAGTTCCCTCCACCGTTGCGCGTACTCCTTGAAGGACTCATTCTCCTTCTTAGTCATATTTTGCAGTTGAGTCCTATCTGGTGCCATCTCAATGTTGTACTTGTATTGCTTTAGGAAGGCGTCAGTCAAATCCTTCCATGATCGAATGTAGGACCTCTCGAGCTGGGTATACTAACTAGCTGCTACTCCAGTTAGACTGTCTTGAAAACAGTGAATAAGCAACTTGTCGTTGTGCAAGTGAGAGGCCATTTTTTGGCAATACATCGTTAGGTGGCTTCTTGGACATCCGACCCCTCGATACCTTTCAAATTCGGGAGTCTTGAATTTGGGAGGTATTACGACGTCAGGTATAAGACGTAGCTCGGAAGCCTCCACTACTCCATATCCGTTCCCTTCAATGGCTTTAACCCTCTCCTCTAGGTGTTTCCATCTTCCACCAAACTGGGCCTCTTGATCAGCTGGCTTTGGCCAAGGTTCGTTCAAGGGTTGGCCATTGTGGTGAGGTAAGGTGTGTTGGCCCTCGGGTCTTGTAGTATGACCGTAAGGGTGTGGTTGGTGAGGGTTGGCTGGATGAATAGTGACCAGGACGAGTACATGGGGTCCTCGGTGACGATTGTATTCATGTGAGTATAGTCGGGGTTGATATTGTATAGGTATGCGGTTGATGGATTAATGTGAGGAGGGAAAGACGGGTTTATATGTGAAGGGAAAGTAGCGGAAGTGTTTGTGTTGTAGGGGTAAGGCGGAGGGTTCGTGTGTGTTGGGTATGAGTGAGGTGGATAACCGGTGGTGTTGGTAGGAGGAGGGTAGGTCGGTGGGTTTGTATGGTAAGGATAAGTGGTAGGGTTTGTGTGGAGCGGAAGTGCATTTGGATTTTCACCAGCGGTGATCCCTTGAGAACCTGGCCCATATAGAGGCTCGTAGCCAGGCGGTAGCCCGTATGGCCATTCTTGCTCAGTGACATCTTGAAGGGGCATTGAAGCAGCAGCAGCCCCTGTGGTCTCGGTTGTTGTAGGTCCCTCTGTGCCTTTCTCAAGTAGCTTCATAAGCTTGGCTACTTGATCCTTTAGCTCAGCCACTTCGTTTCTGAGCTCCTCATTCTGCGTCTCTAGCTCACTCATGATTTTAGTTTTTGATCTAGTGCTGTACAAATGTCGAGGGAGTTGTGAGTCCGCTATTTTGTTATCTGTTATAAAAACATCATATTAATTAACTGTTAATTGAAAATAATTTTTTTGGCGTGAAATAAAATACTGAGGGACCAGTTTCTCGTTGACCATCTATCGATCGTGTGTGCTTTGATCGTCTCGAGCATGAAATGGAAATTAATGCGAAATCATAGATGGAGAGAAATCAACTTTATTCAAGCAGACTGAATTTATTTTACATTTTACCCTTCCTGCCTGGCTAACACAATGTATTTGTTCATCCTTAGTATCAGATTTTTACAAAATTGAATAAAATCTTCAACTTCGGGAGGAGTGTGTAACGGATGTAATGAGGTTTCAGCCTTCTTGAGGAGCGGTGGTACTTCTTCGATCGCCATATTTGCTAGACTGGCCAGTCTCCCAAAACATCTAGCCAAGTGGTCAGCCGTGTCCTTGTACCACTTACTTTCATTTCGGATGTCATTTATACCCCTTTATTGCATTCGAATTACCTCGATGACATTCCATTTTTCCTCGTTTACCTCATTCTGCCAAGCCACCAATAAGCCCTCGATCTGTTTTTTCGTGTCTTCCATTCGTTGCAGCAGGTCGTTTCTCTCTTCTATTACGTAGTCTGCCTCCATTTGAACCCTTTTATTTGCGGCTAAGATCTGGTTTTTCTCTTCGCGGATGGTATGGATCTTGGCCTTCATCTGCTCTACGGCGCCCCTCAGTTGGCGGTTCTCTTGGAGTGCGGCATCTCTCTCTTGTACTCTCATTCCGAGCTCTTTGTTGGCCGCTTGCAGGTTCATGTGTACTCGAGAAGCACGTTCCCGTTCACCCTTTTGTTGATCTCTGATAGATGCTATGAGAGCTTTGTTTACTTCATCTTCCCTTCTCCATGCAGCGCTCTCTTGCCATGCCTTCAAAAGTTCCTCTTCCAGTCAGACATTTTTCTTTGGTCATGGCTTCTAGCTTTTCCTTCAAATTTTTAATAACCTCGTCTTCAAACACCATTGGCGATGGTTGATTTTCGGATGGGGCGGTTGGAGGTTTGAACGGCAATTTAATCTGTTGCACCCTGTTTCTGACCCATTGTCTATATTCTTCTTTGGCTCCACAGCTTTGGATCCCCAATTCTTTCCCCTTACGAGTAACAGTCTACCATGCTTCTCGTACTTTGCGGAGGGCCTCGGCGAAGTCTCCCTCATATTTCAAGAGGAAAGGAGTCACCAATTCGTCTGATGGAGGTGCCTTAATGGGATAAGCCAGCTGCCTCTGCCCCAATATTGGGTTGTAGTTGATGCAACCCTTGGTTCACATGAGGGGTATATTTAGGAACCCCTTGCAGTGATAGATGACCTCCGTTCTCTGCTGCCAAGTGGGCTGCCATCGGACTTGTTCTTCTTTTAAGCTGGCGAAATGAGCTGCCCATTCTTCATTGTTCATTGGCTTTATTTGATAGCACAATAAGTCGGATATAGGGAATTGTACTTTCATGCTCCTTTTGAAGTCGGATATAGCACTGGTAGACAGCAAAGCAGCTTCTTCCCTTTCCCTTCATGACAGAGATTCTGTGTATAGTAGACGTCGGCTAGCAAGGCGGTAACAGGGTTTTCAACTTTATTTTTCCGAGCCAAGAATATATCCACTGCGTTCAGATCGACAAAATCCTCTATGCCGGGAAAGAGGACTAGCCCATATATGGTAAGGGCTAGAACATCCATGTAAATGTCCCACTGATTGTTATCGGCCAGATGCTGCATATAGGCTTCCAAGAACCCTCGGGTGAATCCCTTAGCTTGATTCTTCCCTTCGTAGTCTGTCAACCGATTACCTGACTGTAACCCCATAGCCTGTGCGGCGGTTCGGAACGAAGTGTGGTGTTCCAAATGGTTGTAAGGCCGGGTTCCTTCCAAAGGCAAATCCAAAATCTGCTCGAATTCTTCCAAAGTGGGTGCCAGTTGGAAGTCGGGAAAAGTGAAGAATCTGAGAGGGGGATCGTAGTATTGTACCATTGCTTGTGAGGGCCTCTCTTGCACTTTGACTTTCAGCAGTTTCAGTATGTTTCCATACTTTTTGGTGAACGCCATTAACTGAATACTCGTCAGTTTGCTTCCGAAATTCTCTAGACTGGCGAAATCTGTCAGCTTAACTGCCCAGATTCCGCATTAATTTCCATTTCACCTCCTCTTTAGATGTCACCGAGAACCTGATCCCTTAATAATAAAAAAAAGAAAAGCAACAAAGATAAACATGTTAGATGTTTGATAAGGTGAGATTGATGCATGATAGACTATAAACAAAAGACAATCATAACTTGATTTGTGGAAAATTTACCAACATTCCTCCCTTTCTCTTTTTTCCACTCTTTGTCTTTCCTTCTTTTGACTTTTTCTCTTTAGTTCTTCTCTCACTTGATTTTCTTTTTCTTATTCTCTCTTTTTCTCTCTCTCTCTCTCTCTCACTTCATTTTTGTTCATCTCTCATTTGAATTTTTCTTTTTTATTCTTTCCCTCTTTTTCTCTTTTTCTTTTTTTCTCTCTCTTTAATTTTTCCACTCCCCTATTCTTTAGTCATCCCATCACAAGTGAAGAATAAAAGATGGACCTGAATTTGCAGAACGTGCCCTCCTTTTATCCTATTTGGGTAACCTGTCCTAAGGGTCTATGGCCATTAATGCATGAATCCTCTCAAAAGGTGGTTAGTAATCCTAAGGTATGAAAGGTCACTAGAGCCAAGTTCCAGTCCGTAATGCTTGCTACAACAGCAGAAAAAGCTACCAGTTGTAGGGAATTACGAATAGGACGCACTCTAGCTGGGATTTTCGTGATAGTCAAACAGGACGTAAGCCCCAAAGTGACACCACTAGATCCCTTTAGTCCTAGGCAGCACTCAGACCCGGGTATAGGGCCCCACTCGTGATGAGATATGTGTTATGCATGGAGGGCACATTAATTTTTGGGATACCTGCAATTGGAGAAATCGTACAGATATATATAGAGCGATTTAATATTCGTCTATCCTAAGGTTTGTACAAAGAATAAACAAATCAATAAATCACAGATAAGCAAGCAGATAAATAAAACATGCAAATAAAAGGGAAAGGGATCGAAGTAATACACACTCAAATGAACGGGCTTGACTCTCTAATTGTCCCCAATGGAGTCGCCATCTGTCGCAACCGTCATTCCAACGAGACGACGAACTCGCTAAAATTTTGAAAAATGAATTTTATTGATAAAGTGGAGTCGCCACCAAATTTTATTTAAGGGTAAAGATTTGGAAAAACCCTAACTCGAGGATGAGATTTAGGTTCAGGAGTCGGTTATGAGTGGGGAAGGTGTTAGGCACCCCACTCGCCCGTTCCAAAGAACGGTACCCTTAAACTGAGTGTGTGATTTTGAAAAAACTGTTTTGATCCCTTTAATTAGAGTGAAAGTAGATACTTGATGGAGGTTAGCCTGACAGGACGTGATCCTGCTCCTACGTATTCCCTGGTCCAATGGGAAACTCAAGGCTTACGTAGTTCTAGTCATGTTTTGAAGGCTTGACCTTCGAAAGTGTTTAAAAGAGTGTTTTGAAAGGTGCTCGAAGGCTTAACCTTCGGAGCTACTTGGAAAGTAATATTCGAAAATGGCTTGATTATTTTGAAAAAAAATTAGAAGGGCAATCCCCATCCACATATGCATAGGGCCCAAGACAACTATGGTTGCACTTGGACCCATACGAATCTCTAAGCGACGAACAACAGAAAAAGATACCAGTTCGCACTTAGAGCTCGTCGCGTGAGATTAAGAATCGCAAAACAAGATTTTATTTTGAAAAACGATGAAAGATAAAACGAGTAAGGTTTTTTATTTTGTAAAAAGGAAGGGAAATCTTAATCCACGTATGCACAAGGCCCAAGACAACTACGACTGCAGTTGGACCCATACGAATCTCTAAACGACGAACAGCAGAAAAACATACCAGATCGCGCTTAGAGCTCATCGCGTGAGATTAATAATCGCAAAACAAGATTTTTATTTTGAAAAGCGATGAATGATAAAATAGGTAAGACATAATCGAAAATAAAAGGGATAAGGGGATGTGCTTATCATTAACGGAAATTTATGGATTTAATTTTGTAGAATTTTAAGAATTTAAATTGCAATGAAGAGAATTTTAGAGGTTTGAATTTGTAATTATTAGAAATTTTGGGGCGATTTATCAATTAAGGAATTTTATGAAATTACTTAGTGATTTTATGAATTTATTTAGGAATTATAGAATTTTTATTTAGGAATTAGGGAATTTTTATGAATTTATTTATTATGGAATTTTTATGAAATTTTTAGGAATTATGGAATTTTGATGAATTTTTTTTATTAATTATGGAATTTTTATGAATTTTTAGGAATTATGGAATTTTTATGAAATTTTTAGGAATTATGGAATTTTTATGAAATTTTTTTATTAATTACGGAATTTTTATGAATTTTTAGGAATTATGGAATTTCGGCATTTATGAATTTGATCAAGGTATTTAGGGTATTCAGCAAGCGAGGACAGATTGGGACAGATTGGGCATTTATGAATTTGAGAGGGGCAGAATAGGGATTCTGGAGCTCGGGGCATACTTAGAATTAAGAGGAGAAATGAAAAATGCTGGACATGGGATTCGAATCGTGGGCGCCGAGTTTACATGTCATTCCCTCGACCAATTGAACTACTCTAACTTGTAGTCATGTGAACTTTTATTTTATATGTATATATAGAGTAAGGTTCCACATCCACTTTAAACTCGTCCTTCCTGCATGTCCTGATTAGCAGCATACATATGTGAGGGTCAGGTCATTGAACTAATGCTTCCCATGATTGGAGACCTTCTTCCTATGACGCTGGCCACGAGCAGCCATTCTTGATACTACTCGTCTGTGATAATCAGAATCACACTGGGGTTTCCTTTAAGCACAGTATAAGAGTTCCTATTGCGTGTGGTTTCTCAACACAGCTAATCTCTTAACATCCTGTTCGTTGCCTATAGTGCATGCATGCATATTCACAGCTCAAATCAATGGGAAGGGCCTCTCAAACTCCAGCTATCAGTTGAAGGTCCATTAGGGTTGAGTTTTAGTTTGTATTCAACAACCCTTAGAGGTTCCATTATAGCCTCCTATGTTACTCCTAGGGCTACCCTCCTTAAGGTCCAATGCTAGAGGTGATAGGGCCACCTGGCTTTGACCTAAAACGATGCACCAATCATGGTCTGCCTTGCTTCGATCCTATCAGAATCATTCCTTTACATCTTGGTTTTAGAGATAGGAGATGTGTTATAGCCTAGTAACTGGCATTAAGACCTAGTATTTTAGCTGCATGTGAATTGCATTCTCTACGAAAGTTATGTAACCTTACGTCCCAGAGAAATATACTGCCTCTTAGTTCTGCAGGATCGTCCCCACTTCTTGGACTTACATTCGCTTGGTTATACTCAAGTGAAGGTGCCTGAGTGAGGTAGATCAGGTATCTGTGTCACAAGACCTAGTATGGCGCATGTAGAGATTGATCTCGCGTATGGGTTAGCTTTGGTACACTTGCCTTGGGGCAGGATATGGTTATGGTCATCCACTCAAGGTTGGCTCTTACCTATTAATTTGTTTAGGTTAGGAAGAAATAGCGAGTCGCACATGACCTTTGGGTGATGGGAAACATACAGTGGACCTCCTAACAAGCGCCTGGGGTTCTCAAGCATTGCACCATTGAATAGTTTTTGAATTTCGTTTTTGTTTCTTTTTAATTCTTCATTTCGCTTTATTTTATTTCTCTTTAATTTAATTTCTCTTTTTATTTTTTTGATTTCTATTGTTTATTTTTATTATTCTTTCTATTTTAGTCTTTTGTTATTTTTTCAGATTCAATTTTTTCATTTTTATTTTGAATTTTTAAAATTTTTTATTTTTAGATTTTAATTCTTAATTTGTTATTTTCATTTATTTTTGGTTTTTAATTTTACTTTTTTTTATTTTTTCTTTTCTTTACTCAGGTTTTGTTTTCAGATTTTTGTTTTCTTTTATTTTTCTTTATTATTATTTTTTTTATTAACTTTTCAGGTTTTAAAATTTTTTATTAAATTTTCAGGTTTTAAACTTTTTATAAATTTTAAATTCTGATTTTTTTAAATTTTAATTCTGATTTCATTTTTAATTTTAATTTTTCCTTTTTTTTCTTTTCTTTCTCTTTTCATTTTTGATTTTAATTATTCGAATTTGTGTCATTATTTCCCAAATTCCTACCTTTACTTATTATTAGGTTTTTTAGATTTTTTTTATCTTTTCTTTTTTTTCACTCCTTTTTTTTTATCTTAAATTTGTTTTCTTTTAATTTTCCTATTTTCCTTTTCTTTTTTCTATTTTTAGCCTTCGAGCTTTTTCTTCTGTTTCCATTGTTTAATTGTGGTTCATTTTGAATTCTTTGGGGGGTTTTTAATGTAGGTTTATCCACTAATTGACTAGACCTCAGACATAATTGGATGTTTACAACATGGTGCCCTAAACTCTTAACCCTAGAGTCTGGAACCCTGACTCTCAACCCTGAAACTTGGAACATGGAGCCTTGAACTTTGAACCTAAACCTTGAACCATGATAACCAAAACCCTAGAGCCTCGAACATGAACCCTAAAACTTGGAACCTCAAACGTAGAACCTGGAACCCTAAATCCTACAACCTTGTAACCTGGAGTCCTCAACTTTGAAACCGGTAACTTGAACCATGAACCCTAGAACCCTGGTACCTGGTGCCCTAAACTCTAAACCCTAAATCCTACAACCTTGCAACTTGGAGTCCTCAATTTTGAAGCCGGTAACCTGAACGATGCCCCCTAGAATCCTGGTACCTGGTTCCCTATACACTTAACCATAAAATCTGGAACCCTAACTCTGAACCCTGAACCTTGGAACATGGAACCTTCAACTTTGAACCTAAACCTAGAACCATGAACACTAACCTTAGAACCTTAAACCTAAACCTTGATACCTGGAACCACAAACCCTGAACCTGGAGGCTGAAACCCTAAACCCTAAAACCTAAACGGTAAACCCTAAATCCTAGAACCTTGAAACACGGAGCCCTCAACTTCGAAATCGGTAACCTGAACCATGAACCTTAGAACCCTGGTACCTCGTGCCCTCACCTCATAACCCTAGAATCTCGAACCCTGACTCTAAACCCTGAACCCTGGAACATGGAGCCTTGAACTTTGAACCTAAATCGTGGACCAATAACACTAAACCCTAGAACCTGGAAACTAAACCCTGAAACCTGGAACCTCAAACTTTGATCCTGGAACCTTAAACCCTAAACCATCAATCGTAAACCCTAAAACCTAAACCCTAAACCCTAAATCCTAGAACCTTGCAACTTGGAGTCCATAACTTCGAAACCGGTAACCTGAACCATGAACGCTAAAACCCTGGTACCTCATGCCCTCAACTCTTACCCTAGAATCTCGAACCCTGACTGTAAACCCTGAACCCTGGAACATGGAGCCTTGAACTTTGACCTAAACCGTGAACCATGAACACTAAACCCTAGAACCTGGAAACTAAACACTAAAACCTGGAACCTTAAACCTAGAACCTGGAACCTTAAACCCTAAACCATGAACCCTAAAACCTACACGATAAACCCTAAATCCTACAACCTTGCAACTTGGAGTCCTCAACTTTGAAGCCGATAAGCTGAACGATGCCCCCTAGAACCCTGGTACCTGGCGCCCTATACTCTTAACCCTAAAATCTGGAACCGTGACTCTGAACCTTCAACCCTAGAACATGGAGCCTTGAACTTTGAACCTAAGCCTTGAACCATAAACACTAACCTTAGAACCTTGAACCTAAACCTAGAAACCTATAAGCTCAAAGCATGATCCTGGAAGCTTAAACCTTAAACCGTGAACCCTAAACCCTAAAACATAAATGATACACCGTGAATCCTACAACTTTGCAACTTGGAGTCCTCAACTTTGAAGCCGGTAACCTGAACGATGCCCCCTAGAACCCTGGTACCTGGTGCCCTACACTCTTAACCCTAAAATATGGAACCCTGACTCTGAACCCTGAACCCTGTAACATGGGGCCTTCAAATTTGAACATAAACCTTGAACCATGAACACTAACCTTAGAACCTGGAACCTAAACCTTGAAACTTGGAACCTAAAACCATGAACTTGGAAGCTTAGACCATTAATCGTGAACCCTAAACCCTAAAACCTAAACGGTTAACCCTAAATCCTAGAACCTTGAAACATGGAGTCCTCAACTTCGAAACCGGTAACCTGAACCATGAACCCTAAAACGCTGGTACTTGGTGCCCTAAAAGCTGAACCCTAGAATCTGGAACCCTGACGCTGAACCCTGAACCCTAGAACATGGAGCCTTCAACTTTGAACCTAAACCTTCAACCATGAACTCTAATCCCTCGAACCTTGAACCTCAAGCGTAGAAGCTGGAACTTGAAACCCTAAACAGTGAACCCAAAACCCTAAACCCTAAACGGAAAACCTTAAATCCCAGAACCTTGCCATATGGAGTCCTCAACTTCGAAACTGGTAACCTGAACCACGAACCCTAGAACTCTGGTACCTACCGCCGTAAATTCTAAACCCTAGAATCTGGAACCGTGACTCTGAACCATGAATCCTGGAACATGAAGCCTTGAACTTTGAACCTAAACCTTGAACCATGAACACTAACCTTAGAACCTGGAACCTAAACCTTGAAACCTGGAAGCTCAAACCATGAACCTGGAAGCTTCAACCCTATTACCTGAACCCTAAACCCTAAAACCTAAACGATAAACCCTAAATCCTACAACCTTGCAACTAGGAGCCCTCAACTTTGAAGCCGGTAACCTGAACGATGCCCCCTAGAACCCTGGTACCTGGTGCCCTAAACTCTTATCCCAAAAATCTGCAACCCAGACTCTGAACCTTGAACCCTGAAACATGGAGCCTTGAACTTTGAACCTAAACCTTGAACCATGAACACTAACCTTAGAACCTGAAACCGAAACCTTGAAACCTCGAAGCTCATACCATGATGCTGGAAGCTTAAACCCTTAACCGTGAACCCCAAACCTTAAAACCTAAACGATACACCCTAAATCCTACTACCTTGCAACTTGGAGTCCTCAACTTTGAAGCCGGTAACCTTAACAATGCCCCCTAGAACCCTGGTACCTGGTGCTCTATACTCTTAACCCTAAAATATGGAACTCTGATTCTGAACCCTGAACGCTGGAACATGGAGCCTTCAAATTTGATCCTAAACCTTGAACCATGAACATTAACCTTCGAACCTGGAACATAAACCTTGAAACTTCGAACCTCAAACCATGAACCTGGAAGCTTAGACCATAAATAGTGAACCCTAAACCCTAAAACCTAAACAGTAAACCCTAAATCCTAGAACCTTGAAACATGGAGTCCTCAACTTTGAAACCGGTAACTTGAACCATGAACCCTAAAACGCTGGTACTTGGTGCCCTAAAATCTTAACCCTAGAACTTGGAACCTAAACCTTCAAACCATGCGGCTGAAACCATGAACCTAGAAGCTTCAATCCTAATCCGTGAACCCTAAACCCTAAAATCGAAACGATAAACCCTAAATCCTACAACCTTGCAACTTGGAGTCCTCAACTTTGAAGCCGGTAACCTGAACGATGGCCCCTAGAACCCTGGTACCTGGCGCCCTATACTCTTAACCCCAAAATCTGGAACCCTGACTCTGAACCTGGAACCCTGGAACATGGAGCCTTGAACTTTGAACCTAAACCTTCAACCATGAACACTAAGCTTAGAACCTGGAACCTAAACCTTGAAACCTCGAAGCTCAAACCATGATCCTAGAAGCTTAAACCGTAAACCGTGAACCCTAAACCCTAAAACCTAAACGATACACCCTAAATCCTACAACCTTGCAACTTGGAGTCCTCAACTTTGAAGCCGGTAACCTGAACGATGCCCCCTAGAACCGTGGTACCTGGTGCTCTATACTCTTAACCCTAAAATATGGAACCCTGACTTTGAACCCTGAACGCTGGAACATGGAGCCTTCAAATTTGAAGCTAAACCTTAAACCATGAACACTAACCTTAGAACCTGGAACATAAACCTTGAAACTTGGAACCTCAAACCATGAACCTGGAAGCTTAGACCCTAAATAGTGAACGCTAAACCCTAAAACCTAAGCAGTAAACCCTAAATCCTAGAACCTTGAAACATGGAGTCCTTAACTTTGAAACCGGTAACTTGAACCATGAACCCTAAAACGCTGGTACTTGGTGCCCTTAAATCTTTACCCTAGAACCTGGAACCTAAACCTTCAAACTTGGAAGCTGAAACCATGAACCTATAAGCTTCAATGCTAATCCGTGAACCCTAAACCCTAAAACCGAAACAATAAACACTAAATTCTACAACCATCCAACTTGGAGTCCTCAACTTTGAAGCCGGTAACCTAAACGATGCCCCCTAGAACCCTGGTACCTGGCGCCCTATACTCTTAACCCCAAAATCTGGAACCCTGACTCTGAACCTGGAACCCTAGAACATGGAGCCTTGAACTTTAAAACTAAACCTTGAACCATGAACACTAACCTTAGAACCTGAAACCTAAACCTTGAAACCTCGAAGCTCATACCATGATGTTGGAAGCTTAAACCCTAAACCGTGAACCCTAAACCTTGAAACCTAAACGATACACCCTAAATCCTACAACCTTGCAACTTGGAGTCCTCAACTTTGAAGCCGGTAACCTGAACAATGCCCCCTAGAACCCTGGTACCTGGTGCTTTATACTCTTAACCCTAAAATATGGAACCCTGACTCTGAACCCTGAACGCTGGAACATGCAGCCTTTAAATTTGAACCTAGACCTTGAACCATGAACACTAACCTTAGAACCTGGAACATAAACCTTGAAACTTGGAACCTCAAACCAAGAACCTTGAAGCTTAGGCCCTAAATAGTGAACCCTAAACCCTAAAACCTAAACAGTAAACCCTAAATCTTAGAACCTTGAAACATGGAGTCCTCAACTTTGAAACCGGTAACTCGAACAATGAACCCTAAAACGCTGGTACTTGGTGCCCTAAAATCTTAACCCTAGAACCTGGAACCTAAACCTTCAAACCTGGAAGCTGAAACCATGACCCTACAAGCTTCAATGCTAATCCGTGAACCCTAAACCCTAAAACCGAAACGATAAACACTAAATCCTACAACCATGCAACTTGTTGTCCTCAACTTCGAAGCCGGTAACCTGAACGATGCCCCCTAGAACCCTGGTACCTGGCGCCCTATACTCTTAACCCCAAAATCTGGAACCCTGACTCTGAACCTGGAACCCTGGAACATCGAGCCTTGAACTTTGAAGCTAAACCTTGAACCATGAACACTAACCTTAGAACCTGAAACCTTAACCTTGAAACCTCGAAGCTCATACCATGATCCTAGAAGCTTAAACCCTAAACCCTAAAACCTAAACGATACACCCTAAATCCTACAACCTTGCAACTTGGAGTCCTCAACTTTGAAGCCGGTAACCTGAACGATGCCCCCTAGAACCGTGGTACCTGGTGCTCTATACTCTTAACCCTAAAATATGGAACCCTGACTCTGAACCCTGAACGCTGGAACATGCAGCCTTCAAATTTGAACCTAAACCTTGAACCATGAACACTAACCTTAGAAACTGGAACATAAACCTTGAAACTTGGAACCTCAAACCATGAACCTGGAAGCTTAGACCCTAAATAGTGAACCCTAAACCCTAAAACCTGAACAGTAAACCCTAAAACCTAGAACCTTGAAACATGGAGTCCTCAACTTTGAAACCGGTAACTTGAACCATGAACCCTAAAACGCTGGTACTTGATGCCCTGAAATCTTAACCCTAGAACCTGGAACCTAAACCTTCAAACCTGGAAGCTGAAACCATGAACCTATAAGCTTCAATGCTAATCTGTGAACCCTAAACTCTAAAACCGAAACGATAAACACTAAATCCTACAACCATGCAACTTGGAGTCCTCAACTTTGAAGCCGGTAACCTGAACGATGCCCCCTAGAACCCTGGTACCTGGTGCTCTATACTCTTAACCCCAAAATCTGCAACCCTGACTCTGAACCTGGAACCCTGGAACATGGAGCCTTGAACATTGAACCTAAACCTTGAACCATGAACACTAACCTTAGAACCTGAAACCTAAACCTTGAAACCTCGAAGCTCATACCATGATCCTGGAACCTTAAACCCTAAACCGTGAACCCTAAACCCTAAAACCTAAACGATAAACCTTAAATCCTACAACCTTGCAACTTGGAGTCCTCAACTTTGAAGACGGTAACCTGAACGATGCCCCCTATAACCCGGGTACATGGCGCCCTATACTCTTAACCCTAAAATCTTGAACCCTGACTCTGAACCTTGAACCCTGGAACATGGATCCTTGAACTTTTAACCTAAACCTTGAACCATGAACACTAACCTTAGAACCTTGAACCTAAACCTTGAAACCTCGAAGCTCAAACCATGATCCTGGAAGCTAAAACCCTAAACCGTGAACCCTATACCCTAAAACCTAAACGATACACCCTAAATCCTCCAACCTTCCAACTTGGAGTCCTCAACTTTGAAGCCGGTAACCTGAACAATGCCCCCTAGAACCGTGGTACATGGCGCCCTAAACTTTGAACCCTAAAATCTGGAACCTTGACTCTGAACCCTGAACCCTGGAATATGGAGCCTTGCACTTTGAACCTAAACCCTGAACCATGACCACTAAGCACTAGAACTAGGAACCTGAACCTCGAAACCTGGAACCTCAAACCTGGAGCTTGGATCCTGAAACCCTAAAATGTGAACCCTAAAGCCTAAAATCGAAATGGTGAACCCTAAATCCGAGAACCTTACGACTTGGAGCCCTCAACTTCGAAACCGGTAACCTGAAAATTGAACCTTAAAACCTTGGCACCTGGTGCCCTGAACTCTTAACCCTTGCATCTCGAACCCTGATTCTGTACACGGAACCCTGAAACATGGAGCCTTGAACTTTGAACCTAAACCTTAATCCATGAACACTAAACTCGAGAACTTGGAACCTAAACCCTGAAACCTGGAACCTTAAATCTAGAACCAGGAAACTTAAACCTTAAATCGTGAATCCAAAACCCCAAAACCTAAACTGTAAACCCTAAATCCTCGAACCATGTAACTTGGAGTCCTCAACTTCAAAACCGGTAACTTGAACCATGAACCCTAGAACCCTGGTACCTGGTGCCCTAAAATCTTAACCCTAGAATTTGGAACCCTGACTCTGAACATTGAACCCTGGAACATGGAGCCTTGAACTTTGCCGCTAAACCTTGAACCATGAACTCTAAACCCTAGAACCTGGAACCTAAACCATGAAACCTGGAACCGCAAACCTACAACATGAAACCCTAAACCCAAAATTGTGAACCCTAAACCCAAAAACCTAAACTGTAAACCCTAAATCCTAGGACCTTGCAACTTGGAGTCCTCAACTTCGAAATCGGTAACCTGAACCATGGACCCTAGAACCCTGGTACCTGGTAACCCTAGAATCTGGAACCTTGACTATGAACCCTGAACCCTGGAATATGGAGCCTTGAACTTTGAACCTAAACACTGAACCATGAACACTAAACACTGGAATCGGGAACCTGAAACTTGAAACCTAGAACCTCAAACCTGAACCCTAAACTGTGAAGCCTAAACCCTAAAACCTAAACGGTGAACCCTAAATCCAAGAACCTTGCAACTTGGAGTCCTCAACTTCGAAACCGGTAACCTGAACATTGAACCCCTAGAACCATGGTACCTGGTGCCCTAAACTCTTTACCCTAAAAACTGGAACCTTGACTCTGAACCCTGAACGCTGGAACATGGAGCCTTGAAGTTTGAACCTAAACCTTCATCCATAACACTAAACCCTAGAACCTGGAACCTGAACCTTGAAACCTGGAACCTCAAACGATGAACCTGGAACCTTAAACCCTAAATCGTGAACCCTAAACCCTAAAACCTACACGATAAACCCTAAATTCTAGAACCATGCTACTTGGAGTCCTCAACTTCAAAACCGGTAACCTGAACCATGAACCCTAGAACCCTGGTACCAGGTGCCCTAAACACTAAACCCTAGAATCTGGACCCCTGACTCTGAACCCAGAACCGTGGAACATGGAGCCTTGAACTTTGAACCTAACCCTTTAACCATGAAAACTAAACCCTAGAATCTGGAATCTCAAACCTATGACCTGGAACTTTAAACCCTAAACCGTGAACCCTAAACCCTAAAACCTAAACGGTAAACCCTAAATCCTAGAACTATGCAACTTGCAGTCCTGAACTTCGAAATCGATAACCTAAACCATGAACCCTAGAACCTTGGTACCTGGTGCCCTAAACTTTTAACCCTAGAATCTGGAACCTTGACTCTGAACCCTGAACCCTGGAACATGGAGCCATGAACTTTCAACCAAACCGTGAACCATGAATAATAAACCCTAGAACCTGGAAACTAACCACTGAAACCTAGAACCTCAAACCTAGAACTTGGAACCTTAAACCCTAAACCATGAATCGTAAACCCTAAAACCTAAAGTGTAAACCCTAAATCCTACAAACTTGGAACTTGGAGTCCTCAACTTCGAAACCGATAACCTGAACCACGAAGCCTAGAACCCTGGTACCAGGTGCTCTAAATTCTTAACCCTAGAGCCTGGAAGACTGACTCTGAACCCTAAACCCTGGAACATGGAACCTCGAACTTTGAACCTAAATCGTGAACCACGAACACTAAACCCAAGGACTAAGGAACTAAACACTATAACTTGGAACCATACACCCTAAACCATAAATCCTAAATCCTAAAACCTAAAATGTAAACCCTAAATCCTAGAACCTTAAACCTTGGAGTCCTCAACCTGGAAACTAGAAACCTGAACCATGACGCCTAGAACCCTGGAACATGGAGCCTTGAACATTGAACCTAAACCATGAACCATGAACATAAACCCTAGAACCTGGAAACTAAACAGGGAAACCTGGAACCTCAAAGCTAGAACCTGGAACCTTAAACCCTAAACCATGAATCATAAACCCTTAAACCTAAACTGTAAACCCTAAATCCTACAACCTTTCCACTTGGAGTCCTCAACTTCGAAACCGGTAACCTGAACCATAAAGCCTAGAACCTTGGTACCTGGTGCCCTAAACTCTTAACCCTACAATCTGGAACCCTGACTCTGAACCCTGAACCCTGGAAGATGGAGGCGAGAACTTTGAACCTCAACCGTGAACCATGAACACTAAACCCTAGAACCTGGAAATTAACCACTGAAATCTGGAACCTCAAACCTAGAACCTGGAACCTTAACCCCTAAACCATGAATCCTCAACCCTAAAACCTAAACTTTAAACCCTAAATCCTACAACCTTGCAACTTGGAGTCCTCAACTTCGAAACTGGTAACCTGAACCATGAAGCATAGAAACCTGGTACCCGGTGCCCTAAACTCTTAACCCTAGAATCCGGAACCCTGACTCTGAACCCTAAACCCTGGAACATGGAGTCTTGAACTTTGAACCTAAATCGTGAACCACGAACACTAAACCCTAGGCTCAAGGAACTAAACAATGAAATCTGGAACCTAAAACCTAGAATCTAAACTGTAAACCCTAAATCATAGAATCTTGCCACTTGGAGTCCTCAACTTTGAAAGTAGCAACCTGAACCATGACACCTAGAACCCTGGTACCTTGTGCCCTGAAATCTTAACCCTAGAATCTGGACCCCTGACTCTGAACCTTGAACCCTGGAACCTGGAGCCTTGAACTTAGAACCTAAACTGTGAACCATGAACACTAAACACTAGAACCTGGAAACTAACCACTGAAACCTGGAACCTGAAACCTAGAACCTAGAACCTTAAACCATAAACCATGAATCCTAAACCCTCAAACCTAAACTGTAAACCCTAGGACAAAGAAACTAAACACTGAAACCTGGAACCTTAAACCCTAAACCATGAATCCTACACCCTAAAACCTAAACTGTAAACCCTAAATCCTACAACCTTGCAACTTGGAGTCCTCAACATCGAAACCTGTAACCTGAACCATGAAGCCTAGAACCCTGGTACCTGGTGCCCTAAACTCTTAACCCTAGAATCTGGAACCCTGACTCCGAACCCTGAACCCTGGAACTTGGAGCCTTGAACTTTGATCCGAAACCTGAACCATGACGCCTAGAACCCTGGTACCTGCTGCCCTGGACTCTTCACCCTAGAATCTTGAACCCTGACCCTGAACCTTGAACACTGGAACATGGAGCCTTGAACTTTGAACCTAAACTGTGAACCATGAACACTAAACCCTAGAACTTGGAAACTAAACAGTGAAACCTGGAACCTCAAACCTAGAACCTGGAACCTTAAACCTTAAACCATGAATCCTAAACCCTAAAAGCTAAACTGTCACCCCTAAATCCTAGAACCTTGCAACTTGGAGTCCTCAACTGCGAAACCGGTAACCAGAACCATGAACCCTAGAATCTGGAACCCTGACTCTGAATGCTGAACCCTGGAACATGGAGCCTTCAACTTTGAACCATGAACACTAAACCGTAGAACCGGGAACCTAAACCTTGAAACCGGGAGTCTCAAACCTGGAACCTCTAACTTGAAACCCTAAAGTGTGAACCCTGAACCTTAAAACCTAAACATGAACCCTAGAACCTTGGTATCCGGTGTCCTAAACACTTAACCCTGACTTTGAACCTTGAACCCTGGAACATGGAGCCTTCAACTTTGAACCTAAACCTTGAACCATTAACACTAAACCCTAAAACCTAAAACCTGAACCCTAAACCTGGAACATAAAACCTAGAACCTGTAACCTCAAACCCTAAACCGTGAATCCTAAACCCTAAAACCTAAATTGTAAACCCTAAATCCTACAACCTTGCAACTTGGAGTCCTCAACTTCGAAACCGGTAACCTGAACCATGAAGCCTAGAACCCTGGTACCTAGTGTCCTAAACTCTTAACCCTAGAATCTGGAACCCTGACTCTGTACCCTGAATCCTGGAACATGGAGCATTGTACTTTGAACCTAATCCATGAACCATGAAAACTAAACCCTAGAACCGGGAACCTGAACCTTGAAACCTGGAACCTCAAACCTGGAACCTGGGACCTGTAAACCTAAATTGTGAACCCTGAACCCTAAAACCTAAACTTGTTAACCTGAAATCCTAGAACCTTGCAACTTGTAATCTTCAACTTTGAAACCGGTAACCTGAACAACGAGTCCTAGAACCTTGATACCTGGTGCCGCAAACACTTAACCCTGACTTTGAACACTGAACCCTGGAACATGGAGCCTTCAACTTTGAACCTAAACCTTGAACCATTAACACTAAACCCTACAACCTAGAACCTGAACCTGGAACCTCAAACCCTAAACCGTGAATCCTAAACCCTAAAACCTAAACTGTAAACCCTAAATCCTACAACCTTGCAACTTGGAGTCCTCAACTTCGAAATCGGTAACCTGAACCATGAAGCCTAGAACCCTGGTACCGAGTGCCCTAAACTCTTAACCCTAGAATCTGAAACGTTGACTCTAAACTCTGAACCCTAGAACATCGAGCTTTGAACTTTGAACCTAAACTGTCAACCATGTACAATAAACCCTAGAACATGGAAACTAACCACTGAAACCTGGAACCTCTAACCTTGAACCTAGAACCTCAACCCCTAAACCATGAATCCTAAACCCTAAATCCTAGAACCTTGCAACCTGGAGTCCTCAACTTCGAAACGTGTAACCTGAACCATGAACCCTAGAACCTTGGTACCTGCTACCCTAAACATTTAACCCTAGAATCTGGAACCCTGACTCTGTTCCCTGAACCATGGAACATGGAGCCTTGAACTTTTAACCTAAACCGTGAACGATGTACACTAAACCCTAGAACCTGGAAACTAAACTATGAAACCTGCAAAGTCAAACCTAGAACA
Organism: Canavalia ensiformis; assembly: GCA_026541065.1. Lineage (NCBI taxonomy): Eukaryota > Viridiplantae > Streptophyta > Magnoliopsida > Fabales > Fabaceae > Canavalia > Canavalia ensiformis. Next base: position 147,455 of record JAMKYM010000721.1, read on the forward strand.
TGGCACCTTAAATCCTAAACCATGAATCCTAAACCGTAGAACTTGAATTGTAAACCCTAAATCATAGAACCTTGCAACTTGGAGTCCTCAACTTCGAAACCGGTAACATGAACCATGAACCCTAGAACCCTGGTACCTGGTGCCCTAAACTCTTAACCCTAGAATCTGGAACCCTGACTCTATACCCAGAACCCTGGAACATGGAGCCTTGAACTTTGAACCTAAACCGTGAACCATGAACACTGAACCCTAGAACCTGGAAACCAAACACTGAAACACTGAAACCTGGAACCTCAAACCGAGACCCTGGAACCTTGAACCCTAAACATTTAATCCTAAAACCTAAACTGTAAACCCTAAATCATAGAACCTTGCAACTTGGAGTCCTCCACTTCGAAACCGGTAACTTGAACCATGAAGCATAGAACCTTAGTACCTGGTGCCCCAAACTCTTAACCCTAGAATCTGGAACCCTGACTCTGCACTCTGAACCCTGGAACATGGAGCCTTGAACTTTCAACCTAAACCTTGAACCATGAAAACAAAACCCTAGGACCGGGAACCTGAACCTTGAAACCTGGAACCTCAATGCTGAAACCTGGTACCTGAAACCCTAAATTGTGAACCCTGAACCCTAAAACCTAAACGGTGAACCCTAAATCCTAGAACCATGCAACTTGGAGTCCTTAACTTTGAAACCAGTAACCTGAACCATGAACCCTAGAACATTGGTACCTGGTGCCCTAAACAATTAACCCTGACTTTGAACTTTGAACCCTGGAACATGGAGCCTTCAACTTTGAACATAAACCTTGAACCATTAACACTAAACCTAGAACCTAGAACCTAAGCCGTGAAACCTGGAACCTGGAACCTAGAACCTGGAACCTTAAACCCTAAACCGTGAACCCTATACCCTAAAACCTATACCGTCACCCCTAAATCCTCAAACCTGAAACCTGGAACCTCAAACCTAGAACCTAGAACCTTAAACTCTAACCCGTGAACCCAAAACCTTAAAACCTCCACTGTAAACCCTAAATCCTAGAACCCTGGTTCCTGGTGCCCAAAACTAATAACACTAGAATACGGAACCCTGACTCTCAGCCCCGAACCCTGGAACATGGAGCCTTGAACTTTGAACCTGAACTGGGAACCATGAACACTAAACCCTAGAACCTAGAAACTAAACATTGAAACCTGGAACCTCAATCCAAGAACCTTGAACCTTAAACCTAGAAGCTTGCAACTTGGAGTACTGAACTTCGAAACCGGTAACATGAACCATCAACCCTAGAACTTTGGTACCTGTTCCCCTAAACATTTATCCCTGACATTGAACCCTGAACCCTGGATCATGAAGCCTTCAACTTTGAACCTAAACCTTGAAACATTAACACTCAACCCTAGAACCTAGAACCTGAACACTGACACCTGGAACCTAAAACCTAGAACCTGGAACCTTAAACCCTAAACCATGAATCCTACACCCTAAAACCTAAACTGTAAACCCTTAATCCTAGAACCTTGCAACTTGAAGTCCCCAACATCGAAACCGGTAACCTGAACCATGAACCCTAGACCCTGGTACCTGGTTCCCTGAACTCTTCACCCTAGATCTTGAACCCTGACTCTGAACCCTGAACCATGGAACATGGAGCCTTGAACTTTGAACCTAAACCTTGAACCATGAACACTAAACCGTGGAACCTAGAAATTGAACCCTGAAACCTGGAACCCCGAACCTTGAACCAGGAACCTTAAACCCGAAATCGTGAACCCTAAACCCTAAAACGTAAACGGTAAACCTTAAATCGTAGAAGCTTGCAACTTGTAGTCCTCAGCTTCAAAACCGGTAACCTGAACCATTAACCCTAAAACCTTGGTACTTGGAGTCCTAAACTCTTAACCCTAGAATCTAGAACCCTTAACCCCGGAACATAGAGCCTTGAACTTTGAACCTAAACCTTTACCCATGAACACTAACCTTAGAACCTAGAACCTAAACCTTGAAACTGGGAACCTCAAACCAAAAACCTGGAAGCTTATACCCTAAACTGTGATTCCTAAACACTAAAACCTAAACGATAAACCCTAAATCCTAGACCCTAGAAACATGGAGTCCTCGAAACCAAAGGAAGTTCAAACCATGAACCTAAAAAACCACAGGCCTGGTGTAAACACTCAATTATGTCCGAGGCCCCCAACCGTTAAAATTAATCACGAAACCAAAACATAAAATAAAAAATAAAAAATAAATTAATTACTATAGCAAAAGAGAAATAGAAATAGAATAAAAAATAAATAATAATAATAATAAAGAAAAAATAAAAGGAAAAGCTTTAATAAGAATAATAAAAAGAGAGAAACAAATTTTAAAATTAGAAATAAAAAATATACAGTATTAAAAGAAAAAATGAAACTTATATAAAAATAAATAAATGAATATAGAATGAAAAGGAAATAAGATTAAAAATAGAAAATAATAAATAAAATTTTGAAAAAATATGAAAAAGTACAAAAAAAGGAAGAGAGAAAAAGAAAAAGAATATATAAATAAAAAGGTAAAAGTTAAATAAATAAAAATAAAGAATGAAGAAAAACTGGAAAAATAATAGTAAAGGTTATGTTATATTTGAAAAATAAGAAAAAAAACAGAAAACAGATTTGAAAGAAGAAAAAGAGAAAACTTAAAATCGAAAAACATAATCAATAAATGTTAATTAAAATAAAAAAATGAAATGAATGAAAAGAAGAAATATAATAGTGAAAATTAAAAAGAAAAATCAACATCTGAAAAATGAAAATATAGAGGAACATATGAAATTCTGAAACAAAAAGGGGTGACCCTAGGGCCCATCAGGTCCGCTTTTGGCCCTAGGGAAGAACTGGCTCTTCAGCACTGAAAGGACGAGGAAAAACAAGATATAAAAGGAGGAATCTATGACAAAAAGGGAAAAAAGGCGATTTTTGAAAAAGATTTCGGGAAGGAGGTGCACATTCAGCTTCAGGGAGTCCTTGGGTCAAGTCCAAGTTCTTGATAAGATCCTCATCCTCATCCTCACAAAGGAGCATCGGGGAAGCACCTGGAAAATTTCTGCGCAGGCTCATACACTCTCAACAAGTTCCATTTCTTTCATGTGTGCCTCCATAGTTCAAGATTTGTTTTGATCGATTATACTTCTGTTCCACATTTACTAATAAATATGCGATACTGTGGAGAAAGTTAGTGAAAATCTTGATTTCTTGAGTTGAAGGTTCTTAGCCAAATCTGAAGCATGATTATAATAAGCTAATATGATTATGCAAAGATTTGCCCACAATCTGAAAATTGCGTTGTGAATACATTCATGTTAATCCTGGATGAAACAGGAACATCATCGAGGATATGATCATATGTAGCTTGTTTTCCCTCAACAGAGCCAACCATTTTAACACGCTGTGCTCGAATTACCTTTATGATCATCACCCCAAACCTCAAAGAGCTTGAAGAGGCACGAAAGTCTAGAGCTCACCTGCTGAACATTTCTGACCATTAGGCATATAAGGAAGGACCATAGCATATTAGTACACACATAAGCCATTCAGGTCCCTTCCATTCCCCTAGTAAAGGCCTGTAGGAATCAACCCTAGGTAGTTATCAGAGGCAGTCATGGTGAGAGCGAATTCTGTTGAATGCAGATTGTCAACTGAAATATGGATCGTACCTAGTAAGTGTGTGGATCGCCAAAAGCCAACATGCATGGCTAATCGATGTGAAGATGAGTAGTCGCACGTCCTGTAAAGTAAGGAGAGATAACTCAAATCCTAAGATGAAGATAGGACTTTCAGTAGCCCAGGCAGAAGCGTCAACCTGTGCTTACCTAAGCCCAACCATCACAAGGTTCAACCCTACGAAATTATGTTAATAAATATGACAGGCAGTGGGAATTCAATTTAGTTGCTTTGCATGGGTGCAGGGGCAAATAATGGTGATGCATGCATGCTCGTAAGGTCACGCCAAGACCAGTGGTCGAGCCTGGGTTCTTCGAAGAATATACCTCCCTGCACTTAGCATTTATGCACGCTTCACACCGATGGCTTTAGATTGACTACTGCTACTGTCACAGCCGCTGGCTGGAGCATATATGCAGAGTCTCAGAGATGTGTCGTCACGCATGAGAGGCCTATAGCGGCTACAAGCGAGGAGTTGCAATGATTACAGTAAGCAGAGACCAACGCCAAAGGCTCATATTCATCTCTTGCATTGGGAAGGGCTGAAGAGGACGGACGTTAGGTGAGGGGTGGAAGTTGACGGATGGCTTACTTGGGGGCCCATGTGAAGGAGCTACTGCTCCTTTAAATCAGTGGTAGGGTGTCGACCGTACTGAGTTCTTGAACTCGTCAGTATTGACGTTGAGAGTAGATTGCATGGTTCATGATCAAGCAAGATAGTCGAAATGCGTCGCATGCATAAACGTCTTTTGAGTTAAACGATCAGCCCACCTCTCGAGTCAAGCTCAAATGATGATATTAATTCAACCCAAGCAGAGACCGAGTGGGTCGTGAGAATGGATGGAAGTTTGAGTCACAATAGTCAGAGAAACGCATTGGCGATGGGTGTTTGATCCTCACTCATCAAAGATCACGAAATCCGGAAGTTCGGGAGGCGGCTTTACTTGCAATTCCATGTCACCTAACGCAGTGCGAGCAAACGATGAGGAAGGTCTAAGCGTCGAGTCCATAAATGTGTGTTAGGACCATAGGAGGAAGAAACACCTTAGCGTTGTATTTAAGACCCGAACCGGCGATCTACCGGCAAAATAATAGATTCACTACTTGTGGGTCAAACGACAAAGTCCACCAAATTCATGCACTATAGGTCTTCCAACCTCACAGCAAAAGCATGCACGAGGACTTTGGCACTATGCGATAGCAAAACTCAATGCGGGAGTTGGGCCTGATAACTCTCATGCAGGACACGGGGGATGGGCCTAATTACTTTGCATCATTAGTATTGAATAACGAGAATCGTGTCCAAAAGCCAAGCGAGACTAAGTCGTTGGCGCATGGCTTGTAAATCCATCCACCTTCCCTTCGAGTCCACAAATGACACTTGCTCTTGCTCATCATTTCAATAAGGCCTCAGACTTTCATTTAAATTGCACATTAACCCCCAAATCCTCAAAATTGCATATTAACCCCCAAAACTTCCATAATTTCAATTCAACCCCAAATTCTCCATAATTACAATTCCAACCCCCAAAACTTCCATAATTGCACATTAACCCCCAAATCCTCAAAATTGCAAAACTACCCCCCAAAACTCCCATAATTGCACATTAACCCCCAAAACTTCTATAATTGCAATTCAACCCCAAATTCTCCATAATCACAATTTTAACCCCAAAATTTTTTCCCCTAATTGCAATCTAAACCCAATTTCCCATAATTCCAATTTTACCCCATATTTCAAACAAAATTTCTTCCTTTCCAAAAATCAAGTTCTTTGTCTAATAGTCAAAATAAATTCTCCTTTTTGACCATTTTCTTTAAACAAAAAATGCTTTTTCAAATATTTTGGGATCCTTGGTCTCTGCGACGGACTCAACGGAGCGGCGGTTCCTATTTGTTCCAACGTTTCGCGGTGCTATATAGGCCCCCGTGCTGCCATAGCCGCCTCGGACCTTGTGCATGAGTGGACTAATGATCCCTTCAAAATAAAACCCTCTTTCAAGGGTTTTGGGATCTTTGGTCTCCCATGCCAGCAGGCTCTAAATGGGGAGGCGGCGGTTCACTGCTTGTTCGGCGTTTAGTACTTCATATGGGCCCAAGTGTTTGGTAGCCGCCTATGGGACCTTGTGCATGAGTGGAGTGAAAGGAGTCCCTCCAAAAATGAAGCCTTTCAAAAAAATGAAATCTTTGGTACTCTTTTTCAGCACTTTTGAAGGGTGTCGAGCCTTCCTGAGCCCCGAACTCGTAAGCCTTGAATTTCTCATTTCACCATAGGAGATACATTAGGAGGCGGGATCAAGTCCTGTCAGGCTAACCTCCATCAAACTATTTTCAAATAATCACACACTCAGTTTAAAGGTACGGTTCTTCGGAACAGGCAAGTGGTGTGCCTAACACCTTCCTCACTCGTAACCGACTCCCGAACCTAAATCTCATCCTCGAGTCATGGTTTTTTCCAAACTTTTTTCCTTAAATAAAAATTTGGTGGCGGCTCCACATTTAATCCAACAAAATAAATTCAAATTTTAAAATTTTAGTGAGTCCGTCGTCTCGTCGAAATTACGGTTGCGACACCTGGTGCCCTAAACTCTTAACCCTAAACCGTGGAACATGGAGCCTTGAACTTTGAACCTAAACCGTTGACCAATAACACTAAACCCTAGAACCTGGAAACTAAACCCTAAAACCTGGAACCTCAATTCCTGAACCTGGAACCTTAAACCATAAAACGTGAACCCTAAACCCTAAAACTTAAACGGTAAACCCTAAATCCTAGAACCTTGAAACATGGAGTCCTACACTTCGAAACCGGTAACCTGAACCATGAACCCTAGAACCCTGGTACCTTGTGCCCTAAACTCTTAACCCTAGAATCTTGAACCCTGACTCTGTACCCTGAACCCTGGAACATGGAGCCTTGAACTTTGAACCTAAACCTTGATCCATGAACACTAAACCGTAGAACCTGGAACCTGAACCCTGAAACCTGGGACCTGAAACCTAGAATCTTGAACCTTGACGCTGTACCCTGAACCCTGGAACATGGAGCTTTGAACTTTGAACCTAAACCTTGATCCATGAACACTAAACCGTAGAACCTAGAACCTGGGACCTGAAACTTGAAACCTTAAACTGTGAACCCTAAACCTGAAAACTAAACATGAACCCACATACTACAACCTTCCAACTTGGAGTCCTCAACTTTAAAGCTGGTAACCTAAACAATGCACCCTAGAACCCTCCTGGTGCCCTAAACTCTTAACCCTAGAATCTGGAACCCTAACTCTAAACCCTGAACCCTGGAACATGGAGCCTTCAACCTTGAACCTAATCCTTGAACTATGAACATTGAATCCTAGAACCTGGAACCTCAAACGTAGAAGCTGGAACCTGCAATCCTAAACTGTGACCTCTAAACCCTAAAACCTAAACGGTAAACCCTAAATCCTAGAACCTTGCCACTTGGAGTCCTCAACTTTGAAACCGTGCTGAACCATCGACCACAGAACCACGGTACACAGGTGCTAAACTATAAACCCTAGAATTTGGAACCCTGACTCTGAACCCTTAACCATGGAACATGGAGCCTTGAACTTTGTACCTAAACCGTGAACCATGAACACTAAAGCCTAGAACCTAGAACCTGAACCCTGAAACATCGAACCTCAAACCTTGAACATGGAACGTTAAACCCCAAAGCGTGAACCCTAAACCTTAAAACCCAAACGGTAAACCCTCAATCCCTGGACCTTGCAACTTGGAGTCCTCGACTTAACCCGAGCTTCGGTAACACGAACCGAACCACTTGAACCATGTACCTGGTGCCCCTAAACTCTTAACCCTAGAATCTTGGAACCGCGAACTACGGTCGAGAACCTTGGAACGTGGAGCCTGTCTAACTTTGAACCTAAACCTTGAACCATGAACACTAAACCACAGGAACACCTGGAACCTCAGAGCTGAAATGTGGAACCTTAAACCTAAATCGATGAACCCTAAATCCTACAACAACTGTAAGCCCTAGAACCCTATAACTTGGAGTAAGAATCGGTAACAGTGAAGCATGAACCCGTAGAAGCACTAGTACCTGGTGCCCACTAAACTCTTAACCCTAGAATGTGGAACCATGCTGTAGAACCTTGAACCCTGGAACATGGAGCCTTGAATCTTTGAACCTAAACCGTAAACGCATGAACACTAAACCCTAGAACACTGGAACCTAAACAAGCCGAGAACGCAGACGCTCGAACCCTAGAACCTGGAGACCTCAAACCTGAGCTCATGAACCCTAAAGCCATATAACCTAGTCTGTAATACCCTGAAATCCTGGAACCATTGCAACTTGGAGTCCTCACTTGAAGCCTAGTGAGCCTGAACCATGAACCTAGAACCCTTGGACTGGTGCCCTAAACTCTTAACCCTGATACGGAACCACTCACTCTGAAACGTGAACCACTTTGGAACGCTGGAGCCTTGAACTTCTGAACCTAAGCAAGTGACCATGAACACTAAGCCATAGAACCTGGAACCTAAACCACGAACCCGAGAAGCTCAAACCTAGAACACGAAACCTTAAACCCTAAACCGTGAAAAAGCCTAAAGCCGTAAACTACAAATCACTAGAACCTTGCAGCTTGGAGTCCTCAACCTTGAAACCGGTAACTGAACCATGAACCTGAGAACCACGGTACTTGCTTGCCCTAAAATGGGCCAGTGGATCATTGGATGCTCTTGACTTGAACCTAAACCTTGGAACCATGAACACTAAACCACTAGGAACCAACCAGTTTCACCTGAAAGCCGTAGAAAATTTGGAACCTAAAACCACAAGCGAAGTGGATCTAAACCACAAAACAACGATCAACCACTAAATCCCTCTGACCTGAGGCTTGGAGTCTCAGTTTTGGAAAGTGTAAGCTTCGAAGGATGCCCCTAGAACCTTGTTACCTGGTGACACTATGCTACTGTAACCCTAGAATATGGAACTCGCTCGAACCGTGAGCTGAGCTGGAACATGGAGCCTTAACTTCGAACCTAAACAGCAACCATGAACTAACCTTAGAACTGGAACGTAAACCTTGAAACCTGGAACCTCAAGCCTGAACATGGAAGCTTAAACCCTAAATGCGGTGAACCCTAAACCTAAAACCTAAGCGGTAAACCTTAAATCCTACGACCTTGAAACACTGGAGGTCGCATGACTTCGGGCTTAGGTAGCTTTGAACCATGAACGTAAAGCGTTGTTACCTTAATGCCCTGACTCTTAGCCTACAATCTGGAACCCAGATCGAACCACTGAACCCTGGAACATCGAGCCTTGAACTTTCAACCTAAACCGTGAACCATGGACACTAAACCCTAGAACCTGGAAACTAACCCTACGAAACACGGAACATCGGAGCATAGGGCGAACCTTAGACCTTAAACATAGCCGTAAACCCTAAAACCTAAAGCTGTGATACGAGAATCCTACAACCTTGCAACTTGGAGTGCTCAACTTGAAACCAGTGACTGAAGCGGGAACCTAGAAGCTTGGTACTGGTGCAGCCTAAACTCTTAACCACTAGAATCTGGAACCCAGGCATTGAACCACTGAACCATGGAACATGATCCTTGAACTTTGAACCTAAGCCTGTGAGTCCACGAGACACTAAACCCTAGAACCTAGAATGCGAACCTAACACGGACCTAAAACAAGAACTTGGAATCTTAAACCTTGAGCCAGTGAACCCTAAACCCACAAACCTAAGTGGTAAACCCTAAAATCGTAGAACCTTGCAACCTATGGAGTCCTCAACTTGAAGACGGTAACTTTGAACCATGAACCCTAGAACCCTGGAACACGATGCCACGCTGCAAACATCTAAACCCTCAGAATCCGGAACCACTGACTCGAGACAGTGACACCTGGAACATGGAGCCTTGTACTTTGCCCCTAAACCTTGAACCATGAACATTAAACCTGGACACTGGACCTAAACCCTAAAGCCGTGAACCTCCGACCTCGACATGATCCTAAAACCTAAAGCGTGAACCCTAAATCCTAGAACCTATGCGTAAACCCGCGAATCCTGGACCTTGCACTTGGAGTCTCGGCAGCCGAAATTGGAACTGAACCATGGACCCTAAGAACACAGTGCCTATGCCTAAACTCTTAACCCTAGAATGCGGAACCACGACTCACGAACCTCGAACTACTGCGAAAATGGACTATGGACCATTGAACATAAACCTTGAACCATGAACACTAAACACTAGAACCGAGAACCTGAACCTTGAAACCTGGAACCTGGAACCTTAAACCTGAAACTGTGAAGCCTAAACCCTAAAACCTAAATTCTAAACCCTAAATTCTAGAACCTTCCAACTTGGAGTCATCAACTTGGCCAGTAGCAGAACCTTTGTACTGTGCCTAAAACTCTTAACCTAGAATGCAGGACCACGACTTTGAACCGCTGAACCACGAACTGAAGCGCCCGAACTTTGAACCTAAGCGTTCAACCAGAACACTAAACCTTTAGAACCTGGATCACAAAACCACCGGAATGCGGAACTTCAAACCTAGAACACGGAACCATGAACCCTAAGTGAACCCTAACCCTAAAACCTAAAGCGTAAACCTAAATCCTAGAACCTTGCAACTTGGAGTCTCGACGCCAGGCTTAGGTAACCTGAACCATGAACCCTAAAACCCTAGTACCTGGTGCCCTAAACTCTTAACCCTAGAATCTGGAACCCTAACTCTGAACCCTGGAGCATGAAGCCTTGAACTTTGAACCTAAACGTTCAACCACGAACACTAAACCCTAGAACCTGGATCACAAACCCTGAAATCTGGAACTTCAAACCTAGAACCTGGAACCATGAACCCTAAACCGTGAACCCTAAACCCTAAAACCTAAACTGTAAACCCTAAATCCTAGAACCTTGCAACTTGGAGTCCTCAACATCGAAACCGGTAACTTGAACCATGAACCCTAGAACCCTGGTACCTGGTGCCCTTATCTTTTAACACTAGAATCTGGAACCCTGAGTCTAAACCCTAAACCCTGGAACATGGAGCCTTCAACTTTGAACCTAAACCTTGAACCATGAACACTAAACCCTAGAACCTAGAACCTGAACCCTAACACTTGGAACCTAAAACCTAAAACCTAAAAGGAATCTTTTAAACCCCAAGTAGACGCCCGAACCTAAAAACGATAAACCACTAAATCTTAGAACCTTACAAGTAGGAGTCCTCAACTTGAACCGGTAACTTTGAACCGAGTCCCTAGAACCTAGTAACTGGTGCCCTAAACTCGTAACCGCAAGATAAAGGACACCACTAGTTTGAACTCGTGAATCTGGAACATGGAGCCTTGAACTTTGAAACTAAACCTTGAACAATGAACACTAAACCATAGAACCTCGAACCTAAACCCTGAATCCTAGAACCTGGAACCTCAAACCCTAAACCCTAAAACAAAAACTATAAACCCTAAATCCTAGAACCTTGCAACTTGGAGTCCTCAACATCGCAAGCTTGATAACTTTGAACCATGAACCTAAAACCCTTGTCCTTTAAGCCTAAACTCTTAACCCTAGAATAAGGAACCCTAACTCATGAACCCTGGAGAATGGAGCCTTGAACTTTGAACCTAAACCTTGAACCATGAACACTAAACGCTAGAACCTCGAACCTGGAACGTTAAACCTAGGACTGGAAATGTAAACCACAAACCCCAAAACCTAGCTGATAAACCCTAAATCTTAGAACCTTGCAACTTGGAGTGCTCAACTTCGAAATCGGTAACCTGAACCATGATCCCTAGAACCCTTGTACCTTGAGTCCTAAATTCTTAACCCTAGAATCTGGAACCATAACTCTGAACCTTGAACCCTGGAACATGGAGCCTTAAACTTTGAACCCAACCCATGAACCATGAACTCTAAACTCTAGAACGTCGAACCTGAACCGGAAACCTTACACCTCAACCGTAAAACCTGGAACCTAAACCCTAAAACCTAAACTGTAAACCCTAAATCCTATAACCTTGCAACTTGGAGTCCTCAACATCGAAACCGGTAACCTGAACCATGAACCCTAGAACCCTGGTCCTTTGTGCCCTAAACTCTTAACCCTAAAATATGGAACCCTGACTCTGAATCATGAACCCTGGAACATGGAGCCTTGAACTTTTAACCTAAACCGTAAACCACGAGCACTAAACCCTAGAACTTGGAACCTAAACCCTGAAACCTGGAAACTCAAACCTAGGACCAGGAACTTGACACCTAAAAACACACTAAAATCTAAGCGTAAACCTAAATCTTAGAACCTTGCAACTGGAGTGCTCAGCAGAAGACTAGATGTGACCTGAACCGGTGATCCTAGAACCCTGGTACCTGGTGCCCTAAACAGCAACCCCTAAAATGCGGAATGTTTGTGAACTCTTAACCACAAAGGACAGACTTTGAAAATTTGAACCTAAACCTTGAATCACTGAACCCTAAACTTTACGAACTTGAACCCTGAAACATGGAGACCTCAAGCGTAGAACTGCAACGCTTAATGGTACCACGAATAAAGCTACAAACCTATTGCTTAAACCCTAAATCCTAGAAGAACCATGCAACAGGTCTCGACTTAAACGAAAACGCTGAATAGCGACGCCTAGAACCGCAGTACACAAATACTAAACTCAATAACTAGATGGAACCCTTGCTGACGTTGATCCACAGAACATCACGACCTTAACATTGAAACTAAACCACTTAACCATGAACACTAAACCTAAATAGGAATGCTAAACCTTGATACATGAATCTGAAACTTTAAACGAAAATGTGAACCTAAAACTATAAAACTTCAAGAAACGTAAACCTAAATCCTCTCTGACCTTGCAACTTGGAGTCACCTCAAACACTCAAGCGAGAGACGAACCATGAAACCCTAGAACCACCAGAGACCTTGGTTCCTCAAACTCCTTAACCCTCGAATACGGAACCCTAACCTACGAGCAGCTTGAACCCTGGAACATGGAGCCTTGAACTTTGAACCCAAGCACAGCAATGAACACGGGAACTCTAGACTCGGGAGCCTAACCTTGAAGCACAGACCGCAGGCACAGAGCACTCATACCGTAAAAGCAGCGTGAACCACTAGAACCCTAAAACCTATTCGGTGAACCCTAAATCCCAGAACCTTGCAGCCCGGAAGTGCTCAGCATGAATGCGATTAACCACTATAGGCACAGTGGTACCCTAGTGCCCTCGGTCACTTGCCGCCCATGACCTCTTTGAACCACTAGACCATGGAACCACGGGCACTAAGCATCATGAGCCCTGGAACACTGGAGCCTTGAACTTTTAACTTCCTAGAACCCAGTACTCCACAGGCACTTGAACCACAGGAAGCACTGGACCACCCGAACCTAGGACCGGGAGCTGCAAGCCAATCTAGAAGCGTCTGTATCCCAAACCACAAGTATAGAACCATGCAACTTGGAGTCTGTATATTAACTTTGGCTTAGGTAACCTGAACTATGTTGAACCCTAGAACATGGGCACTGGTGTACCCAACACTAACCGCCTAGAATGTAAGAACCACCTGCTGACGTTGAGTCCTGGAACATCACGACCTTGAACATTGAAACTAAACCTTAACCATGAACACTAAACCTAGGCAGGACCACTGAACATGATACGGAACCACCAAAATTGAAACCACAGCCCCTTGAACCCCTAAACCATAAAACCTAAAGCGTAAACCCTAAATCCCGAACCTTGCAACTTGGAGTCTCAACCTCCAAGAAGCGAATAACACAGACACCGACCTAGAACCACTGGTACTGGTGCTTCAAACTCTTAACCCTGAATATTGAACCCTATTACGAGGCAGTTGAACCTTGGAACATGGAGCCTTGAACTTTGAACCTAAACCAGACCATGAACGCACTAAACCTACTATTGAACTCAACATTGAAACGGAACACGGAACCCGAAACTCTAGTATGAACCTGAACCCTAAAACCTAAATGGTGAACACTGAACCCTAAAAACTAAACGGTGAACACTAAATCCTAGAACCTTGCAACTTGAAGTACTCAACTTCGAAACCGATAACTTGAACCATGAACCCTAGAACCTTGATACCTGGTGCCCTAAACACTTAACTCTGACTTTGAACCCTGAACCCTGGAACATGGAGCCTTCAACTTTCAACCTAAACCTTGAATCATTAACACTAAACCCTTGAACCTAGAACTTGAACCCTGAAACCTGGAACCTCAAATATAGAACCTAGAACCTTAAACCCTAAACCGTGAACCCTAAACCCTTAAACCTAAACATAATTCTGAAATCCTAGAACCCATCTGACTTGGAGTCCTCAACTTAGAAACTACGTAACTTGAACCATGACTCTAGATCTAAACGTTAGTGCCTAAACTCTTAACCCTAGAATCTAGAAGACGAGCTCTAGCCACCACTGACCTTGGATCAGAACCCAAGCTTTGAACCTAAACCTTGAACCATGAACACTAAACCCTAGAACCGGGAACCTGAACCTTTAAACCTGGAACATCAAACTTGGAACCTGGAACATGAAACCCTAAACTGTGAACCCTTAACCCTAAAACCTAAACGGTGAACCCTAAGTCCTAGAACTTTGAAACTTGGAATACTCAACTTCGAAACCAGTATCCTAAACGATCAACCCTAGAACTTTGGTACCTGGTGCCACTAAACAAGCAACCTGACTTTGAACCACGAACCACGGAACGGGCCTTCAACTTTGAACCTAAACCTTGAACCATTAACACTACAGGAGCCAGAAATTTGAACCACGAGAGCACGGAACCTCGACTGAACCGGAACCATAAACCCTAAAGCTGCCATGAAGCCTAAACTCAACCTAAACTATAAACCCTAAATCCTAGAACCATGAAACTTGGAGTCCTCAACTTTGAAACTGGTAACTTGAACCATGAACCCTAGAACCCTGGTACCTGGTGCACTAAACTCATAACCCTAGAATCTGGAACCCTGACTCTGAACCCTGAACCCCCGAACGTGGAGCCTTGAACTTTGAAGGCTAAACGTAGAACCATGAACACTAAAACCTGATCTCGAAACTAGCTCTTGAATCTGGAACCTCAAACCTAGAACCTGGAACCTTAAACCCTAAACCATGAATCCTAAGCCCTAAAACCTAAATTGTAAAACCTAAATCCTAGAACCATGAAACTTGGAGTCCTCAACTTCGAAACTAGTAACCTTAACCATGAACCCTAGAACCCTGATACCTGGTGCCCTAAACTCTTAACCCTAGAATATGGAACGCTGACTCTGAACCTCGAACTCTGGACGTGGAGCCTTGAACTTTGAACCTAAATCGTGAACCATGAACACTAAGCCCTAGAACTTGGAAACTAAAGACTGAAACCTGGAACCTCAAACCTAGAACCTGGAACCTTATACCCTAAACCATGAATCTCCACAAACCCTAAAAACCTAAGCAAACCCTAAATCCTAGAACCTTGAACCTTGGAGTCCTCGGCGCCTCAGAAGCAGGTAACCTAAGCGAGAACAAACAGCCTAGAGTCAGGGTCACCCAGACTGTTAACCATAGAATTTGGGCCTAACTCTATGATGAACAGCAGAATATGGGGTCTGAACATTGAACCTAAACCTTGAACCATAGACACTAAACCCTAGAGCAGGAACTTGAACCCTTAAACACCAGAACCTCAGGCTTCAACACTAGGGCAGGTGAAACCATTAGTGTAGACCCCATAACCCTAAAGCCTAAACGGTGAACCCTAAGTCCTAGAACCTTGGAACTTGGAGTACTCAACTTCGAAACCGGTAACCTGAACCATTAACCCTAGAACCTTGGTACCTGGTGCCCTAAACACTTAACCCTGACTTTGAACCCTGAACCCTGGAACATGGAGCCTTCAAATTTGAACCTAAACCTTGAACCATTAACACTAAACACTAGAACCTGGAACCTGAACCCTGAAACCTGGAACCTTAAAGCTAGAACCTGGAACCTTAAACCCTAAACAGTGAACCCTAAACCCTTAAACCTAAACTGTAAATCCTAAATCCTAGAACCATGCAACTTGGAGTCCTCAACTTTCAAACCGGTAACCTGAACAATGAACCCTAGAACCCTGGTACCTGGTGCCCTAAACTCATAACCCTAGAATTTGGAACCCTGACTCTAAACCATGATCCCTGGAACATGGAGCCTTAAACTTTGAACCTAAACCATGAACCATGAACACTAAAGCCTAGAACTTGGAAACTAAAGACTGAAACCTGGAACCTCAAACCTAGAACCTGGAACCTTAAACCCTAAACCATGAATCCTAAACCCTAAAACCTAAACTGTAAACCCTAAATCCTAGAGAACCTTTTTGACTTGGAGGTCCTGACTTTTTAAATCGACAACTTGAACCACGAACCTTAGAACCACAATTTTTCTTGCCCTAAGCTCTCAACCTAAATCTGGAACCTTGACTACGAACCTAGACCACAGCATGGAGACTTGAACTTTCAACCTAAACCGTGAACAATGAACACTAAACCCTAGATCCTGGAAACTAAACACTGAATCCTCGAACCTCAAACCTAGAACCTGCAACCTTAAACCCTAAACCATGAACCCTAAGCCCGAAAACCAAAATTGTAAACCCTAAATCATAGAACCATGCAACTTGGAGTCTCGACTTGAGAGGCAGTGACATAACCATGAACCACAGAACCCTGGTGCTGGTGCCACAAACTCTTAACCACTAGAAAATGGGCCTTCTAACTACAGACCTAGAACTCTGGAACATGGAGCCTTGAACTTTGAACCTAGATCGTGAACCATGAACACTAAACCCTAGAACCTGGAAACTAAACACTGAAACCTGGAACATCAAACCTAGAACCTGGAAATTTAAACCCTAAACCATGAATCTGAAACCCTAAAACTTAAACTATAAACCCTAAATCCTAGAAACTTGAACCTTGGAATCCTCAACATCGAAACCGGTAACCTAAACCATGAAGCCTACACCCCGGTACCTGGTGCCCCAAACTCTTCACGCTAGAATCTGGAACCCTGCCTCTTAACACTGAACCTTGGGATATGGAGCCTTGAACATTGAACCTAAACCTTGAACCATGAACACTAAACCCTAGAATCGGGAACCTGAACCCTTAAACCTGGAACCATAAACTTAGAACCTGGAACTTGAAACCCTAAACTGTGAACCCTTAACCCTAAAACCTAAACGGTGAACCCTAAGTCCTAGAACCTTGCAGCTTGGAGTACTCAACTTCGAAACCGGTAACCTGAACCCTAAACCCTAGAACCTTGGTACCCTGTGCCCTAAACACTTAACCCTGACTTTGAACCCTGAACCCTGGAACATGGAGCCTTGAACTTTGAACCTAAACCTTGAAACATTAACACTAAACGCTAGAACCTCGAACCTGAATCCTAAAACCAGGAACCTCGAACCTTAAACCCTAAACCGTAAACCCTAAACCCTTAAACCTAAACTGTAAACCCTAAATCCTAAAACCATGCAACTTGGAGTCCTCAACTTTGAAGCAGAGTAACCTGAGCAGAACGATGAACCACACAGAACCACGGTGCGGTGCCACAAACTTCGTAACCATAGAATCTGGAACTACATTCGTACCTTTTGAACCTTGGATCAGGGAGCCTTGTACTTTGAACCTAAACCTTGAACCATGAACACTAAACCCTAGAACCAGAAACCTGAACCTTTAAACCTAGAACCTCAAACTTGGAACCTGGAACCTGAAACCCTAAACTGTGAACCCTTAACCCTAAAACCTAAGCGGTGAACCCTAAGTCATAGAACTTTCAAACTCGGAGTACTCAACTTCGAAACCAGTATCCTAAACCATCAACCCTAGAACTTTGGTACCTGGTGCCCTAAACACTTAACCCTGACTTTGAACCCTGAACCCTGGAACACGGAGCCTTCAACTTTGAACCTAAACCTTGAACCATTAACACTACACCCTAGAACCTAGAACCCGAACCCTGAAACCTGGAACCTCAAACCTAGAACCTGGAACCATAAACCCTAAACCGTGAAGCCTAAACCCTAGAACCTAAACTGTAAACCCTAAATCCTAAAACCATGAAACTTGGAGTCCTCAACTTTGAAACTGGTAACTTGAACCATGAACCCTAGAACCCTGGTACGTGGTGCACTAAACTCATAGCCCTAGAATCTGGAACCCTGACTCTGAACCTTGAACCCCCGAACATGGAGCCTTGAACTTTGAACCTAAATCGTGAAGCCTAGAACCCTGGTACCTGGTGCCCCAAACTCTGAACCATAGAATTTGGAACCCTTACTCTTAACGCTCAACCTTGGAATATGCAGCCTTCAACATTGAACCTAAACCTTGAACCATGAACACTAAACCCCTAGAACCGGAATCTGAACCCTTAAACCTGAACCTCAAACTTCGAACCTGGAACCTGAAACCCTAAACTGTGAACCTTTAACCCTAAAACCTAAACGGTGAACCCTAAATCCTAGAACCTTACAACTTGGAGTACTCAACTTCGAAACCGGTAACCTAAACCGTGAACCCTAGAACCTTGGTACCCTGTGCCCTAAACACTTAACCCTGACTTTGAACCCTGAACCCTGGAACATGGAGCCTTGAACTTTGAACCTAAACCTTGAAACATTAACACTAAACACTAGAACCTCGAACCTGAACCCTGAAACCAGGAACCTCAAAGCTAGAACCTGGAACCTTAAACCCTAAACCGTGAACCCTAAACCCTTAACCTAAACTGTAAACCCTAAATCCTAGAACCATGCAACTTGGAGTCCTCAACTTTGAAACCGGTAACCTGAACCATGAACCCTAGAACCCTGGTACCTGGTGCCCTAAACTCAACCCTAGAATCTGGAACCCTGACTTTGAACCATAATCCCTGGAACATGGAGCCTTAAACTTTGAACCTAAACCGTGAACCATGAACACTAAATCCTAGAACCTGGAAACTAAACACTGAAACCTGGAACCTCAAACCTAGAACCTGGAACCTTAAACCCTAAACCATGAATCCTAAACCCTAAAACCTAAACTGTAAACCCTAAATTCTAGAACCTTGCAACTTGGAGTCCTCAACTTCGAAACTGGTAACCTAAACAACGAACCCTAGAACAGAAATTTTCTTTATCGCAAATCAAAGAATTTTCCGACGTGACGACGAACTCGCTTAAATTTGAAAATGAATTTTGTTTAATGATGTGGAGTCGCCACCAAACTTTTATTTAAGGGAAAATATTTGGAAAAACCCCGACTTGAGAGGAGATTTGATCCGGGAGCCAGTTTCTGGGAACGTGTTAAGGCACCCCATTCTGCCTGTTCGATGACCAGCACCTCTTAAACTAAGTGTGTGATTATTTGAAAATGGTTTGATCCCTTTAATTAGCATGGAAATAAATAACTTGATCGAGGTTAGCCTGACAGGACTTGATCATGCTCCAACGTATTCCCCGGTGCAATGGGAAACTCAAGGCTTACGTACTTCTAGTTTGTGAAGGCTTGACCTTAAAAAAAATGCTTGAGAAAGGAGTATTTTAAAGATTTCGTTTTTGAGAAAATCTTATCTTTTAGAGGGATCTTTGGTCCACTCATGCACAAAGACCGAGGTGGCTAAGGTAGCACGGGAACCTATACGAACTACTAAATGTTGAACAGCAGGTGAACCGCCAGTTCCCCATTTAGAGTCCATTGCGTGAGACCTAGAATCCCAAAATATTAGAAAAGGAGATTTTTAAAGTTTTGAAAAGGGACCTCAAGTCCACTCATGCACAAGGCCCAAGACGGCTAAGGCAAAGTGGGGATCTATAATGAACAAATGCGTTGAATGTTGAGAACGGGTGAACCACCGGTTTCCCGTTGAGACCCGTTCGTATAAGCTCTAGAATCAAAATATTAGAAAAAGATTTTAAATTTCTTGAAAAGAGGTGATTTGCAAATGATATTGATTCTTGAGTTTAAAAGGAGAAAGAAACAACTTGAATTTGTGAGCGGAGTTTCATTTTTGAGTTGTGAGGCAATTGGGGTTTAAATGGAATTTTGGTGTAAGTTTGTAATTATTAGGAATTTTGGGGGGCAATTTGGTAATTATTAGAAATTTTGGGATTTATTTAGTGGAATTTTTATGGAATTATTATGAAATTATTTAGGAATTGTGGAATTTTATGAATTTGGGGGGTAAACTGGTAACTATAGAGCTAGGGGCATGTTTGTCATTAATGGAAAATATAGGGACAGATAGGTAATTGCTGTGACAGGGGTGTATTTGGAATTTCGGGAATTCTCCAGGGACAGTATTGGCATTTGTATTGGCAGGGGCATGATTAGTATTCCGAAATTTCAAAGGGGCAATATTGTAATTATGTGATTTTTAAAAAAGGGGAAAAGGGTCTCCAGGGATTCGAACCCTGGTTCTGGAGGTAGAGAGACCAATAGCAGTGCCACCTGTGCCAAGGTCTTGGCTGATTATAGTTGGCCCTATTACATTATTAAGGGAAATGAATGTTGGCTGGTCATTTATGAGGAAAAAAAAAGGCCGACACCAGGGTTCGAACTTGTGGGCCTGGGATTGATACGCTGCGTTCCCCACCACTGGACCAGGCTCGAAGTAGAGAGTATTCTTACTTCACCATTGTCATAAGGGGGCCAAGGCTGAGCTGATATTTTAAGAAAATATAGCCAAGGGGGTTCGAACACGAAGGGGGGAATTGCCTACGGTGAGCAACTCCACTAGGTTGGCTCTTTCAGTCCTGGAGACCCATAATACATCCTACCCAGCCCATGCATGTTAAGCTCAGGCATCCCTTGCACACTGAAGTCTGAATTATGTTTATTTAGCCTTCGATAAGCACTGATTGGGCTAAGCTGGTTACCATAACAGATGTAGGAGATTGTCAAGAGCTCTACCCTTAGAGATATTGAGACAATGGCCTACTTTCTCTTCCTAACAGTCCAAGGGAGATGACTCACCTGAAGAGCTAACTTTGGTGCCATTTCTATTCATGTGCATTGTCTCAGCTTACTATCAACCTTACTGTGGTCATGGCCAAGGCTTTAACTAAAAGGTCCTGCTAAATACAAGACGTAAGCACACGTACATGAAGAATCTCACCCCTCGTTCTGACCTTTGCATGCTTTATTATGTGAAAGGATTTGCCCAGCTATCAAATTATGCATATAAAAAAAAAAATAGAGTCGAGTTCCTCCACTAGTTATTTGGATCTGGTTTACCATATTTCATGCAGAACCTATTTCTTAGGGAACTTAGGTTTAACGAGCATATATTTCAATTTTGAATCCCGACCCTTAACCTGATATACGCTGGGCTATTTGCATCTGGTAGGCAGGGGATATTCCCAGAATCTATTGGGACAAATCCAAAGGGGTAATGGCATATTTGTTGCTGTGATTCTTCCAGGAGTATGCATTCGTCAAAGCACTTGTATGGGAGCTCTCTGATCTGTTCCACTTAGAGTAAATGGTCCAGGGCTTCCATGAAAGGGTGATATCTGGATTTCACAATGATACAAGGTCTTTTCAAAGGGTAATCTGCATACTCCAAGCATTACACCGATTCTAGGTAAACAACGAATAGATTAAATTCATGACATTAGGACCGAATTAAACGCGTTCAATTCGCAAGAAATCAAGAAACCTCATGCAAGAACAGAGTCTTCATTTCAATCTTTATGAGGTATATTATCAAATAGGAACAAATGCTTCTAGAAAGGCTTATATTCTTTATGAAATGCTAACCTATTTTGGTGAAATACGATTATATTCTTGCCAAGAATCCAAGGTTCTGAATCTTCGGTTCCTTCCTTCTTCAACCTTGAGAATCCACGGCCAATTTCAATGATGCATACGATGGAGAGTCTTATGACTCCCTGCCATGTATTTCGGACGACTCTCCCCTGCTTTGCTCAATTTTTTTCTTCATACTCTTTGCTCGATTTTCTTCAAGGCTATTCTTTCTCTCCTTTTCCAAAAGCGGGTAAGAAGCAAAAAAAACCAACCCAAATACTTCTGCGCACTTTGCATAACCATCGAAATAGCCTTTTTCCTTTAGCTTTTCTTTTTGATTTTAAAATTTGGTTTATTGCCTTATTTTGTTTTTTCTGCTTTTCGTTTTTGATTTTTTTTTATTTCGATTTATTATTTTTTTTTATTCTGATTTATTATTTTAATTTCCATATTTTGTTATTTTTATTATTATTTAATTCTTTTCATATTTCAATTTTTACTCTTTTCACATTTTAATTTTTTTTGTCAATTTTTGTTTTTAATTTTTCAATTTTTATTTTTATCATCTTTTAGATTTAGTTTCAGGTTTTAATTAATTAATTAATTATTATTATTATTTTTTGATTTTTATTTACTTTTTCAGATTTTAAATTTTTGTTTTTCTTTTAATTTTTCTTTAGTTTTTCTTTAATTAATTAATTTTTTATTTTTTCTTTTTTTTCTTTATTTGTTGTTTTTTTTTTGTGATTTGTTTTGTTATTTTAAAATTTTCAATTTGTTTTTCTAATTAATTTTTCAAGATTTTATTTTTTTGTCATTTCTGTTTTTATTATTTGTATTTATTTTCAGTTTTTATATTAATTCACAGTTTAATTATGTTTCTTTTGAATTTCTTGGGGTTTTTAATGTAGGTTTATCCACTAATTGACTTAAACTAGGCCTCGGACATAGTTAGTGTTTACGGTTGCCTCTTTTCCTCACTTTTCTTGACTAGATAATATGAGGAATTACTCTACATATTATCATTGGTAAGAAATGGGTAAAAGAAACATCAATAGGTATGTCCAGGGGTAGGTATAGGAAATATTAACCTTTGGATAGTCATACCAACATAACATGCTAAAAAGTGGTGGAACCTACTGCATAGGATCACGTCACGGTATAACAAAATGTAGAAGACAAGACATACAAGACTCGACCTTATATGCTGAGATGCTAAAATTACAGGAAATTAAAGTATCGAGGGTCTGACAATCATAGGCCGAGAACGGGAATTAGGAAAAAGGTGGCCTGAAAACAAAGGTCGGAAAGCAGGGAATGTAAACATGCAGTGGCCTGGCAACATAGGCCAGCAAGCGGGAAATGTAAAGATGCATTGACCTGACAACATAGGCCAAAAGTTAGGAAATGTAAAGATGCAGTGGCCTCACAACATAGGCCAGAAAGCAGGAAATGTAAAGATGCATAGGCCTGACAACATAGGCCAGAAAGCAGGAAATGTAAAGATGCATCGACTTGACTACATAGGCCAGAAAGCAGGAAATGTAAAGATGCATTGGCCTGACAGCGTATGCCAAAAAGCAGAAAATGTAAAGATGCATTGGCTTGACACCATAGGGCAGAAAGCAGGAAATGTAAAGATGCATTGGCTTGACAACATAGGCCAGAGAGCAAAAAATGTAAAGATGCATTGGTCTGACAACATAGGCCAGAAAGCAAAAAACTAAAATGCAGTGGCCTGACAACATAGGCCAGAAAGCAGGAAATGTACAGATGCATTGGCCTGACAACATAGGCCGGAAAGCAAGAACCTAAAATGCAATGGCCTGACAACATAGGCTAGAAAGTAGTAAATGTAAAGATGCATTGGCACGATAACGCCGCAAACCACGGCGAAATGTAAAGATGCATCGCTTTGACAACATAGGCGAAAGGGAAAAACTTAAATGCGGTGGCTTGACAGCATGGGCGAAGGAAGAAAGCTTAAATCTGATCACACGACAACAGGCAGAAGAAAGAAGGAAATGTAAAGATGCGTGGCTTGACAAACATGGAGGCGAGAAGCGAGTATAGATGCATTGGCACACGACAACATGACGGCAGAAACTAAATCTTTGTTGGCTACTTTCAACAGGCAGAAAGCAGAAATGTAAACATGCATCGGCGACCTTATAGACGGCGAGAAATGTAAAGATGCATCGGCGACAACCGCAATGAGAAAGCCAGGAAATGTTAAGATGTATTGGCACGACAACATAGGTGACTGAGAAATGTAAAGATGCATTGGCACGACAACATAGGCGAGGGGAAAGCAAGAAGCGAAAATGCGGTGGCGACAACATAGGCAGCGAGAAATGTATAGATGCATTGGCCTGACAACATAGGCCGGAAAGCGAGAAACTAAAATGCAGTGGCCTGACAACATAGGCTAGAAAGTAGGAAATATAAAGATGCATTGGTCTGACAACATAGGGAGAAAGCAGGAAATGTAAAGATGCATCGGCCTGACAACATAGGCCAGAAAGCAGGAAATATAAAGATGCATTGGCCTGACAACATAGGCCAGAAAGCAAGAAACTAAAATACGTGTGTGAACAGCATAGGCCGGCAGGGAATGTAAAAATCTGGCCTTTGTGACATAGGCCAGAAAGTAGAAAATGTAAAGATGCATTGGCCTGACAACATAGGCCAGAAAGAAGGAAATGTAAAGATGCATTGGCCTGACAACATAGGCCGAAAAGCAAGAAATGTAAAGATGCATTGGCCTGACAACATAGGCCTGTAAGCAGAAAACTAAAGAGATGGCCTACTAGTAGGCTTGAGTGGAGAAAAAACTTCACGATTTTTTTTGCGGACTCTGACTCCCTGGCTTTCTTCTAGCACTGATCGTACTCTTCAGAGTGAGCTAGACTCTATGAATTGCTAACTTCCTGTCTTGCTTTTACAGGCATATTTGTTGCGCGCGCCATTTTTGATAAATTTTTTGATCAAAAAGAACTTGCAATTAGGAAAGTTTTGACGTAAGTCTAATTTCGAAGCTGACGTTAGTGGCCGACAATTGTGTTCAGCTTTCATGTTACAATTTGCATATATATATTTTGACAGAAGAAAATACAGTTGCATATGATAGGGAATTAACAAGATAGTCAAAAGGACGTAGGGTGTTTTATGACTAGAATGCAGTGTGTTTGGTTGGTAGGATGCCTTTGAGGCAGCGATTAGTGCTAGTAGTAGCCTTGTGACATCTTAAATCTGCCATAACTTAAAACGAACTTGCTTTGATTTATTTGGCTTGCCCCGGACGGTCTTGAACCTTTCAGTAGAACCTCGGATATTTTCGATTTTCCCCGGTGCCAGAGCCTGGATAAATGATAGTCACGATTTGCCCAGAGTATAGGCAGGAGGCGCTTGTCACCCGCTGCCAATCTTCTTAATCGGAGGAACGATTCCTCCTTCACTCGTTTGTCGATCTGGTTTTTGCCTTTATTTTTTTCTAAACTGAGTTTTTGGTTTAAGGATCTTTGCTGGGCCTTTAACTTTTTCCTAGGTCGTCTCATGGGTTTTGAGCCTGGCGGGCCTTTGCTTGAATTGCCCTAGTTTTGCTGGGCCACCCTTGTGGGTTTTCAACCTAGCGGGCCTTTTGCTTGAGATTTCCTAATTTTTGCCTGCGCCCTTGCGCGGGTTTTATTTCATGAGCCTTTTTGCTTGAATCGTCCTAATTTTTGCCTAGGTGGCTTGAGGATGGTTGACCTAAGCGGGCTTTTTTTGTATTGCCCAGTTCTTTGTTGGCCAAGTGTTGCATATATTCCTCAAAATTCCTGAGTGAACCACGATGCGGCTCCTTGTTTGATAACTGTCAAGCGATCGACTATGACCCGAAGCATGCGCTGATGGCCCGGGAAAAGGTGGGCAGTACTCTAGGTATTGATGCGGCCTAGTCCCACTCGATGGAAGATCCAGAATCTGCTGAACTCCTCTAAAGTGAATTGGTGGAAGTCCAGAAAGTAAAACCACCAGGAGAAATTTGATCATAATATTGTACCATGGTGTGGGCCACTACACTTGGATATTGATAGCCTTATTATGTTGTAGTATCTTTTGGTGAATGCCATCTCTTTGAATGTGCGACAATTTGCAAACACTCTAAGTTGGCCAGTTTGCCACTTTGACAACCGTCTCTTCTTATTATTGCTGGATTCATATTAATTTCCATTTCACCCTGCTACGATAGTCGGCGAGAATCTGGTCCTCGAAAAGAAAGAAAAGGAGAAAAAGGCAAATATGTTAGACTCGAGAATGAATGGTATTAATGTATGATGCATGCATGAAGGTTTAAAGCGATACGCAATATGGTTACTCCTTTTCCCACTTATCTTTCCTCCTCCACTTCTCTTTGTTAGTCTTCCTTTTTCTTCTCCTTTCTTTTTTTGGCCTACTGTTTCTTTCTTTCTTCTCTCACCTTTCTTTTTTTTTTTCTTCATTTTTTTTGTTTCCCTCATTTTTCTTTCACCTTTCTTTTTACGTACTCTTTCTTTTTCTTTTCATATTCATTTTCTTATATACTATACTCTCTTTTTTA
Source organism: Canavalia ensiformis (assembly GCA_026541065.1). Lineage (NCBI taxonomy): Eukaryota > Viridiplantae > Streptophyta > Magnoliopsida > Fabales > Fabaceae > Canavalia > Canavalia ensiformis. The sequence continues at coordinate 173,577 of JAMKYM010000721.1, forward strand.
TTCATTTGAATGCTTCTTCTCTTTTCCAATTTTTTCTTTTTTTCTCTCCTTGATTTTTTTTTAAATTCTGATTCTTGAGTAAATAAAACTCTTACGAGCCGTCTCGTGTAAACAGGGCGTGCCCTCCTCGTGTCCTAATGAGGTGACCTGTCCTATGGATCTAAGGCTTTTAATGCATGAACCTCTCCAAGGTAGGTTGTAATCCTAGGGGTGTAAAGGTCACTAGAGCCAAGTTCCAGTCCATAATGCTTGCCACCGACGAGTAGAAGTAGCCACTTGAGTTGCGGGAGGCACCATGAATAGGACGCCAACTCTGGCTGGGATTTTCATGATAGCCACACGGGACGTGAGCTTGAGCGTGACCTTACCTACTGATCCCCTTCAATCTGAAGTGACACTCGGGCCAGGGTATAGGGCCCCGCTCACAGGTCCAGAAGAACGGTACCACAATTCTACCGTTAGAAGAACGGTACCCTTAAAGCTGATGTGTGATTCTTTGAGAAAATGGTTTGATCCATTTAATTAGCATGGAAATAAATAACTTGATGGAGGTTAGCTTTGTGGACCCAGTCACCGCTCCCTCGTATTCTCGTGCGATGGGAGCGAGAAGGCACGTAGTTCTAGTTTGTGAGCTTGACCTTCAAGCAGCACGAGAAAGGAGTATTTTAAAGATTTCGTTTTGAGAAAATCTTATCTTTTAGAGGATCTTTGGTCACTCATGCCTGGCTTAGAGGCGACTAAGAAGCGAAGCAGGGGACCTATACGAACTATTAAATGTTGAGCAGTGTAGGCGCCAGTTCCCAGGACAGAATCATTGCATGAGACTAGAATCCCAAATATTAGAAAAGAGATTTTTAAAAAGTTTTGAAAAGGGACCTGGAAGTCCAATCATGCCGCAGGCCAGGGCGGATAAAGGCAGCATGGGGATCTATCGAACTACTAAATGTTGAGCAATGGCAGTGTGTAGTTCCCCATTTAGAGCCCGTTGGAGTGCTTAGAATCTGAGAAATATTTAGAAAAAGATTTTAAATTTCTTGAAAAGAGGTGATTTGCAAATGATATTGATTCTTGAGTTTAAAAGGAGAAAGAAACAACTTGAATTTGTGAGCGGAGTTTCATTTTTGAGTTGTGAGGCACTTGGGGTTTAAATGGAATTTTGGTGTAATTTTGTAATTATTAGGAATTTTGGGGGGCAATTTGGTAATTATTAGAAATTTTGGGATTTATTTAGTAATTATGGAATTTTTATGAAATTACTTAGGAATTTTATGAATTTATTTAGGAATTATGGAATTTTATGAAATTATTATTATTTATGGAATTTTTATGAAATTATTTTGGAATTGTGGAATTTTATGAATTTGGGGGGTAAACTGGTAACTATAGAGCTAGGGGCATGTTTGTCATTAATGGAAAATATAGGGACAAATAGGTAATTGTTGTAACAGGGGTGTATTTGGAATTTCGGGAATTCTCCAGGGAGGGCATGACTTGGGTGTCTTTTCCTTTGTGATTTTTAAAAAAGGGGAAAAGGGTATCCAGGGATTTGAACCCTGGTTCTGGAGGTAGAGAGACCAACAACAGTGCCACCTGTGCCAAGGTCTTGGCTGATTATAATTGGCCTTATTACATTATTAAGGGAAATGAATGTTGGCTGGTCATTTATGAGGAAAAAAAAAAGGCCAACACCAGGGTTCGAACTTGTGGGCCTGGGATTGATACGCTGTGTTCCCCACCACTGGACCAGGTTGGCTCTTTCATTTCAATTTCAAGTGCCCCTACATTTTCCTTGATACAGTCCTGGAGACCCATAATACATCCTACCCAGCCCATGCATGTTAAGCTCAGGCATCACACTGCTGATCTGGAATTATGTTTATTCAGCAGCCAAACCAAGCAGCGTTAGGCTAAGCGGGTTAACACACACATAATAGATGTAGGAATTGTCAAGAGCTCTACCCTTGGAGATATTGAGACAATGGCCTGCTTTCTCTTCCTAACAGTCCAAGGGAGCTGACTCACCTGAAGAGCTAACTTTGGTGCCATTTCTATTCATGTGCATTGTCTCGACACTATAAAACCTTCTTGTGGCATGGCCAAGGCTTTAACTAAAAGGTGCTGCTAAATATAAGACGTAAGCACACGTACATGAAGAATCTCACCCCTTGTTCTGACCTTTGCATGCTTTATTATGTGAAAGGATTTGCCCATCTATCAAATTATGCATATAAAAAAAAACAGACTCGAATTCCTCCACTAGTTATTTGGCTCTGGTTTACCATATTTCATGCAGAACCTATTTCTTCGGGAACTTAGGTCTAACAAGCATATATTTCAGTTTTGAATCCCGACCCTTAACCTGATATCTATTTGGGCTATTTGCATACGTAGGCGGGGGATATTCCTGAAATCTGACTGGGACCAGTCCAAAAGGAGTGAAGCGACATATTTGTTCGTTGTGATTCTTCCGGGGAGTATGCGTGCGTCGTAAGCACTTGTATGGAGGGCTCTGCAGATCGGATGTCCCTTAGAGTACTTCGGTCCGGAGCTAGCTGAAGGTTGATGTACGGATAGTCCTGACATGATACAAGGTCTTTTCAAGGGTATCGCTTTCATCATTCTCATTTTAAAGCCACCCCAAACTACAAATTCTGAGTCTCATACTGTCACACTACTCAGTAGAAGCACGCACAACGCTTTATTAGGTCAATTTCATCATGTTCATCTCAAACGGCTATGATAACCTCTTTGGCACTTGTAGCAGTTGTTCAGGATTACTGATTCGGACAAACTCTTAGCCATTAAGTGTTGTAGCCGTGACCTGTACGCATGAACCCTGGAACATGGAGCCTGTGAGTGTACTGAACCCTAAAACGTGAATCATGAACACTAAGCCCTAGAGCACTGAAACTAAACAACATGAGCACAGGTACCTCCAGACCTGGCAGACACGGAGCCCTAAACCGCTAACTCAAACGTCGGCTGTGACCCTAAATCCTATAGCACGCTCGCAAGTTGGAGGTCCTCAGCCTGTACAAGCACGGTGTTGCAGATTGCCGCAGACCGGAACATTAGGCACTTAAGTGCATGAGCTAAGCGCGAGAGTTGATTCCTTGAACACTAAGCCCTAGAGCTTGGGAACTAAACATGAAACCTGGAACCTCAAACCAGCCTGAGACATTAAACCTAAACCTAAAACCTAAAGCGTAAACCCCAAAGCACACTATAACCATGCAACTTGGAGTCCTCAACTTTGAAACCGATAACCTGAACAATGAACCTAAGAACCACAGTGTGGTGCCCTAAACTCCAAACCACTAGAATGTGGACCCACCATTTCTGAACCACGAACCACTGGAACACGGAGCCTTGAACTTTGAACCTAAACCGTGAACCATGAACACTAAACCCTAGAACCTGGAAACTAAACACTAAAACCTAGAACCTTAAACCCTAAATCATGAACCCTAAACCCTAAAACCTAAACTGTAAACCCTAAATCCTAGAACCATGCAACCTGGAGTCCTTAACTTTGAAACCGGTAACCTGAACCATGAACCCTGGTACCTGGTGCCCTAAACACATAACCCTAGAATCTGGAACCCTGACTCTGAACCCTGAACCCTAGAACCTGGAGCCTTGAACTTTGAACGTAAACAGTGAACCATGAACACTATACCCTAGAACCTGGAAACTAAACACTGAAACCTGGAACCTCTAACCTAGAACCTAGAACTTTAAACCCTAAACCATGAACCCTAAACCCTAAAACCTAAACTGTAAACCCTAAATCCTAGAACCATGCAAGTTGGAGTCCTCAACTTTGAGGCAGTAGCTTTGAACCATGAGACCACTGGGAACTCTAGACACTGGTGCCCTCATTTCGCTAACCTAGAATCTCACGGAACCCGGTTCCAGACCTGAACGAGGTGGAACATGGAGCCTTGAACTTTGAAGCTAAACCGTGAAGCATGAACCCTAAACCCTAGAACCTGGAAACAGAGGCTCTTGAAAACCTAGAAACCTGTAACTAGAGAACATAGGAACCTTAAACCCTAAACCATGAATCCTAAACCAGCAAACAAAAGCGTAAACCTAAGACCCTAGAACCTTGCAACTTGGAGTCCTCAATTTGGCTTGATAACCTGAACTATGAACCCACAGAACCACTTCATTTGGTGGCTCAAACTCTTAACCTAGAATCTAGAACCACGACTCTGCCCCCAGACACGGAACATGGAGCCCTGATCTTTGAACCCAAACCTTGAACCATGAAAACTAAACCCTAGGACCAGGAACCTGAAACTTGAAATCTGGAACCTCAAACTTAGAACCTGGAACCTAAGCCTGAGAATTGTGAACCTAAAACCTAAAACGGTGAACCCTGTCTCCTAGGACCTGTGGGCTTCCAGAGTCCTCGACCCGTTTGCCGTCAGATGCCTTGAACCATGAACCACCAGAACCACATGGCGTTATTTCCTGGTGCCACTAAACAACAACTCTTACAGATTTATGAACCCTGAACCATCCTGGAAAATGGGCATTTCACTTTGAACATAAACCATACAGAAGCAGCCCAACACTAGACCTAGGAACCTAAGAACCTAAACCCTAAAACCTCGAGACCTCGAAACCTACAGAACACAGGAACCTTGAACACCTAAGTCAGTGGTCCCCTAAACCCAAGCACGTAAATACGTAAACCTGAATCCTCGGACAGTTGCACACCTTGGAGTCCTCAAACTTGAGCCGGTTACTGAACCATGGGAGCCCTAGAACCTTGAATCGCGGTGCCCTGGACTGTAGCCTGGCTGAACCCTAAGCACTGGAGACATGGAGCCTTAGGGCCTCAGACTTTGAACCCTAGCGGCTGAACCGTGAACCACTAAGCTCTCAGAGACACCAGAAACTAAACATTGAAAACTGGAACACAGAAACACAAGAACACGGAACCTTAAACCTAAACCACGAATCCTAAACCTATAAACCTAGGCCTTGACAATCTTAGAACCTTACGACTGGAGGTCTCTGGCGGCAAGGCCAGTAACCTTTGAACATAAGCCCCTAGAAGCCTGTGCTACTGGCTTTAATAAACTCTTGACCACAAGAATCTGGAACCACGATTCACGCACCTGCCTAACCGTGGAACATGGAGCCTTGAACTTTGAACCTAAATCGTGACTCTGAACACTGACCTATGAGTGGACACTGCAGACCGGACCTTCAGACCAAAAGCCTAGACCTTAAACCCTAAACCATGAATCCTAAACCCTAAAACCACGTAAGCTGCACCTACATCCTAGAACCTTGCAACTTGGAGTCCTCAGCATAGAAAGCCGATAGCTTCGAACCATGAGCCTAGAACCACTGGTACACAGTGCCAAACTCTTAACCCTAGAATACGGAACCACGACTGCAGACATCATGAACCACTCGGAGACATGGAGCCTTCAACTTTGAACCTAAACCTTGAACCACGTAACACTAAACCACTAGAACCTACCAGAACCTGGAACACTAGAGACCTTAAACCTAAATCGTCTGAACCCACAAGCACTAAAACCTAAGCTGTAAACCTTGAATCTGAGAACCGTACGGCTTGGAGTACTCGACTTTGAGGCATCGGCTGACTGATGAACCAAGATCGCTAGACCACAGTGCACGAGTGCCTAAACTTAACCCTAGAATGCAGGGAGCAGACTCTGAACCCAACCTTGAAACACTGGAGCCTTGAACTTTGAACCTAAACCATGAATTATGAACCCTAAGCCCTAGTCCTTAAGAACTGGAACGTGAACTTGGAACCTTACACCTTGAACCAGTGGAACCTTGAACCTAAACGTGAATCATAAACCTAAAGCTGCTATAAAGCCTAAATCCTAGAACATGCAGCTTGGAGTCCTCGACTGCGGACCCCAAGCTTTCTGAACCATGAACCACTAGAGACCACAGTTTCCTGCCCTCAAACTCTTGCTTAGTAGAATATATAGCCGCATATTGTGTACCCCTGACACCTGCTGGGACATGGAGACCTTGAACTTTGAACCTCGCGAACCGTGAGATCTTGTGAGACTAAAAAGCCTAGAGGCACAGGAAACTAACAAACAGCAGGACCTGGAACCTCAGAGCACGGAACCTTGACCACTTAAACCTGTATGAACCACACAAACTCTTAAGCCTAAATTGCAAACCCTAAATTCTATAACTAGCTTGCAGCTTGGAGTCCGCAACTTTGAAATCGGTAGCTTTGAACCATGAACCCTAGAAGCCCCTAGTTCACGGTGCCCTGAACTCTCACCTTGAATGTGGACACACATTTCCCGAACCTTGAACCTTGGGACCTGGAGCCTTGAGGAACTTTGAACTGGCTTGTGAACCATGAACACTAAACCTAGAGCACCAGAAACTAAACTGTGCAGAAGCACAGGAACCTGAAACCTGGAGCCTAGGGCCTTAAACCTACCAGCCATGAACCACTAAACCTAAAACCTAAAGCTGTAAGCCCTAAATCCCGAGAATGGCCACCATACTCGGAGGTCCTTAACTTTGAAAGCCGATACTTTGAACCATGAACTACTGGGAAAGCCACAGTGCCTGGTGCCCTCGGCTACTAACCTCTCAGAATACTGAACCACGAGTATGAACCACAGGCAGGTGCAACATGGAGGCCTTGAACTTTGAAGCTAAAGCGTGAACCATGAACACTAAACCACTAGGGTACAGGAAACTAAACATTGAATCACTGGAACCTCGAGCCTAAACCGTGAATCTTCTAACCCCTAAGACCTAAATTGCTTGAACCACTAGCAATCCTAGAACCATGCACTGTTGTGTAGATTATGCGACTTTAAGAACAGCGGTAACCTTGAACCATGAACCACTAGAGCCACAGGCACCTGGTGCCCTGGCCTCGTAACCACTGAAACACCGGAACTACACGACTTTGAACCACGAGACCCTGGAACCTAGAGCCTTGAACTTTGGGCACAGTGACGGTCTGAGCCATGGGCACTAAACCACAGAGCTTGTGAAACTAAACTTCTTTGAAGGCTGGAACCTTAAGCATACAACACTAGAACTTTAAACCACAAACCCATGAACCCTAAACACTAGAACCTAACAGCGTACAACCCTGAGATAAGTAGAACCCACGAGATAACTTGAGACCTAGAAACTTTGGAGCGTGCTGTAGACTCACATGAACCTACAGAACTCTGCGGACCTGGTGTACTCACTTTATACTCATAAATCTCCTGGAACCACGGGTCTGACATACGAGCCTGAGCAGTGAACATGGTAGCCTTGAACTTCGAAGCTAAGCCGTGAGAGCATGAACCATGAACACTCAGTCTAGACACCGGGAACCTTCGGCCTCAGCCATGGATCTGAGCACTAAGGACACAAATTGTATTAGCCTGAATTCTGAGACACCTTGCAGGCCCTAGGTCCTGTTTAGAAGGCAGTAGCTTTGAACCATGAACCGTAGAACCATGGGTTCACATGTAAAGGCTCCATGTATCCCGCAGTTCGAGGATTGAGAGTGGCCCTCATGATTCTGGGATTATGAGTTGAGACACCGAGTTGCAAAATACAAGGTTCCATAGTTAATACGGTTTCAAGATTAAAGAATCAGGGTGCTAGGAGTGAGGTTCTGGATTTAGATTTTCTGAGTTCTAGGGACTGAGATTACAGGTTCAAGGTTTGAGGTTCCACAGGTTCTGATGTTTAGTTTCCAGTTGCAGTTCTTGTTCTGGTTCCTTATTTAGGTTGAAAGTTCAAGGGTCGAGGTTCCGGTTCGGGGTTGAGGTCGAGATCGAATTCACCAGGGTTATGAGTTTAGGGCACCGGTACGGGGGTTCTAGGTTCATGGTTCAGGTTCTTGGGTTTCAAAGTTGAGGACTCCAAGATGCATGGTTCTAGGAGTTAGGGTTTACGAGTTTAGGTTTTAGGGTTTAGGGTTACGTGGTTTAGGGTTTAAGGTTCTAGGTTTGAGGTTAGGTTTGAATGTTTAGTTTCCGAGGTTCTGGGTTTAGTGTTCATGGTTCTGATTTAGGTTCAAAGTTCAAGGCTCCCAGTTCCGGTTGGCGGGGTTCAGAGAGTTGATGGGGTCGGTCTAGAGGTTATGAGTTTCAGGGCACAGGGAACCGGGGTTCTAGGGTTCATGGTTCGGGATTGCAGTTTTCAAGTTGAGGACTCCAAGTTGCATGGTTCTTGGATTTAGGGGTTTAGAATTTGGGTTTTGGGGTTTAGGGTTCAGCCTGTTTAGGAGTTTGGAATTTCCCGAGTTCTGATGTCTGAGGTCCGGGTTCAGTGGATTTAGTTCGAACTCTGCTGTGTTCGTGGTTCGCCTGGTCCCCCAGGTTCAAAGATGAAGGCTTCATGTTCAACGGTTGAGTGCAGAAGGCCGAGGTTCCGATTCTTGGGTTAAAGTTTGCTCTTGGCGAGTAGCACGGTTCTAGGGTTTGGTGTTTGATTTTGATTTGAGTGAGTACGCCAAGTTCAAGTTCTAGGATTTGGGGATACGATTTGGAGTTTGAGGGTTAGAAAATTCATGGTTTAGGAGTTTAAATTCCGGGTTCTATTTCGGAGTTCCGGCTTTTTCGTGTTTGGTTTCTGGTTCTAGGGTTTAGTGTTCATGGTTCACGGTTCCCAGGTTCATGATTCAGGCAAATCGATGTTCCGAGTGTTAGCGTCCAACAGTCAAGGTTAAGTGTTTAGGGCACCAAGTTTCGAAGGTTGCTAGGGTTCATCAGTTTCAGAAATTACCGGTTTCGAAGTTGAAGAGTCAAGGCAACTAGTCGAGGATTTAGGAGGTTCTACGGTTTGGAAGGTTTTCGGTTTAGGGTTCACGATTTGAAAGGCGCACGTTACGGATTGTTGGCATGTCGCGAGGTTGCGGGTTGCAGAGTGGCATGCCAGCTTCTTGCAGAGTTTCGCAAGTGGCATGTGGCTTGAGTTGCGGGTTGCAGTAGTAGTAGTTCTGATTAGTACCAGGTACCTTGGTTTCTAGGGTTCGTGAGTTCGGGTCCGACAGTTAGAGGACTCAGTCTAGGTTCTAGAATGGTAGGGTTCCTGCCGGTTTAGGTTTAGGGGTTTAGGTTCGATGGTTTAGGGTTCGAGGTTCAGTCTAGGTTCTGAGGTTCCACGTTGCAGTGTTTTGTTTCCCGGGTTCTCGGAGTTGAAGTTTTCGTGGTTGACGGTTGCTTCAAAGTTAAGGGGGCCTCCATGTTCCACGGTGCGAGATTCGAGTCGGCGTTCCTGTATCTAGGGTTGGGAGTTGAGGCGCCTGGGCTTCCCTGGAGTTCTAGGGTTCATGGTTCGGAGCTACCGGTTTCAAAGTTCCAGGAATCCTGAGTTGGGTGGTTCTGGGATTTTGGGTTTTTGAGTTTTAGGAGTTTTGGGGTTTAGGGTTCATGGTTTAGGAGTTTAAGTTCTAAGTTCTAGGTTTGAGGTTCGGTTTGATGTTTTGAATTTCCATTAATCAAAAACCCTGTTACTTTTGGGAAAAAGGAACATTATTTTATCTATGAAGCAGAGAGTTCTTTTTGGGAAGGAAGCAATTTATTGACTTAGGGACTAATAATTTTGGAATTTTTTGGAGATTTATTAGCATTTTGAGATTTATTAGCAATTAAAAGGAATTTTTAGGAATTAATTAGCATTTTGGGATTTATTAGTTGTGGAATTTTTTGGGGAATTAATTGACATTTATGGAAAAGTGGAAGGCAAAATAGTTGTTAAGGTGAGGGGACAATTTAGGTATTTTTGGAAAAATGGAAGGGCAATTTGGTAATTTGAGGAGGGGGCGAGACGAATCTAGAATTTTGAGAAAAAGTGAGAGGGCTTGTTTGTGTAATTTAAAAAGGCAGGAGGGCAGGCCCAGGAATTTTCTAAAAGTGGGAGGAAGCGATTTCAGTCTTTTACGCAAGTGAGGTGACGAATCTGGAATTTTGAGAAAAAGTGGGAGGGGGCATTTTAAAGTCTTTTCAGCGCGGCAATGATTGAATTCGGTCATTATGAAGTAGGAGTTCAAAGGGAAAATTTGTCTTTTACGGCAGAGGGCTTGGTTCAGTCATTATAGGAGAAGGAAAGTTGAGGAGCAAATTAAAGTCATATATACCTGTGGCGGAACAGTTTGGTCATTATAGGGAAAGTTCAAGGGCAAATTCGTCTTTTCGCAGGCAGGGACAGTTTGATCATTATGGAAAAAGTTCAAGGGCAAATCGCAATTTTTGAAAAATGAGGGGATCTCTCTACGCAGATAGAATTTGCTGGTAAGTCCCTCTTGATTATGATTGGTCTTGGTTACAATGCATCTCATGGCTTCTTCTCTATGACGTTCTTCCTTAAATTGCTCCCTCTCGTCTATTTATATGCCTTCTCAAAAGAATTTGGACCCTTTCCCTTTTGTTTATTTTCTTTTTCCCGATTTTTTTCAATTTTATTTAATTTCCTTCTTGTTTTTATTTTTCTTAAATTTCCCAGTTTTTTTTCTTTTTAATTTTCCAGAATTTTTTATTTTTTTTTTTAATATTTGAATTATTTCCTTTTCTTTTATTTTCCAGAATTTAATTTTCTTTAATTTTCCAGATTTTTCGTTTTCTTTTTAATTTTCTAGAATTTAATTTTTCTTCTCTTTTTTTCTTTTTTCATTAACTTTCCAAATTTAGTTTCTTTAATTTTCCAATTTAATTTTTCTCTAATTTTCCATATTTTTCCTTTTTTAATTTTTTTAATTTGCATAATTTAATTTTTCTTCTTTTTTTTCTTTTTTAATTTTAAATTTAATTTTTTTTATTTTTTGTATTTTGGATTTCTTTTTTAGGATTTTCTTGTTTCTTAACTTTGATTTTCTTTTTAATTTTCTTTTTAATCTTATGACTTTAAAATTTGCATGTTTTCTTTCCATTTTCCAGATTTTCTTTTAATTTTCCATAATTTATTTAATTTAGTTTTCCAAAATTTTAATTTTCTTTTCCTTTTAGAATTTTAATTTCTTCTTCTTTTTTTTCTTTTAATTTTCTTTAATTTTCCAGAATTTTAATTTTCCTTTCTTTTTGGAATTTTAATTTTCTTTTCTTTTTTGATTTTTAAATTTTCTTTAATTTTCCTTTTCTGATTTTTTAAATTTTTTTATTTCTTTTTCTGATTTTTTTAATTTTTCTTTCTTTTTATGATTTTTTAATTTTTTGTTTCTTTTTCCGATTTTTTAATTTTTTGTTTTTTTTTAATTTTTTTTAAAAAATTTGTTATTTCTTTTTCTGATTTTTCATATTTTGAATTTTGTTTCTTGTGCTTTTTTTTAGTTTTGTTATTTAAATTGGGGTTAATTAAATATCTAGCGACCGGGAGCCTCGGACGTAATTGAGTGTTTACAGTTTGCCCCTCTACCTATTTCCTTCTTGATAATATGAGAGATGACTCTCTAGATTATCAGGACAAGGAATGAGTAAAGACGTGAACACATTATGTCCGAGGCGGCATGCGGAGTCCTAGGTTTAATTTGCATGGCCTAACTGTGGCTGCGGATGTGGATAGAGGCGGGTTCTGGATGCGGAATAAGGAGAGTCTTTGACGACACGGGTGCGGGACGGAAAGTAGGTTTAGTGGGGCGACATCAAACCTGGTTGTAGAATTTAAACATGCAATGATAGGAGTGGGAATCCAGCGGCGAGACACGGATGCCAGGAATGCAGGGAAATGACCATGCTAAGGCCCGACAACATAGGCTGAAGGTGCGGAATTTAGACATGCAACGGCCTGACGATATATAGAGAAGATGGTGCGAAATTCAAAGATCTGATAGCACGACAACATAGGTGCAGGTGCGAGAAATTTAAACATCTGCAGCGACAACATAGGCCTGGGCTGCAGAAATTTTAAGATGCAATGGCCTGACAACATAGGGCTGGGCTATAGAATTTAAAGATGCAGTAAACAACATAAGTAGAAAGTGCATTTAAACATGCAAAGGGAATATGATAGCGACAACATTGGAGGGGGAGAACTTTGCGACTTTGTGTGCAGACTCCGACTTCCCGACTTTCCTCTAGCACCGATCATGTTCTTCGGAGTGAGCTAGACTTTGTAAATTATTTGCTCGTTTCCTCCTTGCTTTTACAGACCTATCTTTTGAGCGCGCCATTCTTTTAGAAGATAAGATTTCAAATAGTAAGAACTTGCAGTTAAGAAAATTTCAACATACTCGGACTTTGAACAGCATCAGTAATGGTAATTGTCATTCAAAAATTTTCAATGATTGCATTTTGCATATACATTTAGACAAAATAAAATACAGTTGCATATGGTAGGGAAATTTCAGGATAGTCAAAGTGATGCAGGTCATTTCATGGTTGATTTGTCTGATGGCATGGTATTGCTTGCTGGGATGCCTTTGAGATGGTTAGTGCCAGTATTGTATTTCGGCGACATCTTCATGCATTGCCAACCTTGCTTCAGAAGAAGCAAAATTTTGCCCCAGTTTGAACGGTTTTCCCTTGCTTGATCGATTTGCCCCAAACCGGTCTTGAACCTTTTGCTTCAACCATAACTGGGCTTGATTCTGCTCACTGCTTTTTGGAAGCCCAGACATTTGCCTATTTTGCCCCGGTATAAGGCCCACATCGTCATTTGATCACTGATTTTCCCCAGTATGGACGGAGACTGCCTGTTGTTCTTTTTTAGCTTTCTTAGCTAGAGGGATCGACTCCCAACGACCCCCCCTTCATTCATTTTATTGATGCTGCTTTGCCCTTATTTTTGCCTAGGTCGATTTCACAGATTCTCGACCTAGCGGGCTTTTCTACTTGAATCGCCCTAACTTTTTCCTAGGCCGCCCTTGCCGGTTTTCGACCTAGTGGCTCCTTTTGTTTGAATTGCCCTAACTTTTGCCTAGGCCGCCCTTGCGAGTTTTCGACCTAGCAGGCTATTTTTGCTTGAACTGCCCTCATTTTTCCTAGGCCGCCCTTGCGGGTTTTCGACCTAGCGGGCTATTTTCGCTTGAATCGCCCTAACTTTTTCCTAGGCCGCCCTTGCGGGTTTTTGACCTAGCGGGCCTTTTTGCTTGATTTGCCCTAATTTTTGCCCAGGCCGCCCTTGCGGGTTTTCGATCTAGCGGGCTTTTTTCTGCTTGAATCACCCTAACTTTTGCCTAGGCCCCCCTCATGGGTTTTCGACCTAGCGGGCTTTTTTCTGCTTGACTCGCCCTAACTTTTGCCTAGGTCGCCCTTGCGGGTTTTCGACCTAGCGGGCTTTTTGCTCTAGGCATAATACTTCTTGATGGCATCCGAATTGACAGGGTTAGACAAGTATTTCCCCGTCCATGTCGGCCAGGATCAATGCGCCTCCGGAGAAAGCCTTCTTAACTACATAAAGTCCGTGGTAGTTCAGAGACCACTTCCCTTGCATCGCTTTCTACATAGGCAATAGCCTTTTGATCACCAAATCTCCTTCCTGGAACTCCCGAGGATGAACTCTTTTGTCGAATGCTTTCTTCATTCTTCTTTGGTATAGTTGGCCATGGCATATCGCCGCCAACCTTTTCTCTTCGATTAAGTTCAATTGGTCCATCCGGGTTTGGACCCGTTCAGCTTCTTCCAACTTCGCATCCATCAGGACTCTTAACGAAGGGATCTCGACTTCGATTGGGAGCACAGCTTCCATCCCGTACACCAGTGAGAAAGGCGTTTCCCCAATAGACGTACGGACAGAGGTCCGATATGCATGTAATGCATAAGGGAGCATTTCATGCCATTCTCGGTATGAGAGCACCATCTTTTGGATGATCTTCTTGATATTTTTATTGGCCGCTTCGACCGCCCTGTTCATCTTCGGTCGGTAGGGGGATGAGTTGTGATGTTGGATTTTTAATTGGCCGCATAGTTCCGACATCATCTTGTTGTTCAGATTGGAGCCATTGTCTGTGATGAGCTTGCTAGGCAGTCCGTATCGGTATATCAACTCCCTCTTCACGAATTTGACCACTACATTACGAGTTACACTAGCATATGAAGCAGCCTCAACCCATTTGGTAAAGTAGTCAATGGCCACCAGTATGAAACGGTGTCCATTAGACGTTTTGGGTTCAATTGGGCCGATGACATCCATCCCCCACATAGCGAATGGCCAAGGTGATGACAACATATTTAATGACGTGGCTGGCATGTGGACGTTATCTGCATACACCGGGCACTTGTGGTAGGTCTTAACATGTTTGTAACAGTCAGCTTCCATGGTTAGCCAATAATATCCGGCTCTAAGAATTTTCCTTGCCATGGCGTGTCCGTCCGTTGGCATGAGCACCGAAGGACCCTTCATGAACTTCTTTCAAAATCTTGTCGGCTTCTGCTGCGTCTACACACCTGAGCAGAACCATGTCATGATTCCTTTTGTACAAGATTTCTCCGTTGAGGAAGAAACCTACGGCTAGTCTTCGTAGGGTCCTCTTGTCATTTTCGGACGCGTCGGCGAGGTACTCTTTATTCATCAAGAATTTACGGATGTCATGATACCAGGGGTTTCCATTTGGTTCCATCTCCACTGCTTGACAAAATGCCGGTCTGGAGCGATGTTAGATGTGGATGAGAGGCATATATTCTTCTCGCCCGATTTCAAACATAAACAATAAGGTGGCTAGGGCATCAGCCAACTGATTGTCCTTTCGGGGTATGTGCGAGAAAGTAATCGGCTCAAACTGTTCTAGCAATTCCTGGAGGCGGGCCTGATAGGGCACCAGCTTTGCATCTCTGGTCTCCCACTCCTATTTGACCTGGTGAATGACCAAGGATGAATCACCAAAGACCTCTAGGCGCTTCACGTTAGCTTTGATTACGACCTGAATCCCTAAAATACAAGCTTCGTATTCCGCCACGTTGTTTTTGCAGTCGAAAGATAATCGGGCGGTGATAGGTGTACACTGTCTTTCTTGGGAAATCAATATAACTCCTATACCATGGCCCATCATATTGGACGCACCATCGAACAACATGGTCAATTTTTATCCTTCTGCCTTCTCTTCTTCATTAAAGATTACCATTAAATCCTCGTCAGGAAATTCCAACTGCATAGCCCGGTAGTCATCTATGGGCTGCTGGGCCAAATATTTTGCGAGTGCACTGCCTTTGACAGATTTCTTGGTCACATACAGGATATCATATTCCGAAAGCACCATTTGCCACTTTGCAATCTGCCCTGACAATACAGGCTTCTCGAATGTCTACTTAATCGGATCCATCCTGGATATTAGCCACGTGGTGTGGCTCAACATGTACTGCCTCAGGCGGTGTGCCGCCCATGCCAAAGCGCAGCAAGTTCGCTCTAATAAGGAGTATATTGCTTGCTCCTTCCTTCCGGTTTCATCGTGTTTACTGAGCACACAACCCATCGATTGGTCCATCACTGTCAAGTACAGTATCAACGGCCTCCTAGGGACTGGCGGTACCAGAACCGGCGGGTTTTGTAAGTATGATTTGATCTTCTCGAAAGCCCCTTGACAATCCTCATTCCAACTCATAGGTTGATTCTTGCGCAAGAGCTTAAAGATCGACTTGCAAGTAGCTCTCAACTGAAAAATAAATCGGGAGATGTAATTGAGTCTTCCTAAGAAGCTTTGAATCTCCTTTTCAGTTTTTGGAGCTGGCATGTCTATGATCGCTCAAGCTTTGTCGGGATCAACCTTGATACCCTTCTCGCTGACGATGAAGCCCAGCAGCTTCCCTGACTTGACCCCAAAGGTACATTTGGCTGGGTTCAGCCACAGCTGGAACTTTCGCAGCCTTTCAAACAGCTTCCGGAGGTCCGTGAGGTGATCATCTTCCATCTGAGATTTGGCAATCATATCATCCACGTAGACTTCTATCTCCTTGTGAATCATATCATGGAATAATGTCACCATGGCCCTTTGATAAGTTGCCCCAGCATTCTTCAATCCGAAGGGCATGACCTTGTAGCAAAAGGTTCCCCAGGCTGTAATGAAGGTTGTCTTTTCTCTATCTTCCTTGGCCATCTTGATCTGATTGTAGCCTGAGAACCCATTCATGAATGAGAAATAGGAGAATTGTGCAGTGTTATCGACCAGCACATCGATATGGGGGAGCGGAAAGTCATCTTTCGGGCTGGCTTGATTAAGATCTCTGTAGTCTACGCACATCCAGACCTTCCCATCCTTCTTGGGGACCGGTACTATGTTGGCAACCCACTCGGGGTAATTTGCAACGGCCAAGAAGCCGGCGTCAAACTGCTTTCGTGCTTCCTCCCGGATTTTCAAGGACATATCCGATTTCATTCTCCTTAACTTCTATTTGACCAGCACACATCTGGCTTTCATAGGCAGCTTGTGCTCTACTGTAGAGGTATCCAGGCCCAGCATGTCTTGATAAGACCAGGCGAAGATATCACTATAGTCCTGTAAGAGCGAGATCAACCACTCGCGATTGTCTCCTGTGATGAGCGTGCCTATCTTAACCTCTCTTTTGTTTTCCTCGGTCCCCAAGTTTACCAAATCAGTGGGCTCCTGATGAGGTTCGATTGCTTTAGATTCGCACTCCACCAATCTCAACATTTCATCGGTGGGTTGGCATTCAAATTCTGCCTCCTCATCGGACGGATTGACAACACAATTGAAATTGCCCGATACAATACTAGCACTGTCATCGCAAGGCGGTTTTTTGTCAGATCTGCGAGTTCGGGGTATGGAAGAAAGAATAAGATACGCATATTTAGAAAGGGGAAGCAAATTAGGGAGAAGAAAGGAAGATTTTGGGAAAATGCAACTGTATTTATCATTTATCAATCAAGTATATACAAAATGTTTTATGATTTGAAACAGAATTTTGATATGACAATTACAAAATTACATTTGAACTGAACTAAAAGTCAGAGGTAGGTCAAAAATTTCCCAATTAGTCAGTTCTTGTCTGGGAGGGCAGGCCGTCACCAGGTCTTCAATGTTGATTGGCCTTTCTCCGTCGATGGCTGCGATCAAATCCGAGCTCTCGAAGCTGGCACTCCGGAAGCTTTGAGAGATATGGCACAGAGGGACCTTTCTTGCATGGGGCCTCGACATTCTATCTTCTTCAGTGGGCTATCCTAGCCTATATCGCCTCTGATTCTTATTCAATAACAAGGGTCGAGACAAGCCCCCATTGAGTTTATCACTGGGCTTGAACCCATTCTGTAACATCACCCGAGCCATCATCATGAGGGCCTTGGGGGGCTGCTTTCAGTCAACCACATCTCCCTCCTTGATAGTGGTGACGTTAGCGACTTCTAAGGCTTGGAAGTGTGTTTCCAAAGCCTCTTCCGCCGCCTCAATGTATGGAGGGTTGGTGGGTTTACTGACCAAGTAATCTTCCTCCGCCAAGACGAAAATCAGCTTATCGTCTATGATAAATTTCAACCTTTGATGTAGAGTCGAAGGGACTGCCTTGGCGGCATGGATCCAGGGCCTACCTAACAAGCAGTTGTAGGCCGGTCGAATGTCCATTATTTGGAAAGTGGTATTGAAGATCACCGGCCCAATCTTGACAGGCAGATCCACCTCGCCTGTGACCTCTCTTCTAGATCCGTCAAAGGCCCTGACCACCATTGAGCTCGGCCTTATGAGCATCCCCTCGTGCGGTAACTTTGACAGTGTCAGTTGCGGCATCACGTTCAGCGAAGAACCATTATCTACCAGAACCATGGCTAGAATGTGGTCCAGGCACTTAACGGATATGTGTAAGGCCTTATTATGTCCAGCTCCCTCATCTGGAATCTCCCCATCAGCAAAGGTGAGGAAGTTATTGGCAGTAATGTTGCTGGAAATCCCTTCGAATTTGTCCACCGATATGTTGTGGACTACGTGAGCCTCGTTAAGTACCTTCATTAGTACTTTCCGGTGGGGCTCAGAGTTCATCATTAGGGCCAGCAGCGATATTTTGGCGGGTATGTAGTTAAGCTGCTGAATCACCGTGTACTCGCTTTGCCTAATTATCTTGAGGAATTCACAAGCGTCTTCCTCGGAGACGAGCTTTTTTACTTCCTTTTCTGCTTGTCGTTTACTAGTTTCAGGCTCAAGGCCCGCCAATATTGCCTCGAGACAAGGCGGTTTCCCTCTTTCCTCGATAGGGGAATAAATACGACCGCTTCTGGTCATACCTCCAATGCCGGCTATGTTTACCACATCCGGGGTAGAGCTTGTCGCGGCCTCCGGCCTCGGTTCCTCTTCTATTTTCCCACAAAATACCTCCATGTCATACTTCCATGGCACCGCCTGGTTGCTTTGGTAAGGGAAAGGCCCAGGAACCTTTATCACCACAGGTCTCATCCCTTTTGGTATTGCCTAGGCTGGCGCTTCGGTATACCGAATGACCAGAGGCCTGGGATGTCCCAAAGGGGATTCATTGACCATGCAGACCTCTTCGTCCACCTCAATGCAATTCACTGATGGTTGTGTCCCTCCGTGGTTTGGCGGCGGGTTATTCCCCATGTTCGGTGTATCTTTTTCGAAATTTAGCCACTTGGCGTTGATTAACTTCTGAATCCTATGTTTCAAGGCCAGACAGTTTTCAATGGAATGCCCCACTGTTCCAGCATGATAATCGCATTTAGCTTCTGAATTGTACCACTTTGGGTATGGGGGTTCTAGTGGCTTCATGGGAACTAGTGCAATTAGGGAATTTTGAATTAAACGGGGCAACAACTTCGAATAACTCATTGGGATTGGGTCGAATTGCACCATTTTCCTTTGGTTATTTGTTTTTTGTGGAGGTGGGTTGGAGTTGGTGTTTGGTGTCCACGGTCTGGGAGGTTGTTGAGGGAATGTAGGTTGTGGAGGAAAGGTCGACTTTTGAGAAAACGTTTGTGGGGGTGGAGTCATGTGTGGAGGGTTTGGTTGGAATGGAGTAGGTGCCTTACAGGTTGGTTGGTATGAAGGTTGGGCTGCGGCTATCATATGCGGAGGAGGTGTTTGGAATTGTGGTTGAAATGGTATTTGGTAGCAAAGGGGAATGATGGTAGGTTGGTATGTGGGTTGGGCCATGGCCGCCCTGTTGGGGTCAGCTGAAACATGGTGGGTTTCAGCATCTTTCTTCTTCCATGGGCCATTTGCCAGCTTTTCCGTTCGTGCCACCGGCGGTGTTGTGAATAATCTTTCCACGACATAGGCCGCTCTCAATGCGTTCTCCGATCAGCACCATGTCGGAGAAATTGGCGGACACACTGCCCACCATTTTGTCATAAAAGGGAGCCGGGAGGGTCTCCATGAAGGTACTGATCATTTCACGGTCCAACAAAGGTGGTTGGACTTAAGCAGCTAGCTCTCTCCACCGCTGGGCGTATTCCTTAAAGGACTCATTTTCTCTCTTCATCATATTTTGTAGTTGAGTCTAGTCGGGAGCCATCTCCATGTTATACTTGTATTGCTTGAGGAAGGCATCAGCCAAATCCTTCCAACTGCGGATGTGTGACCTCTCTAGCTGGGTATACCAACTAGCTGCTGCTCCAACCAAACTGTCCTGAAAATAATGGATGAGCAGCTTATCATTGTGAGAGTGTGAGGCCATTTTCCGGCAATACATCATCAGGTGACTCTTCGGGCAGCCGGTCCCCTTGTACTTCTCGAACTCGGGGTTTTAAATTTAGGGGGGATAATGACATTTGGCACGAGGCAGAGGTCGGAAGCCTCTACCGTTCCCATATCCGCCCCCTTCGATGGCTCGGACCCTTTCCTCTAGGTGTTGCCATCTCCCTCCGAGGTGGGCCTCTTGATTTGCTAGCCTTGGCCATGGCTTATTTAACGGCTGGCCGGTATGGTGAGGTGCGGCATAGTGTCCCTCGGTTCTTGTAGCATGACCGTAGGGGTGTGGTTGGTTTGCGGGATGGGTGGCGGAACCTAGTATGGGGTCTCGGGAAGTATTCATGTTGGGTTCGGGGTTAGTGTGGCGGATATGTGTTTGGGCCGATTGATGTGAGGGGGGGGTTCAAGGCGGTGAAGTGTTTGGGTTGTAAGGGTAGGGTGGCGGGTTCATCTGTGTTGAGTATGGGTGTGGTGGATAGCCGGTGGTGTTAGTAGGGGGGAGGTATGTTGGTGGGTTAAGGTGGTGAGGATGAGTAGTAGAGTTGGTGTATAGAGGCCCAATAGGGGGATTTGGGTGGTATTGGTGAGTGGTGGGGATGTGGAGCGGCAATGCATTGGGGTTTTCGGCAGTAGCCACCCCTTGAGAACCTAGCCAGTGGGGAGGTTCGTAGCCTGGTGGCATCCCGTAGGGCCATTCTTGTTTAGCGACCGCCTGAAGCGGCATCGATGCAGCAGCAGCCCTAGGTGCTTTAGACGCCAAAGGCCCCTCTGTACCCTTCTCGAGTAGTTTCATCAGCTTGGCGACCTGATCCTTCAGCTCGGCCACCTCGTTTCTTAACTCCTCGTTTTGCACCTCTAGCTCACTCATGAGTTTGGTCTTCGATCGAGTGCTATAAGAGTGTCGGGGAAGTCGTAAGTCCGCAATCTTTATTATCTGCGCAAAGTTAAATTAATTAATTAAATGATTAGAAAAATAAATTTGGGTTCGCAATAAGTATGGGGGACCAGAATCTCATTTGAACGTCGTTTGCTGATTGGTTGCATATTTTATGCTTCGAGCATGAGATGGAAATTAATATGGAATCGTGTGCAGAGATGAAGCCATTTTATTCAATCGGAGAAATGGTTTATGTTACATTTTTTCCTTCCGCTGGGCTAATACAACATATTTTTTCATTCGAAAAACTTAATCTTTACAGAACTGAATGAAAATGTCGACTTCCGGCGGCGTGTGGAGCGGATGTAGTGACGCTTCAACCTCCTTGAGCAATCGTGGTACTTCTTCTATTGCGGTGTTTGCCAGACTGGCCAACCTATTGAAACACCTGGTCCAATGATCAGCCGTGTCTTTGTACCACTTGTTCTCATCTTGTATGTCACTGATGCCCCTTTGCTGCATTCGTATGACTTCGATGACCTTCCACTTTTCTTCGTTCACTTCATTCTGCCATGCTATGAGCAGGTCATCGATCTGTTTCTTCATTTCTTCCACCCGTTGCAGCAGGTCGTTCCTTTCTTTGACCATGTAATCCGCCTCCAACTGGATTCTGTTTTTTGTGGCTAGAAGCTGGTTCTTCTCCTCCCTGGTCGCGTGGAGTCTATCCCTCATTTGTTGCATAGCATTTCTTAGCTGCTGGTTTTCTTGAAGTGCGGCGTCCCTCTCTTGGACTCTCATCCTGAGCTCCTTATTAGCGGCTTGGAGGTTTAGGTGAACCCGGGCGGCGTGCTCCCACTCACCCTTTTGTTGCTCTCGGACGCTCTCTAGGGTAGTTTCGTTCACTTGTTTTTCTCTTCTTAATTCAGCATATTCTTGCTGAGACATTAGGAGTTCTTCTTCTAGCTGGCTGTTCTTCTTAGTCATGGCCTCTAACTGTTCTTTCAACTTCTTCACAGCCTCGTCTTCGAACACCGCGGGTGGAGGTTGGCTACCAGAAGGGATGGCTAGAGGTCTGAAAGGCAATTTGATTTGCTGCACCCTGTTCCTGACCCATTGTTTGTACTCTTCTTTGGCGGCATAGCTTCGAACTCCTAGCTCTTTTCCTTTTCGTGTGACATCCTCCCAAGCTTCTCGAACTTTCCGGAGACTATCGGTGAAGTCTCCTTCATATTTCAAGAAGAAAGGGGTCACTTGCTCTTCTGAAGGTGGTGTCTTTAGAGGATAAGTCAGCTGCCTTTGCCCCAGTATTGGATTGTAGTTGATACAACCCCTGACTCCCATGAGAGGTACGTTCATGAATCCCTTGCAACGGTAGATGATGCTTGTTCTCTATTGCCATGATGGTTGCCATCTAATCCACTCCTCGGTTAAGCCGGCAAAGTGAGCTGACCATTCATCGTTCCTCATGGGCTTTATCTGGTAACATAACAAATCTGACACCGAGCATTGTACCTTCGTGTTCCTTTTGAAGATGTGGGCAGTTATCCACACGTAGAGTAGAGGTAAACAGCAGATCAACCTCGTTCTCTTCTTTTGGTGGAAAAAGTTCAGCGTACTGTAGACGTCTGCCAATAGAGCAGTGACGGGGTTTTCCGCTTTGTTCCTCCTCGCCAAGAATATTTCCACGACATTTAAATCCACAAAATCCTTCATACATGGGAAAAGCACCAGCCCATAAATGGTGAGAGCTAGCACATTCATGTACACGGCCCACTGGTTACTGCTGGCCAGATGTTGCAAGTACTCCTCCAAGAACTCTTTGGTAGTCAGCCAACCGATCTCCGAACTGTAGACCTAGAGCCTGTGCGGCAACTCGGAAGGTGGAATGATGTTCCAAGTGCTGATATGGCCTACCCCCTTCCAATGGCAAATCCAAGATCTGTTCGAACTCCTCCAAGGTGGGAGCCAGCTGGAAATCTGAAAATATGAAGCATCGGAGGGGAGGGTCGTAGTACTGCACCATGGTTGTGAGGGCCCCTTCCTGTATCTGGACCTTCAGTAGTTTCAGTATGTTTCCATACTTTTTGCAGAAGGACATCTGTTGTATGTTTGTCAGCTTGTTCCCAAACACATCCAAACTCGTAAGGTTTTCCACCTTGTCACTTATTTCTCTTTTTTTTTTTGGAGTTTCTTCTTCTTTTCTTTTTTATTTTTTTTTATTTCTCTCTACTTCCCCTATTGCAGGTAAGTAAAAGCTTACAGCATGGGCGTCGAGTAAGCGGAGTGTGCCCGTATGTCTTAGAGGGGTAACATGTCCTATGGGTCTAAGGCTTTTAATGCATGAACCTCTCCAAGGTGGTTTGTAAACCTAAAGGTGTAAAGGTCACTAGAGCCAAGTTCCAGTCCATAATGCTTGCCACAACAGTA
The DNA here is from genome assembly GCA_026541065.1 of Canavalia ensiformis. NCBI lineage: Eukaryota > Viridiplantae > Streptophyta > Magnoliopsida > Fabales > Fabaceae > Canavalia > Canavalia ensiformis. Next base: position 196,436 of record JAMKYM010000721.1, read on the forward strand.
GAAGTAGCCACTAGTTGCGGGGCATTATGAATAGGACGCCTTCTAGGCCGGGGATTTTGTGATAACCACACGGGACGTAAGCCGTAGTGACACTCAAGATCCCGATCATCCAGGAAACACTCGGACCGGGTATAGGGATCCAGCTCATGGGATGAATGTATGTACATGTGATGTGGGGAGGGCACACAATTATTGGGATACCTGCAATAGGGGAAATTGTACAGATATATATAGCAATTTATTGTTTGTCTATCCTAGGGTTATACAGAGAATTAACAAACAAACAACAAATAGATAAATAAAGAGATAGACAAATAAACAAGTAAATCGTGCAAATAAATGGGAAGGGATCAATATAATGCACACTCAATTTAGTTGGGCTTGACTCTATAAAGTCCCCAATGGAGTCGCCATCTGTCGCAACCGTAATTCCGACGAGACGACGAACTCGCTAAAATTTGAAAATGGATTTATTTGGGTTATGTGTGGAGTCGCCACCAAATTTTTATTTAAGGAAAAAATATTTGGAAAAACCCTAACTCGAGGATGAGATTTAGGTTCGAGAGTCGGTTACGAGTGGGGAAGGTGTTAGACACCCCACTCGCCCTTTCCGAAGAATGGTACCCTTAAACTGAGTGTGTGATTTTTGAAAACTGTTTTGATCCCTTTAATTAATGTGAAATAAATATTTTGATGGAGGTTAGCCTGACAGTACTTGATCCTGCTCCTACGTATTCCTCGGTGCAATGGGAAACTCAAGGCTTACGTAGTTTTGGTTTGTGAAGGCTTGACTTTCTAAGGTGCTAAAAGGAAAAATGACATGTTGAAAAAATTTTCATTTTTAGAGGGACCTTTAACCCACTCATGCACAAGATCCGAGGCGGCTACGGCAGCACGGGGGCCTATACAGACTACTAAATGGTGGATAGCAGGTGAACCGCCAGCCCCCCATTTAGAGCCCATTACATGAGACCAGGAACCCCAAAAAATATATTAAAAGGAGCTTTTATTTCTTGGGAGGATCTATAGTCCACTCATGCACAAGACCCGAGGCGGCTACGGCAGCACGGGGGACATACAGACTACTAAACATTGGACAGCAGGTGAACCGGCCCCCCTCCATTTAGAGCCCATTGCATGAGACCACGAATCCCAAATATATTAATCAAAAACCCTCTATTTGCACGGGAAAAAGGAACATTTATTTTATCTATTAGAAGCAGAGTGCTTTTGGGAAGGAAGCAATTTTATTCGAAGCTTAGGGACCTATTAATAATTTTGGAATTTTTGGGGATTTATTAGCATTTTTGGAAATTTATTAGCAATTATGAATTTTTTAGGAATTAATTAGCATTTTGGGAATTTATTAGTTGTGGAATTTTTTGGGAATTAATTGACATTTTTGGAAAAGTGGAAGGGTAAAATGGTCATTTAAGGGTGAGGGACAATTTAGGAAATTTTGGAAAAATAGAAGGGCAATTTGGTAATTTGAGGGGCAAGGGACGAATCTGGAATTTTGAAAAAGTGAAGGGGCAATTTGGTATTTTGAGGGGCAAGGGACGAATTTGAAATTTTGAAAAAGTGGAGGGGCAATTTTGTCTTTTTGCAGGCAGGGATGATTCGGTCATTATGGAAAAAGTTCAAGGGTAAATTTGTCTTTTAGCAGGCAGGGACGATTCGGTCATTATGAGGAAAGTTTAAGGGCAAATTCGTCTTTTCGCAGGCAGGGACAGTTTGGTTATTATGAAAAAAGTTCAAGGGCAAATCGCAATTTTTGAAAATGAGGGATCTCTCTACGCGAATAGAATTTGCTGGTAAGTCCCTCTTGATTATGATTGGTCTTGGTTACAATGCATCTCATGGCTTCTTTATGACGTTCTTGGCCATTTCCGGAACTGCTGGATGTGATCGGCGGCGGTCGCTGCAATGGGGTACCTTTCAGCTCAGGCGGCCTTCCGGCGGACGAAACTCGCCGGATTCTGGGAGCGAACGAGGGTTCCTGGCTCCCCGCCGTTGTGACGAGCCGCTTTCGTCATAATATTAATCTTCCCTGGTCAGTGTAGTCGCCGGGGACAGCGAGCTTCCACGGTCGCCGGCTATCTCCACCACGATCTCGCGTGGACTACCTCAATGGCCGTCGGCTCCTTCCCCGACGCCTGAGCCTCACAACCCACTTTGGTAGCTGAGATCCTTAATGGCTTTAGGAAGGGAGAAAGGCATAGAGACAGGAGAGGTGAGATGAAGGAGAAACCGAAGGCGTCTACTCAGAAATCGTCTCATAATCGAACTTCATCGCCGATATCGAAGGAGCATCGGTCGCGCTTCGACCACGACGAACTCCCCGGGAAGCTTCGTGATTATAGGCGTCGGCTGTCGCACCGCCGCGGTGCCTCGTCGGATCCTCTCGATCCGGCCGGAAGTCGCCTTGTGAGGCCTTTGGCTCCGTCCCTGATTGCAGTGGAATGGAGGCTCGGTTGAAATTTCTGAGACCGACGTCTCTAGCCTTCGGTGAGCCACAGATATAGTGTTAAGTTTAGACACGATTTCATATATTCCAGCACCATCCTCGGGTTTCGTTACGATCAGGGTGTTTTATTATCCAAGGCAATTTCATCCTCTATGTTAATGTTTACAGTAACCTATTTGGCCAGGAATCTATTGGCCAGAAACTTCACAGATATGAACAGCTACCTATTGTTTACTAGAAATCTATGATCAGGATATTCCAATCGAAAACATAACCAGAGCCAGGGCGATTGGCCATGAATGAATGGCAATCTAAAAACAGAGGAAGGATGGACTAACCTCAGCGTGAGACTAGCAGTCGTCGTGCCGCTGGAAATCCGTTGTTGATGGAGTAAGGCAGAGCGAAGAGTTTCAGGATTCTTGGAAGCTTTTAGCTCAGGTTCTTCAAAATCGGGAGAGACGATTTACTTTGTTTTTCTCTCTTCTGGAGCTCTTCAATTCCGCCAAAAAGGAAGGAACCCTTAAATTGCTCCCTCTCGTCTATTTATATGCCTTCTCAAAAAAATTCGGACCCTGCCCCTTTTGTTTATTATCTTTTTCCCGATTTTTTCAATTTTATTTAATTCCCTTCTTGTTTTTATTTTTCTTAAATTTTCCAGATTTTTTTTCTTTTTAATTTTTCAGAATTTTTTATTTTCTTTAATATTTCAGATTTTTTCCTTTTCTTTTTATTTTCCAGAATTTAATTTTCCATATTTTTCCTTTTTCTTTTTAATTTTCTAGAATTTAATTTTTCTTCTCCTTTTTTCTTTTTTCATTAACTTTTCAGAATTTAGTTTTCTTTAATTTTCCAGAATTTAATTTTCTCTAATTTTTCAGATTTTTCCTTTTTTTTAATTTTTTTCATTTGCAAAATTTAATTTTTCTTCTCTTTTTTTTTATTTTAATTTTCCAGAATTTAATTTTTTAACTTTTTTGATTTTTTTTTTAATTTTTGGATTTTTCTTGTTTCTTCACTTTTTTCAATTTCCTTTTTAATTTCTTTTTTAATCTTCTAACTTTAAAATTTTTAGTTTTTCTTTTCAATTTTTCAAGATTTTTTTTATTTTCTGATTTTTAAATTTTTACTTTTCCTTTAGTCTTTAATTTTCCCCTTTTTCGACTCTAATTTTTTATTTTCTAATTTTTTGATTTTTTTTAATTTTTCAATTCTTTTCCTGATTTTTAATTTTTATTTCTTTTTCTGGTTTTTTAATTTTTTAATTTCTTTTTCTGATTTTTTAATTTTTTAATTTCATTTTTAGATTTTGATTTTGATTTTATTTTTCAGATTTTGATTTTGATTTTATTTTTTAGATTTTAATTTTTCATTTTTCAGAATTCTTAGTTGATTAATTTTGATTTTTCTTTGATTCCTTTTCAGCTTCCTTCTTTTTCATTTCTTAGTTTTTTCAGATTCTCTCTTTTTGTTTTGTTTTTGTTATTTAAATTGGGGTTAATTAATAAATTTAGCGGTCGGGAGCCTCAGACATAATTAGGTGTTTACACCTGACAACATAGGCCGGGGATGCGGAATTTAAACATGCAATGGCCTCACAACACAGGGCGGAGGTGCAGGAATTAAAGATGCAATGGCCTGACAACATAGGCCAAGGGTGCTGAATTTAAACATGCAATGACCTGACAACATAGGCCGGAGGTGCAGAAATTAAAGATGCAATGGCCTGACAACATAAGTCGAGGGTGCTGAATTTAAACATGCAATGGCCTAGCAACACAGGCCCGAGGTGCAGAAATTAAAGATGCAATGGCCTGACAACATAGGCCGGAGTGCGGAATTTAAAATTCAAGGCCTAACAACATAGGCCGAAGGTGCAGAACTTAAATATGCAATGGCCTGACAACATAGGCCGAGGGTGCAGGAAATTAAAGATGCAATGGCCTGAGTGCGGAATTTAAAATACAAGGCCTGACAACATAGGCCAAAGGTGCAGAATTAAAGTGCAATGGCCTGACAACATAAGCATGAGTGCAGAATTTAAAATGCAAAGGGATGGCCTACTAGTAGGCTTGAGGGGAGAACTTTGCAACTTTGTGTGCAGACTCCGACTTCCCGACTTTCCTCTAGCACTGATCGTGTTCTTCAGAGTGAGCTAGACTCCGTGAATTGCTTGTCTCCTTCCTCGCTTTTACAGGCATATCTTTTGCGCGCGCCATGCTTTTAAAAGATAAGATTTCAATCAGTAAGAACTTGCAATTAAGAAAATTTCTACATACTCCGACTTTGAACAGCACCAGTAATGGTAATTGTCATTCAAAAAATTTTTGTGATTGCATTTTGCATATACATTTAGACAAAATAAAATACAGTTGCATATGGTAGGGAAATCTCAAGATGGTCAAAATGATGCAGGTCATTTTATGGTTTACTGTCTGGTGGCATGGTTTTGGTCGGTGAGATGCCTTTAAGACGGTTAGTGCTAGTATTGTATTTTGACGACGTCTTCATGTCTTGCCAACCCAGCTTCTGAAGAAACAAAACTTTTCCCTAGTTTATTCGATTTGCCCTAGACCAGTCTTGAACCTCTCGCTTTAATCGCATCCGAACTTAGTTTTGTTTACCGCTTTTGAGAACCCCGGATACTTGCCAATTTTTGCCCCAGTATAGGGACCAGATCATCGTTTGACCACTGATTTGCCCCAGTATGACCAAATCGTCATTTGACCATTGATTTGCCTCAGTATGACCAGAGACTGCCTGTGGTTCTTTTTCATCTTTCTTAACTGGAGGTGCCGACTCCCCACGACTCCTCTCTTATTCTTTTTATCGGTGCCGCTTTGCCCTGCTTTTTGCCTAGGCCGTTCTCACGGATTTTCGACCTAGCGGGATTTTTTGCTTGAATTACCCTAACTTTTTCCTAGGCCGCCCTTGCGGGTTTACGATGTAGCGGGATTTTTTGCTTGAATTGCCCTAACTTTTGCTTAGGTCGTCCTTGCGGGTTTTCGACCTAGCGGCTTTTCTTTTAAGCATAATACCTCTTACCGGCAACTGAGTTGATGGGGTTAGGCAAGTCCTTCCCGTCCATGTCAGCCAAGATTAAGGCGCCTCCGGAGAAAGCCTTCTTAACTACATAAGGTCCCTGATAATTTGGGGACCATTTCCCGTGTAGCGCTTTCTACATCGGCAACAACCTTTTGATCACCAGATCTCCTTCCTGGAACTCCCGAGGATGGACCCTTTTATCGAATGCTTTCTTCATTCTCCTTTGGTATAGTTGGCCATGGCATATCGCCGCTAGCCTTTTCTCTTCGATCAAGTTCAACTGGTCCATCCGAACCTGGACCCACTCGGCCTCTTCTAAATCAACATCCATCAGAACTCTCAATGAAGGAATCTTGACCTCGATTGGGAGTACGGCTTCCATCCCATACACCAGCGAGAAGGGGGTTGCCCCAGTAGAAGTGCGGACTGAGGTCCGATATGCATGCAATGCATAAGGGAGCATTTCGTGCCATTCTCTATATGAGAGAACCATCTTTTGAATTATCCTCTTGATATTTTTGTTGGCCGCTTCGACCGCCCCATTCATCTTTGGTCGATAGGGGGATGAATTGTGATGTTGGATCTTGAATTGGCCGCATAACTCCGACATCATCTTATTGTTCAAGTTGGAGCCATTGTCCGTGATGAGCCTGCTGGGCAGTCTGTATCGGCAAATCAGCTTTCTCTTCACGAATTTAACCACCACATTGCGAGTCACACTAGCATATGAGGCGGCTTCAACCCATTTGGTGAAGTAGTTAATGGCCACCAGTATGAAACGGTGTCCATTGGACGCTTTGGGTTCGATCGGGCTGATGACATCCATCCCCCACATAGAGAACGGCCAAGGTGATGACAGCACATTCAACAACGTCGACGGCACGTGGACATTGTCCGCATATACCTGGCACTTGTGGCAAGTCTTGACATGTTTGTAGCAGTCAGTCTCCATGGTTAGCCAATAATATCCGGCTCTGAGAATCTTCCTCGCCATAGCATGTCCATTGGCATGAGCACCGAAGGACCCTTCATGAACTTCTTTGAGGATTTTGTTGGCTTCTGCAGCGTCTACACACCTGAGCAGAACCATGTCATAATTCCTTTTGTACAAGATCTCCCCATTGAGGAAGAAACCTGCGGCTAGTCTCCGTAGGGTTTTTTTGTCATTTTTGGACGCATCGGTGGGATATTCTTTATTTTTCAAGAACTGCCGGATGTCGTGATACCAGGGCTTCCCGTCTGGTTCCACCTCCACTGCTTGACAAAATGCCGGTCTAGAGCGATGCTGAATGCGGATGATAGACATGTCCTCTTCTCGTCTGATTTCGAACATAGACGATAATATGGCTAGGGCATCCGCCAACTGGTTATCTTCTCGAGGTATGTGCGAGAAGGTGACCTCCTCGAAATGTTCCAGCAATTCCTAGAGGCGAGCTTGATAAGGCACTAGCTTTGCATCTCTGGTCTCCCACTCTCCTTTGACCTAATGGATGACCAAAGCTAAGTCACCAAAGACCTCTAGGCGCTTCACATTAGCTTTGATTGCGGCTTGAATCCCTAAAATACAAGCTTCATACTCTGCCACATTGTTTGTGCAATCAAAAGCTAGTTGGGCGGTGACAAGTATATACTGCTTTTCTAGGGAAATCAGTATAACTCCTATACCATGGCCCATCATGTTGGACGCGCCATCGAACAACATTATCCATTTCTCTTCCCCTGTTTTCTCCTCCCCATTAAAGATTGCCATTAAATCCTCATCGGGAAACTCCGGCTGCATAGCTTGGTAGTCTTCTATTGGCTGTTGGGCTAGATATTCTACAAGTGCACTGCCTTTGACAGACTTCTGGGTCACGTACAGGATATCATATTCCGAAAGCACCATTTGCCATTTTGCAATCCGCCCTGACAATACAGGCTTCTCGAATATGTACTTCATTGGATCCATCCTGGATATTAGCCATGTGGTGTGGCTCAACATGTACTGTCTTAGGCGGTGTGCCGCCCATGCCAAAGCGCAACACGTTCGCTCTAATAGGGAGTATCGAGCCTCGCAACTTGTGAACTTTTTGCTCAAGTAGTATATCGCCCGCTCCTTCCTTTCGGACTCATCATGTTGACCGAGCACACAACCAATCGATTGGTCTGTCACCGTCAAATACAGGATCAACGGCCTCCCAGGGACTGGCGGGTTCTGTAGGTATGATTTGATCTTCTCGAAAGCTTCTTGGCAATCCTCATCCCAACTCATGGGTTGATTCTTGCGCAATAGCTTAAAGATAGCTCGATGTAGTCAATGGAAGATAAATCGGGAGATGTAATTGAGTCTTCAAGAAGCCTCGGATCCTTTTTCAATCTTTTTGGATGGCATGTCTATGATGGTTAGAGCCGTGGGATCGACCTCGATACCCTTTTCATTTAACGATGAAGCCCAATGCTTTTCCGATTTCAAGGTACATTTATCGGGTTCACCAACCGAACTTTTGACCTTTCAAATAGCTCCGGAGGTCTGTGAGATGGTCATCTGTCATGATTTGGTAATCCTTAATGTCCACGTGAGCTTCTATCTCCTTATGAATCATATCATGGAATAGTGTTACCATGGCCCTTTGGTAAGTTGCCCCAGCATTTTTCAATCCGAAGGGCATGACTTTATAGCAAAAGGTTCCCCAGGCCGTAATGAAGGTGGTCTTTTCTCTATCTTCTTCGGCCATCTTGATCGGATTGTAGCCTAAGAACCCATCCATGAATGAGAAATAAGAGAATGGTGCAGTGTTATCGACCAGCACATCGATGTGAGGGAGCGGAAAATCATATTTTGGGCTGGCCCGATTGAGATCTCTGTAGTCTACGCACATCCGGACCTTACCATCCTTCTTGGGGACCGGCACTATATTAGCGACCCACTCGGGGTAATTTTCAACGGCCAAGAAGCCGGCGTCAAACTGTTTCCTTACTTCCTCCCGGATTTTCAGGGACATTTCCGGTTTCATTCTCCTTAGCTTCTGTTTGACTGGCACACATCTGACTTTCATAGGCAGCTTGTGCTCTACTATAGAGGTATCCAAGCTCGGCATGTCTTGATAAGACCAGGCGAAGATATCACTATAGTCCTTTAAGAGCGAGATCAACCACTCACGATTGTCTCCGGTAATGAGCGTGCCTATCTTGACCTCTCTTCTGTTTTCCTCGGTCCCAAGTTTATCAGATCCACAGATTCCTGATGGGGTTCGATTGCTTTAGATTCGCATTCCACCAATCTCAACATCTCGTCGGTGGGGTTGCAGATGTGGTCGCTCCTCTTGGGCCGGCTGATTGACAACACAATTAAAAATAAACACGATACAATACTAGCACGTCGTCGCAAGGCGGTTTTTATCAGATCTGCATGAGTTAGTGCGATGAGAAAGAATAGATGGATATTTAGCAAGGGATGGAGAAGAAAGGGAAGATCAGATAATGCAACCAGTATTTATCATTTATCCAACAAGTATATACAAAATGTTTTATGATTTGAAACAGAATTTTGCTATGACAATTACAAAATTACATTTTGAAATTTAACTAAAAAGTCGAGTAGGTCAAAAATTTCCCAATTATTCAGTTCTTGTCCGGGAGAACAGGCTGTCACCAGGTCCTCGATATCGATTAGCCTCTCTCCGTCTATGGCCGCGATCATGCCCGGGCTCTCGAAGCCGGCGCTTCGGAAGCTTTGAGAGATGTGGCATAGAGGGACCTTTTTTTCCCGGGGCCTCAACATTCTATCTTCTTCAGTGGGCTCATATCCTAACCCATATCGCCTCCGATTCTTGTTCAATGACAAAGGCTGAGATAAGCCGCCATTGTTTTGCCCCAGTTTATCACCGGGCCTCAACCCGTTTCTTAGCATTACTCGAGCCATCATCGTGAGGGCCTTGGGGGGCTGTTTTCGGTCAACCACGTCTCCCTCCTTAATGGTGGTGACGTTAACAACTTCCAAGGCTTGGAAGTGTGTTTCCAAAGCCTCTTCCGCCGCCTCAATGTATGGAGGGTGGGTGGGTTTGCTGACCAAGAAGTCTTCCTCTAGGAGATGATAATCGACCTATGTCTATGATAAATTTAAACATGAGGCGAGTCGATGACGCTTTGGCGGCATGGATCTAGGGCCTACCTAACAAGCAACTATAGGACGGTTGAATGTCCATTATTTGGAAGGTTATATCGAAGATGACCGGACCTACTTGGACCGGCAGTTCCACTTCACCAATCACTTCCCTCCTTGACCCATCAAAATCCCTTACTACCATGGAACTGGGCTTGAGGTGTAACTTCTCGTGTGGCAGTTTTGATAGCGTCCGCTAAGGCATTACATTTAAAGAAGAACCATTATCCACCAGAACTCTGGTCAGGATGTGGTCCATGCACTTCGCAGAGATATGCAATGCCTTGTTGTGTCCTGGCCCTTCATCCGGAATTTCGCGATCGGCGAAGGTGAGGAAATTATTGGCAGTAATGTTGCTGGCAATCCCTTAGAACTTGTCCACTGATATATTGTGGACTACGTGAGCCTCGTTAAGTATCTTCAGTAGTACCTTCCGGTGGGGCTCCGAATTCATCATTAGGGCCAGCAGTGAAATTTTTGCGGGTATACGGTTAAGCTGTTCAATCACCGCGTACTCGCTTTGGCTGATTATCTTCAAGAATTCGCAGGCGTCTTCTTGAGACGAGCCTCTTTACTTCCTTTTCCGCCTGCTGTTTACTAGTTTCAGGCTCTGGACCCGCTGTCGCAATCGTAATTTCGATGAGACGACGAACTTGCTAAAATTTTGAAAATTTATTTTATTTCAATTAAGGTGGAGCCGCCACCAAATTTTATTTAAGGGAAAAGATTTGGAAAAACCCTAACTCGAGGATGAGATTTAGGTTCGGGGGTCGGTTACAAGTGGGGAAGGTGTTAGGCACCCGACTCGCCCATTCCGAAGAATGGTACCCTTAAACTGAGTGAGTGATTTTGAAAAAACTGTTTTGATTCCTTTAATTAAAGTGAAAATACCTAATTTGATGGAGGTTAGCCTGACAAGACTTGATCCTGCTCCTACGTATTCCCCGGTGCAATGGGAAACTCAGGGCTTACGTAGTTCTGGTTTGTTTTGAAGGCTTGAACTTCGGAGCTTCTTAGGAAGTAATATTCGAAAATGGCTTGATTATTTTGAAAAATAAGGGCAATCCCCATCCACATATGCACAGGGCCCAAGACAACTACGGCTGCACTTGGACCCATACAAATCTCTAAATAACGAACAGCAGAAAAAGCTACCAGTTTGTGCTTAGAGCTCGTCGCGTGAGATTAAGAATCGCAAAACAAGATTTTTATTTTTGAAAAACGATGAAAGATAAAACGAGCAAGGTTTTTATTTTATAAAAAGGAAGGGCAACCCTAATCCACATATGCACAAGGCCCAAGACAACTACGGCTGCACTTGGACCTATACGAATCTTTAAACAACGAACAGCAGAAAAAGCTACCAGTTCGTGCTTAAAGCTCATTGCGTGAGATTAAGAATCGCAAAACAAGATTTTTATTTGAAAAAACGATGAAAGATAAAACGAGCAAGGCATAATCGAATGTAAAAGGGGTACGGGGATGTGCTTATCATTAATGGAAGTTTATGGATTTAATTTGTAGAATTTTAAGAATTTAAATCGCAATTAGTAGATTTTGGGGGTTAATTTGTAATTATTAGAAAATTTGGGGCAATTTTAGCAATTAAGGAGTTTTATGAAATACTCATGAATTTATTTAAGGTTTAGGGAATTTTTATGAAATTTTCAGGAATTTATGTAATTTTTATGAAATTTTTAGGAAGTAGGGAATTTATTTGAACTTTTTAGGAATTACGAAATTTTTATGAAATTTTTAGGAATTAGGGAATTTTTATGAATTAGAGGGGTAAAGTGGTAATTTATAGAGCTTGGAGTAATTTAGTAATTTTGCAATTTGGGACAGAATACGAATTAATCAAAAGGATCAGGGGTAATTTGGTAATTCTGCAATTTGGGACAGAATAGGAATTAATTGAAAAGATCAAGGGTAATTTAGTAATTCTGCAATTTGGGAAAGAATAGGAATTAATTGAAAAGATCAGGGGTAATTTAGTAATTCTGCCAGCTGGGTTAAATGGTGATTAAGGGAATTCCTAGGGACGATATAGTAATTAACTAGCTGGGGTTTTTATGAGAAACAATGCTTGGTAGGAAAAAAGTGCATCCGGTGAGGATCGAAGAGGGGGTTTTGAGGTTTGAAGACATATCCACTAACCACTGTTCCCAGCACTTGTTTGGGTTTATGATATCCGCGTTTGGGTTAATACTTATGCATTTTGCATGGCCTGCATGGCTCCCCAAACCTATGCTGAGTTGAGTTGGGGGTGCTAGAAAATCCTCTTCATGTATTGGCCACACTGAGACTTCCTTAAGCATTAACAGAATACCCTCTAATTTTCCTATATGTATAGCAAGACTTAGACCCTCTAAGGTGAACACTTGGTCAGGGGATGCAATCACAGACGCACCATTTCTCAGCCTCTGTTTTTAATATGCATAGGGCATGGCTGCTACCTCCAACAGGGAATTGAGTTACTTATGGCGGGGTCTTCTGTCTCTAATCTCAGCTGGCTGAGAGGTATGAATATCAAGCAGAATCTGGCCAGCTCATGGTCTTCATCGACAATGATTATAGTGGCCGAGAAGTGTCTTTATGGGCATATACTATTGAGACAAATGAAGCCTTGGATGCTCGAAATACTGAAAGACTATAGGTAATGGTGTGACTAGGTACGAATTAGCAACGTTCTAAAGGAGGGCCTGCATGCTAGAGGTGACAACTCTTTACTAGGCTGATTCAGTATGGGTCTTGCTCTGTTTTTGATTCTGATCAGGGGGTTAAGCGATGGTAGGGACTGGGTTCACTCACCATTTTTCACCATACTAGCAAGGTTCTATCAGGCTCAAACACTAACGAGTTAAACCAGAAGCCTCCCCAAGAGAAGAACCACTCCATCGAGTTATCAGAGAGTACCTACTTTGCTCCGTTTTTGAACAATTCAGCGTCGCGTTGAAGCCTAGCACTGTACGATGAATCATAGTCCTAATTATCTATCAAATTTTCTAAAGACTTCTATGGTTGAAACAGACCCTCCCCTGGGATATGAAGCAGAGAATCCAAATTCCTTCACTCAAACTAATAGCCGCACTGATCGTGCAAAACAGGGGCATTCCAGATCACACACACTCACTCTCATGGCTAAGTTTAACGTGTCCGAGCCAGTCTCACCCTCTTCCCATCCGATTCCAGATCAATACAGTATATTGAGCCAAACATTGTTATGAACACCATGTATGCTAATTTGTAGGATTTTCAAACGAACCAAAACTTAAGCCAAGCATCATGAAATTATCATCACGAACGATGCCTAACTCATCCTAAGCAATCTTTAAAGCAAATTAGATGATGAAATTCTTGATCCAGCCATGTGTCTTGTGAATTCTCAATGCAAGAACGAAAAACTAACCTGCTGAAGGATCAAGAAGATCAAGCCTCGCCTATGATGATAAATCTTCTCTTCAATCCAAGAACGATTTGGTCCCTCACCTCCAGAAGCCAATTCGAGTTCTCTGATTTCTGAAAACCTCCCACCAAATCTCGAAAAGAAGAATAAATCCACAAGCTTCTCTCTCAGTTTTTCGTCCTAAAAAAAGCCCCCCAAAAACCCTCTCTGCTCTCTTTTTAGTCTTTGGAGCTGGCATATCGATAATCACTCGAGCTTTGTCAGGGTTGACCTCAATTCCTTTTTCGCTGACAATGAAACCCAGCAGTTTCCATGATTTCACCCCGAAGGTGCATTTAGCCGGGTTCAACCGCAGCTTGAATTTTCTAAGCCTCTCAAACAACTTTTGCAGATCTGTGAGATGGTCGTCTTCTGTCTGGGATTTGGCGATCATATCGTCCATGTAGACTTCTATCTCCTTGTGAATCATATCATGGAATAGCGTCACCATGGCCCTCTGATAGGTTGCCCCAGCATTCTTCAATCCGAAGGGCATGACTTTGTAACAGAAGGTTCTCTAGGTTGTGATGAAGGTGGTCTTTTCTCTGTCTTCTCCGGCTCTCATAGGCAGCTTGTGCTCCACTATAGAAGTATCTAGGCCCGACATATCTTAATAAGACCAAGTGAAAATATCGCTATAGTTCTGTAGGAGTGAGACCAATCGCTCACGATTGTCTGCAGTGATAAGCGTGCCTATCTTGACCTCCTCAAAATGTTCCAACAATTCCTGGAGGCGCGCTTGATAGGGCACTAGCTTTGTGTCTCTAGTCTCCCACTCTTCTTTGACCTGATGGATGACCAAAGCTGAATCGCCAAAGACTTCTAGGCATTTTACATTGGCTTCGATTGCTGCTTGGATCCCCAAGATACAAGCTTCATACTCCGCCACGTTATTTGTACAATCGAAAGCTAGTCGGGCGGTGATAGGTATATACTGTCTTTCAGGGGAAATCAGTATAACTCCTATACCATGGCCAACATGTTGGATGCACCGTCGAATAGCATGGTCCATCTTTCTCTTTCTGCTTTTTCTTCTTCATTAAAAATTGCCATTAGATCCTCATCAGGAAATTCCGGCTGCATAGCCTGGTAGTCATCTATGGGCTGTTGGGCCAAATACTCGGCGAGTGCACTGCCTTTGACCGGTTTCTGGGTCACACACAGGATATCATATTCTGAAAGCACCATTTTCCACTTTGCAATTCGTCCCGACAACGCAGGCTTCTCGAATATGTACTTAATCGGATCCATCCTGGATATTAGCCTCGTGGTGTGACTCAGCATATACTGTCTTAGGCGGTGTACCGCCCATGCCAAAGCACAACAAGTTTTCTCTAAGAAAGAATATCTAGCTTCTCCGCTCGTGAACTTCTTGCTCAGGTAATATATTGCCTGCTCCTTTCTCCCAGATTCATCGTGTTGATCGAGCACACAACCCATTGACTGGTCCGTCACCGACAGATATAGGATCAAGGGCCTCCCAGCGACTAGCGGTACCAGGACCGGCCGGTTCTGTAAATATGTTTTAATCTTCTCAAAAGCCGCTTGGCAATCCTCATCCCAACTCATGGGTTGATTTTTGCGCAATGGCTTAAAGATCGGCTCACATGTGGCGGTCAATTGGAAAATAAACCGGGAGATGTAATTGAGGCTCCCCAAAAATCCTCAGATCTCTTTTTTAGTCTTTGGAGCTGGCATATCGATAATCACTCGAGCTTTGTCAGGGTTGACCTCGATTCCTTTTTCGCTGACAATGAAACCCAGCAGTTTCCCTGATTTCACCCCGAAGGTGCATTTAGCCGGGTTCAACCGCAGCTTGAATTTTCTAAGCCTCTCAAACAACTTTTGTAGATCTGTGAGATGGTCGTCTTCTGTCTGGGATTTGGCGATCATATCGTCCATGTAGACTTCTATCTCCTTGTGAATCATATCATGGAATAGCGTCACCATGGCCCTCTGATAGGTTGCCCCAGCATTCTTCAATCCGAAGGGCATGACTTTGTAACAGAAGGTTCTCCAGGTTGTGATGAAGGTGGTCTTTTCTCTGTCTTCTCCGGCTCTCATAGGCAGCTTGTGCTCCACTATAGAAGTATCTAGGCCTGACATATCTTAATAAGACCAAGCGAAAATATCGCTATAGTTCTGTAGGAGTGAGACCAATCGCTCACGATTGTCTGCAATGATAAGCGTGCCTATCTTGACCTCTCTTTTGTTTTCCTCGGTTCCCAAGTTTATCAGATCCACGGGTTCCTGATGAGGTTCTATCACTTTGGATTCGCGCTCCACCAATCTCAACATCTCATTGGTGGGTTTGCATTCAACTTCTGCTTCTTCATTGGCTGGATCGATAATACAATTGAAATCGCCTAATACAATACTAGCACTGTCGTCGCGAGGCGGTTTTGGGTCAGATCTGCATATTGGGATAAGACGGAGAAATAAGATAGGTATATTTAGCAGAGGGAAATAAATTGGGGAAAGAAAGGAAGGAAATATTTTGGATAATGCAACTTTGTTTATTATTTGTCAAAAAATATGTACACTATGTTTGTGTTTTAAAAGATAATTTTGCCATGACAATTACAAAATTACATTTGAACTGAACTAAAAGTCAGGGGTAGTTCGATAATTTCCCAATTGTCCAGTTCTTTTCCTGGAGGGCAGGCCATCACTAGATCTTCGATGCTGGTCCTCTTCCCTTCATCTACGGTCGCGACTGTATCAAGGTCTTCATATCCAACACTTCGGAAGCTTTGTGAAATGTGGCACAAAGGGACCTTGCCAAAACGGGACCTCGCCTTATTCTCTTTGGTGGGCATATATCATCCCATATCGCCTTTGCTTTTTTTATTCTGAGCAACGGCCCCGGACAAAGCCATTATTTTTCCCGAGTCCTGCATTTGGCTTGAACCCATTCTTCAACATCACTCGAGCCATCATCATCAAAGCTTTAGGGGGCGGCCCATGGTCAACCACTTCGCCTTCCTTAATGGTAGGGACATTAGCCACCTCCAAGGCTTGGAAATGTGTTTCCAACGCCTCTTCGGTAGCCTTAATGTAAGGAGGATTGGTGGGTTTGCTAACCAAATAATCCTCTTCCGCCGAGACGATGATCAATCTATCGTCTATGATGAACTTCAACTTCTGATGTAAAGTTGAAGGGACCGCTTTGGCGGAATGAATCCAAGGCCTTCCTAGCAGCTATAGACCGGCTGAATATCCATTATTTGGAAAATTATGTTGAAGATGATCGGGCCGATTTGGACCGGCAGATCTACTTCGCTGATGACCTCTCGTCTTGACCCATCGAACGCTCTTACCACCATAGAGCTGGGCTTCATGTGGACCCCCTCATGCGGCAGTTTGGACAGAGTCAATTGAGGCATCACATTCAGAGATGAGCCATTGTCTATCAAGACTCTGGCTAGAATGTGGTCCATACATTTGACCGATATATGTAAGGCCTTGTTATGTCTAGCCCCTTCCTCAGAGATTTCATGATCGGCAAAGGTTATGAAGTTGTTGACAGTTATGTTATTGGCGATCCCTTCAAATTTATCCACCGAGATGTTGTGGACTACATGGGCCTCATTCAGGATCTTCAGTAACACCTTCCGATGGGGCTCCGAGTTCATCATTAGAGCCAGCAACGATATTTTGGCGGGTATACGGTTTAACTTCAATTACCATATACTCGCTTGTTTTATCAGTTTTTAAGAATGCGAGCTAACCGTTTTCTTGACCTTCTTCATCTCCTTCTTGCTGCTTTCTTGCCACTTTCGGGCTCAGGCCTAGCCCGATCTTCCTTGTCTAGGGTGGCCAGTTGTCTCCTTGCATCCTCGGCAGGGGTGTAGATGCGACCACTTATGGTCATTCCCCCTATACCGGCTATATTAGTCATATCGAGCGAGGAACTTTCTATCCTATCCTCTTCAGTTTTCCCTCCCAGTACCTCGACGTTGTACTTCCACGGTACCTCCTTATTGCTGTTATACTGGAAGGGTCCCAGCACTTTTATTGTAACTGGTCTTACTCCATCGGGCGTAGGCAAGGCCAATGGCTCGGTATAGCGGATGACCAGGGGTTTAGGAGGTCCAGGAAAGGATTCGCTGACCATGTCTACCTCCTCTTCCACCTCAATATAATTCATGGAGGGCCCCACTCCTCCATGGTTTGGCAGTGGGTTGTTCCCCACGCTGGGTGGATCTTTCTCAAAGTTTAACCACTTGGCATTGATCAACTTCTGGACCCTATGTTTTAAGGCCAGACAGTTTTCAGTGGAATGCCCCACCGTCCTAGCATGGTAGTCGCACTTAGCCTCAGGATTGTACCACTTTGGGTATGGGGGTTCTAACGGCTTCATGGGGACCAGTGCAATTTAGGAGTTTTGAATTAAACGGGTTAAAAGCTCCGAGTAACTCATCGGGATTGGGTCAAATTGCACTATTTTTCTTTGGTTATTGTTGGTTTTTTGCCGAGGCGGGTTAGGGTTGGTGTTTTGGTTCCATGGCTTTGGCGGTTATTGTTGAGGGAATGTTTGGGCAGGTGGAGTTATGAAGGTAGTGTTTGGCTAAAATGGAGTGGGTGGTGGGTTGTAGGTTGGTTGATAAGTAGGTTGGGCGGAGGCTACCATGTGTGGGTGTGCTGAGAACTGTAGTGGATATGGTATTTGGTAGTTAGGTGGCGTGGTGGGTGGTTGGTACATGGGTTGTGTGGTGGTTGGGCGGTTAGGATCGGTTGAGACATAATGGGTCTCAGCTTCCTTTTTCTTCCATGAATTACTCGTCGGCTTCTTCGTACTTACATTGCCGACGGTGTTGTGTACAATCCTTCCTCGGCGTAAGCCGCTCTCTATGTGTTCTCCGATTAGTACCATGTCGGAGAAGTTGGCGGACACGCTGCCCACCATTTTATCGTAGAAGGGAGCAGGGAGAGTCTCCATGAAAGTACTGATCATCTCCCTATCCAGCAAAGGGGGTTGAACTTGAGCGGCCAGCTCCCTCCACCGTTGCGCGTACTCCTTGAAGGACCCGTTCTCCTTTTTGGACAAATTCTATAATTGGGTCCTGTCAGGAGCCATCTCGATGTTATATTTGTATTGCTTTAGGAAGGCGTCTGCTAAGTCCTTCCATGTATGGATATATGACCTCTCGAGCTGGGTATACCAGCTGGCTACTGCTTCAGTTTAACTGTCCTGAAAACAATGAATAAGCAGCTTGTCATTGTGTGAGTGGGAGGCCATTTTTCTGCAATACATTTGTCGGATACTTTTTGGGCATCCGACTCCCCTATACTTCTCAAATTCCAGCGTTTTGAATTTAGGAGGTATTATGACATCCGGTACGAGGCACATCTCGGAAGCCTCCACTACTCCATATCCGTTCCCTTCGATGGCTCTAACCCTCTCCTCTAGGTGTTGCCATCTTCCGCCAACTGGGTTTCTTGATCAGCTGGTTTTGGCCAAGGTTCATTCAAGGGTTGGCCAATGTGGTGAGGTAGGGTGTGTTGTCCTTCAGGTCTTGTAGTATGACCATAAGGGTGTGGTTGGTGAGGGTTGGCCGGATGAATAATGACCGGGACAGAATACGTGGGGTCCTCGGTGACGGTTGTATTCATGTGAGTATAGTTGGGGTTGATGTTATATGGGTATGTGGTTGGATTGATGTGAGGAGGGAAAGCAGAGGAAGTGTTTGTATTGTAGGGGTAGGACGGAGGGTTCGTGTTTATTGGGTATGACTGAGATGGATAAACGGTGGTGTTGGTAGGAGGAAGGTAGGTTGATGGGTTTATATGGTGAGGATGAGCAGTAGGGTTTGCATGATATTGATGGGTGGTAGGATTTATGTGGAGTGGGAGTGCATTGGGATTTTCACCGGCTGTGATTCCTTGAGAACCTGACCCATATGGATGCTCGTAGCCAGGCGGTAGCCCGTATGGCCATTCTTGCTCGGTGACAGCTTGAAGGGGCATTGAAGCAAAAAACCACTGTTGTCTCGATTCTTGAAAGTAGGTCCTCATGCCTTTCTCAAGTAGCTTCATAAGCTTAGCTACTTGATCTTTGAGCTCAGCCACCTTGTTTCTAAGCTCCTCATTCTACGTCTCTAGCTCACTCATGATTTTGGCTTTTGATCTAGTGCTGTACGAATGCTGAGGGAGTCGTGAGTCCGCTATTTTGTTATATGTTATAAAAACATCATATTAATTAATTGTTAATTGAAAATAATTTTTGGCGTGAAATAAAATATTGACGGACCAATTTCTCGTTGACCATCTATCGATCGTGTGTGCTTTGAGCATCTCGAGTATGAAATGGAAATTAATGCGAAATCATAGACGGAGAGAAATCAACTTTATTCAAGCAGATTGAATTTATTTTACATTTTTCCCTTCCTGCCTGACTAACACAATGTATTTGTTCATCCTTAGTATCAGATTTTTACAAAATTGAATAAAATCTTCGAATTCGGGAGGAGTGTGTAATGGATGTAGTGAGGTTTCAACCTTCTTGAGGAGCGGTGGTACTTCTTCGATCGCCATATTTGCTAGACTGGCTAATCTTCCAAAACATTTGACCCAGTGGTCAACTGTGTCCTTGTACCACTTATTTTCATTTCGGATGTCATTTATACCCCTTTGTTGCATTCGAATTACCTCGATGACATTTCATTTTTTCTCGTTTACCTCATTTTTCCAAGCCATTAATAAGCCCTCGATTTTCTTTTTCGTGTCTTCCATTCGTTGTAGCAAGTCGTTTCTTTCTTCTATCATGTAGTCTGCCTCCATTCGAACCCTTTTATTTGCAGCTAAGATCTGGTTCTTCTCTTCGCGGATGGTATGGATCTTGGCCTTCATCTGCTCTAAAGCGCCCCTCAGTTGGCGGTTCTCTTGGAGTGCGACATCTCTTTCTTGCACTCTCATTCCAAGCTCTTTATTGGCTGCTTGCAGGTTCATGTGTACTCGAGAAGCACGTTCCCGTTCACCCTTTTGCTAATCTCTGATACATGCTATGAGAGTTTTGTTTACTTCATCTCTTCTCCTCCCCATAGCGCTCTCTTGCCGTGCCTTCAAAAGTTCTTCCAGTAGGACATTTTTCTTGGTCATGGCTTCTAGCTTTTCCTTCAAATTTTTAACAACCTCGTCTTCAAACACCATTGGCGATGGTTGATTTTCGGATGGGGCGGTCGGAGGTTTGAACAGCAGTTTAATCTGTTGCACCCTATTTCTAACCCATTGTCTGTATTCTTCTTTGGCTCCACAGCTTCGGATCCCCAATTCTTTCCCCTTACGAGTAACACTCTCCCATGCTTCTCGTACTTTGCGGAGGGCCTCAGCGAAGTCCCCCTCATATTTCAAGAGGAAAGGTGTCACCAATTCGTGTGATGGAGGTGCCTTAATGGGATAAGCCAGCTGCCTCTGCCCCAATATTGGGTTGTAGTTGATGCAACCCCTGGTTCCCATGAGGGGTATATTTGGGAACCCCTTGCAATGATAGATGACCTCCGTTCTCTGCTGCCAAGTGGGCTACCATCGAACTTGTTCTTCTTTTAAGTTGCGAAATTGAGCTGCCCATTCTTCATTGTTCATTGGCTTTATTTGATAGCACAATAAGTCGGATATAGGGCATTATACTTTCATGCTCCTTTTGAAGGCGTGGGCCGTTATCCATGTGTATAGCACTGGTAGACAGCAAAGCAGCTTCTTCCCTCTCCCTTCATGACAGAGATTCAGTGTATACTAGACGTCAGCTAGCAAGGTGATAACAGGGTTTTCAGCTTTATTTTTTCGAGCCAAGAATATATCCACTGCGTTCAGATCAACAAAATCCTCTATGCCTGGAAAGAGGACCAGCCCATAGATGGAAAGAGCTAGCACATCCATGTAAATGTCCCACTGGTTGTTGTCGGCCAGATGTTGCATATAGGTTTCCAAGAACCCTCGGGTGAACCCCTTAGCTTGATTTTTCCCTTGATAGTCTCATCTTGGAAATCCCTGATGCAAACCGTGACTGTCAGTGAGCCTTCGAAAGAGTGTGGTGTTCCAAATGGTTGTAAGGCCGGGCTCCCTCCAAAGGCAAGTCTAAAATCTGCTCAAATTCTTCCAAAGTGGGTGCTAGTTGGAAGTCAGGAAAAGTGAAACATCTGGGAGGGGGATCGTAGTATTGTACCATTGCTGTGAGGGCCCCCTCTTGCACTTTGACTTTCAGCAGTTTCAGTATGTTCCCGTACTTTTTGGTGAACGCCATTGATTGGATACTCGTCAGTTTGCTTCCGAAATCCTCTAGATTGGAAAAATCTGCCAGCTTAACCCCAACCCTCTTTCTTTTTCTTAACGTCCCAGATTCCACATTAATTTCCATTTCACCTCTTCTTTAGATTTCACTGAGAACCTGATCCCTCAATAATAAAAGAAAAAGAAAAGTAACAAAGATAAACATGTTAGATGTTTGACGAGGTGAGATTGATGCATGATAGATTATAAACAAAAGACAATCATAACTTTATTTGTGAAAATTTTACCAACATTCCTCCCTTTCTCTTTCTTTTGCATGATCAGTGCGACTATTAGTTTGAGTGAAGGAATTTGGATTCTCTGCTTCATATCCCAGGGGAGGGTCTGTTTCAACCATAGAAGCCTTTAGAAAAATTGATAGATAATTAGGACTGTGATTCATCGTATAGTGCTAGGCTTCAACGCGACGCTGAATTGTTCAAAAACGGAGCAAAGTAGGTACCCTCTGATAACTCGATTGAGTGGTTCTTCTCTTGGGGAGGCTTCTGGTTTAACTCGTTAGTGTTTGAGCCTGATAGAACCTTGCTAGGATGGTGAAAAATGGTGAGTGAACCCAGTCCCTACCATCGCTTAACCCCCTAGGATATGAAGTAGAGAATCCAAATTCCTTCACTCAAACTAATAGCCGCACTGATCGTGCAAAACAGGGGCATTCCGGATCACACGCATTCACTCTCATGGCTAAGTTTAACGTGTCCGAGCCAGTCTCACCCTCCCCCCATCCGATTCCAGATCAATACAGTATATTGAGCCAAACATTGTTATGAACACCATGTATGCTAATTTGCAGGATTTTCAAACGAACCAAAACTTAAGCCAAGCATCATGAAATTATCATCAAGAACGATGCCTAACTCATCCTAAGAAATCTTTAAAGCAAAATTAGATGATGAAATTCTTGATCCAGCCATGTGTCTTGTGAATTCTCAGTGCAAGAACGAAAAACTAACCTGTTGAAGGATCAAGAAGATCAAGCCTCGCCTATGATGATGAATCTTCTCTTCAATCCAAGAACGATTCTGGTCCCTCGCCTCAAGAAGCCAATTTGAGTTCTCTGATTTCTGAAAACCTCCCAGCCAAATCTCGAAAAGAAGAAGAATTCCACAAGCTTCTCTCTTAGTTTTTCGTCCTACAAAAAAAAGCCCCCCAAAGACCTTCTCTGCTCCCTTTAACCTCCAGAAAAGCACTCCCCCTTTTACCTTTAATTTTGTTTAATTTTATTTATTTTTCAGTTTTTCTTTTCTTTTTGTTTTTTTTGTAATTTTTCTTAATTTTATCATTCTTCCTATTTTCAGATATTTATTTTCAGATTTTATTTAATTATATGGCCTCATTTATTATTTTTGAGATTATTATTATTATTATATTTTTTATTTTTTATTATTATTATTAATTTTTTTAAAGATCCTTTTTAATTCTTCGATTTTGATTATTTTCAGAATTTTATATTAACTTTTCAGGTTTTAAATTTTTTTATTAATTTTCAGATTAATAATTTTTTATTAATTTTCAGATTTCAAATTTTTATTAATTTTTAGATTTCAAATTTTTTTATTAATTCTTAGATTTGAATTTTTTATTAATTTTTTAGATTTCGAATTTTTTATTAATTTTTATTTTTCTATCCTTTAATTGATTAATTTTATTTTTCTGATTTTTAGAATTTTATTATTATTATTATTTTTATTTTTATTTTTTTTTATTTCTATTTTTTATTATTTTTTCTTTTCCATTTTATTTATTTTGTTTTCCATTTTTATTTATCTTAAATTCTGATTTTTAATTTTCTGTTTTGTTTGTTTTTTCTTTTCTTTTTTTTGATTTTTTATTTATTTATCTTTGTAAATTTTATGATTTTAAATTTTTTTATTGTTTTTCCAGATTAAAAATTTTTTTACTTTTCAGATTTTAAATTTTTTATTAATTTTAAATTCTGATTTTATTTTTAATTTTAATTAATAATTTTTTAATTAATCTTTTTTCTTTTTTCTTTCCTTTCATTTTTCTGATTTTGATTTATATTTTTGAAACCTTTTAATTTTTCAGGTTTTTCTTTTTTTTCTTTATTTTTAGCTTTTCGGCTTTCTCTTCTGCTTCCGTTAATTATGGTTCATTTTAAATTTCTTGGGGTTTTTAATTTAGGTTTATCCACTAATTGACTTAAAATGGGACTCAGACATAATTGGGTTTTTACACCCGCCAATATCGCCTCGCCACAAGGCGGTTTTCCTCTTTCCTCGGTAGGGGAATAGATACGACCGCTTCTGGTCATACCTCCGATCCCAGCTATGTTCACTACATCAGGGGTTGAGCTTACCACAGCCTCCGGTCTTGGCCCCTCTTCTATCTTGCCGCCGGATACCTCCACGTCGTACTTCCACGGCACCGCTTGGTTGCTTTGGTATAGGAAAGGCCCAGGAACCTCTATTACCACAGGTCTCATCCCTTTTGGTATTGCCTGGGTGGCGCTTCGGTGTACCGAATGACCAGAGGCCTGGGATGTCCCAAAGGGGATTCATTGACCATATAGACTTCCTCGTCCACTTCAATGCAATTCACCGAAGGTACCGGTCCTCCGTGATTCGGTAGTGGATTATTCCCCACGCTCGGTGCATCTTTTTCGAAATTAAGCCATTTGGCATTAATCAACTTCTGCACCCTATGTTTTAGGGCCAGACAATTCTCCGTAGAATGCCCCACTGTCCCAGCATGATATTCACATCTAGCCTCTGGATTGTACCATTTCGGGTATGGGGGTTCTAGTGGCTTCATGGGAACTAGTGCAATTAAAGAGTTTTGGATCAAACAGGGCAACAGCTCCGAATAACTCATCGGGATTGGGTCAAATTGCACTATCTTCCGTTGGTTGTTTGTCTTTTGTGGAGGTGGGTTGGAGTTGGTGTTTTGTGTCCATGGTCTGGGAGGTTGTTGAGGGAATGTGGGTTGTGGAGGAAAATTCGACTATTGAGGAAATGTTTATGGGGGTGGAGGGTTTGGTTGGAATGGAGTAGGTGGGTTATAGGTTGGCTAATAGGAGGGTTGGGCCGCAACCACCATATGTGGAGGTGTTTGGAATTGTGGTTGATATGGCATTTGGTAGCTGGGGGAATGATGGTAGGTAGGTTGGGCTATGGCCGCCCTGTTAGGGTCAGCTGCGACATGGTGAGTTTCGGCCTCTTTCTTTTTCCATGGGCCATTTGCTGGTTTCTTCCTATTTGTACCACCGGCGGCGTTGTGAACAATCTTTCCTCGGCATAGGCCGCTCTCAATACGTTCTTCGATCAGCACCATGTCGGAGAAGTTGGCGGACACGTTGCCCACAATTTTGTCATAAAAGGGAGCCGGGAGGATCTCCATGAAAGTGTTGATCATTTCTCGGTCCAACAGAGGTGGTTGGACTTGAGTGGCTAGTTCCCTCCACCGCTGGGCGTACTCCTTGAAGGACTCATTTTCCCTCTTCATCATGTTCTGCAACTGAGTCCGGTCAGGAGCCATCTCCATGTTGTACGTGTATTGCTTGAGGAAGGCATCAGCCAAATCCTTCCAACTGCGGATATGTGACCTCTCCAGCTGGGTATACCAGCTGGCCGCTGCTCCAACCAAACTGTCCTGAAAACAGTGGATGAGCAGTTCGTCATTGCGAGAGTGGGAGGCCATCTTTCGGCAGTACATGGTCAGGTGACTCCTTGGACAGCCGGTCCCCTTCTATTTCTCAAACTTGGGGCTTTTAAATTTGGGAGGTATGATGACGTCAGGCACGAGGCAGAGGTCGGAAGCCTCTACCGTTCCATACCCGCCCCCTTCGATGGCTCTGACTCTCTCTTCCAGGTGTTGCCATCTCCCTCCGAAGTGGCTCCTGATCGGCTGACCTTGGCCATGGCTCATTTAACGGTTGGTCGGTGCGGTGAGGTACGGCGTGTGGTCCCTTGGTTCTTACAGCATGACCGTAGGGATGCGGTTGGTGAGGGTTTACAGGGTGAGTGGTGACCGGGACTGAGTATGTAGGGTCCTCGGTGACGGTCGTATTCATATGGGTGTAGTCAGGGTTGGTGTGAGGCAGATATATGTTTGGCTGATTGATGTGAGGAGGGAACGATGTGTTCGTGTGTGGGTGGAAGGCAGAGGAAGTGTAAGAATAGGGCGGTGGATTCATGTGTGTAGGGTATGAGTGTGGTGGGTAGCCGGTGGTGTTGGCAGGAGGGAGGTATGTTGGCAGGTTAAGGTGGTGAGGATGAGTGGTAGGGTTTGTGTGCGGAGGCCCAGTAGGGGGGTTTGGATGGTATTGGTGAGTGGTAGGGATGTGGAGCGGAAGTGCATTGGGGTTTTCAGCAGCAGTCACCCCTTGAGAACCTAGCCCATAGGAAGGTGATAAGCATATATTTCATAAATAATTATCTCTCACTTTTATCTCATTAAGACTTCTTATATGTTCAATTAAGTGGTCTTTGTCATATTTTATGAGTTTGGGTTCATATGAAGTTTAATTGAATTTCTTTGCTTACCCGATTAAAATGACACTATTATAGTATTTTGAGCATAATAGGAGTTTTAGACATCCAAAAATCATGAACTCTGTCTTGAAGGAAAGCTTAAAGAAGTGTCCACAGTTACAAAGCAAGATAGACTCTAAATGGGATGTTTAGGACTCCGAAATTATCTCAAAAGATGAGATAGTGTTGCTGACGCGGAATTTGAACAGTGTGGAAATATCTGGCCATATATTGAGATACAGAAGTCATATTGAGATGAAATTAAATCCGTTGGAAAGCTAAGATCCGGGGCTACAACTTTTGTTCAGACGTAAAGCTCTAATTCGGACACGTGAATATCCGAAATTGCGCTGCAAGCAAGTCAAAATTGTTGTGCTGATTGGTGACAAAAATTCAAAAGTATTTTGCATTTTCAACAAAGCCCATGTGAAAGCAATAAAAGGGTGGAAAAGTAATATCCTAGTTGGTGACCTTCTGAAGATGATGCCTCAAAAATCCTCTATAAATAGAAGGGTTTACAAGAGGAGAAACACACCCTTGGATATTAACTCCAATACCATTTTCCATCTTTCTTTCTTTGTTGTTAGTTTGCCTCCTTCATGGAAGACTAAGTTTTTCTTTGTTGTTAGTTGCCTCCTTCATGGAAGGCTAAGTTTTTCTTTGTTGATAGTTTGCCTCCTTCATGGAAGGCTAAGTTTGTAGTTTCAATTCAAGGATTCAAGCTATTTTCATTTTAACTTTGAGGTCTTGATCTTTATTCACATGCTTATTGAGTGATTTCTACTCTGCTTTACTATATTCTTCAATTTTATTCTTTTAATCAAAGTTTGTTCGGTTGACGTATTTTGATTAATGTATAATTGATTTATAATTGGTTTTTGATTGGTAAATCATTTTCCAAAAGTTTGAAGAGTAGAAATTAAGTAATTGAATTGAAGGTTTTCATTTTATTACTTACTTCAACTGAATTCTGATTATGAAATTGGTTTAGATGAAAGATTAAGTGGTTACTAAATCTTGTTGATCATAATCAATTGAACCCTGAGAGTTTCTCAGTAGAGAATTCAAGGATCATTTTAGGGGTTCCAGATGATCCTGGGTTGATAAACACAATGCATGATTTTAGTGATCAATGATTAGTTAAGAAAATAGCCTCTGAATTCCTTGAGTTGATAATTGTTAAGTGAAATTAATTTCATTCTGTATTTTATGTTTAGAACTCAATATTGCATCTTTCCAAAATCCCCTTGTTTTAACTTTCTCCTAATTTGCTTAAGAATATGAAATGGTCTTTGGGAGATGACCTAGGTTGCACCTTATACTATACCAATAGTTTGGGGGAAATCTAGAAATTATTTTTGCGCGTTTGCGACGAGCGTGTCAGAAAGGTTCGAACCTGGTGGCATCCCATAAGGCCACTCTTGTTCAGCAACCGCCTGAAGCGGCATTGATGCAGCAGCAGCCCCCGGTGCTTCAGACCCCAAAGGCCCCTCTGTGCCCTTCTCGAGCAGCTTCATCAGCTTGGCAACCTGATCCTTCAGCTCGGCCACCTCATTTCTCAGTTCCTCGTTTTGCATCTCTAACTCACTCATGATTTTTGACTTTGATCGAGTGCTATAAGAGTGCCGGGGAAGTCGTGAGTCCGCAATCTTTGTTATCTGCGCAAAGTTAAATTAAATAATTAATTGATTAGAAAAACAAATTTTGGATCCACAATAAATATGGGGGACCAGAATCTCGCTTGAACATTGTTTGCCAATTGATTGCATCTTTTGCGGTTCAAGCATGAGATGGAAATTAATATGGAATCATGTGCAGAGATGAAGCCATTTTATTCAATCGGAGACAGGGTTTATTTTACACTTTGTTCCTCCTGCTGGGCTAATACAACATACTTTTTCATTCTTAAAACTAAATCTTTACAAAACTAAATGAAAGTTGCTACTTCAGGCGGGGTGTGAAGTGGGTGTAGCGACGCTTCAGCCTTCTTAAGCAGTTGTGGCACCTCCTCTATTGCGATGTTTGCCAGACTGGCCAACTTGTTGAAGCACTTGTTCCAGTGATCGGCTGTGTCTTTGTACCACTTGTTCTCATCTTGTATGTCGCTTATGCCCCTTTGCTGCATTCGTATGATTTCGATGACCTTCCACTTTTCCTCGTTCACTTCATTCTGCCATGCTATAAGTAGGCCATCGATCTGTTTTTTCATCTCTTCTACCCATTGCAGCAAGTCATTCCTTTCTTCGATCACATAATCCGCCTCTAATTGGATTTTGTCCTTTGTGGCTAGAATCTGGTTTTTCTCCTCCCTGATCGTATGGAGTCTAGCCCTCATTTGTTGCACAACGCTTCTTAGCTGTTGGTTTTCTTGGAGCGTGGCGTTCCTCTCTTGGACTCTCATCCCAATCTCTTTATTAGCGGCATGGAGGTTTAAGTGAACCCGGGCGGCGTGCTCGCGTTCACCCTTTTGTTGCTCTCGGACATTCTCTATGATAGTTTCATTCACCTGTTTTTCTCTTTTTAATGCAGCGCACTCTTGCTGAGTTTTTAGGAGTTCTTCTTCCAGCTGGCTGTTCTTCTTAGTCATGGCCTCTAATTGTTCTTTCAACTTCTTCACAGCCTCATCTTCGAATACTGCGGGTGAAGGTTGGCTACCAGAAGGGATGGGCGGCGGTCTGAAAGGCAATTTGATCCGCTGTACCCTGTTCCTGACCCACTGCTTATACTCTTCTTTGGCGGCACAGCTCCGAACTCCCAGCTCCTTTCCCTTGCGTGTGACATCCTCCCAAGCTTCTCAAACTTTCCGAAGACTATCGGCGAAATCTCTTTCATATTTCAAGAAGAAAGGGGTCACTTGCTCGTCTGAGGGTGGGGTCTTGAGAGGATAACCGAGCTGCCTTTGCCCTAGTACTAGATTGTAGTTGATACAGCCCTTGGCTCCCATGAGCGGTACGTTTGGGAACCCCTTGCAATGGTAGATGATGCTTGTTCTTTGTTTCCATGAAGGTTTCCATCTGATCCACTCCTCGGTTAGGCCGGCAAAGTGAGCTGACTATTCATCATTGCTCATGGACTTTATCTGGTAACACAGCAAATCTGCTCTAGGGAATTGTATCTTCGTGTTCCTCTTGAAGATGTGGGCTGTTATCCATACATATAGCATAGGCAAACAACAGATCAACCTCGTTCTCTTCTTCTCGTGGAAAAAGTTCAGCGGGCTATAGACGTCTGCCAATAGTGCGGTGACGGGGTTTTCAACTTTGTTCCTCCTTGCCAAGAATATGTCCACAGCATTTAGATCCACGAAGTCCTCCATGTAAGGAAAAAGTACCAGCTCGTAGATGGTGAGAGCTAGCACATCCGTGTATACGGCCCACTGGTTGCTGCTGGACAAGTGTTGCATGTATTCTTCTAAGAACTCCCTGGTGAACCCTTTGACTAGGCTCTTGGTTTGGTAATCAGTCAGTCGGTCTCCGGACTATAGACCTAAGGCCTGTGCGGCAACTCGGTAGGTGGAGTGATGTTCCAAGTGCTGATATGGCCTACTCCCTTCCAACGGCAGATCTAGAATCTGTTTGAACTCCTCCAAGGTAGGAGCTAGCTGGAAATCTGGGAAAGTGAAGCATTGGAGGGGAGGTCATAGTACTGCACCATGGCTGTGAGAGCCCCTTCCTGTACCTGGACCTTCAGTAACTTCAGTATGTTGCCATATTTTTTGCAGAAGGACATCTGTTGTATGCTTGTCAACTTGTTCCCAAGCATTTCTAAACTCACCAAGTCTACCACCTTGACCCCGATGCGTCTCCTCTTCTTCAACTGCCCGGATTCCATATTAATTTCCATCTCACCTCTTTAATAATGGTTCCTGAGAATCTGGCCCCCCAAAAAAGAAAATGGAGACAAAGCAAACATGTTAGACTCGGGGATAGATAAGGTTAATGCATGATGCATAAGAAAGTAAAAAATTAAATATGGTTGGGTTCTTTTTACCACCCTCTTTTCTTTCCTTCCTTTTCTTTTATTTTTCCGTTCCTTTTTCTCTCCTTTTTCTATATACATTCTTTTTCCTTTCTTTTCTTTCTTCTCTCATTCTTTTATTATTTTCTTTTCTCCTCTATTCACTTATTTCTTTTCTCTCTTTCTCCCTTTTCAGAGTTTTTTCTCTTTTTTTTTTTTTTTTTTTTATTTATATCTATTTCCCCCATTGTAGGTAAGTAAAATGCTTACAGAACGGGTGTCGAGTAACCGGAATGTACCCTCCTTATGTCCTAGCGGGGTAACCTGTCCTATGGGTCTAGGGCTTTTAATGCATGAACCTCTCCAAGGTGGTTTGTAATCCTAAAGGTGTAGAGGTTACTAGAGCCAAGTTCTAGTCCATAATGCTTGCCACAACAGTAGAAGTAGCCACTAGTTGCGGGGCATTATGAATAGGACGCACTCTAGCTGGGATTTTTGTGATAGCCACACAGGACGTAGGCCTCAGCGTGACACCACTAGATCCCTCTAATCCTAGGCAGCACTTAGACCCGGGTATATGGCCCCACTTATGATAAAATGCAATGCAATGTCTAGAGGGCACATTTTTGGGATACCTGCAATTGGGGAAATCGTGCAAGTATGTACAGTAATTTATTGTTCGTCTACCCTAAGGTTATACAGAGAATAAACAAATCAATCAATCGAAGCAGATAAACAAATCATGCAATAAAACATGCACATAAACAAAGGAGGGACCTAAATTAAACACACTCAATTTTGTCGGCTTGACTCTCTAAAAATCCCCAGCGGAGTCGCCATCTATCACAACCGTAATTTCGACGAGACGACGAACTCGATAAAATTTTGAAATTTTGAAATTTTGAAAAGATTTATTTGGATAATATGGAGCCGCCACCAAATTTTTTATTTAAGGGAAAAAGATTTGAAAAAAACCCTGACTCGAGGAAGAGATTTAGGTTCAGGAGTCGGTTACGAGTGGGGAAGGTATTAGGCACCCCACTCGCCCGTTCCGAAGAACAGTACCCTTAAACTGAGTGTGTGATTTTCGAAAATTGTTTGATCCCTTAATTAATTCGAAAATAAATAGATTTTTGGAGGTAAGCCTGACAGGACTTGATCCTGCTCCTACGTATTCCCCGGTGCAATGGGAAACTCAAGGCTTACGTAGTTCTGGTTTGTGAAGGCTTGACCTTCAGATGTATTTAAAGGAAAAACGATACTTTGAGCAGATTTTCAATTTTTTTGAAACGACGTTTAGTCCACTCATGCACAAGACCCGAGGCAGCTACGGCAGCACGGGGGCCTATACAAACTGTTAAACGTTGAACAACAGGTGAACTGCCAGTTCCTCGTTTAGAGCCCGTCGCGTGAGACCAAGAATCCCAAAACACTTGAAAAAGAACTTTTTATTTTTGAAAGGACCTTTAGTCCATTCATGCACAAGACCCGAGGCGGCTACGGCAGCACGGGGGCCTATACGGACTGTTAAACGTTGAACAGCAGGTGAACCTCCAGTTACTCATTTAGAGCCCATTGAGTGAGACCAAGGATCCCAAAATATTTGAAAAAGAACTTTTTATTTTTGAAAGGACCTTTAGTCCACTCATGCATAAGACCCGAGGTGGCTATGGCAACACGGGGGCCTACACAGACTGTTAAACGTTGAACAGCAGGTGAACCACCACTTCCCCATTTAGAGCCTATTGCGTGAGACCAAGAATCCCAAAACACTTGAAAAAGAACTTTTTATTCTTGAAAGGACCTTTAGTCCACTCATGCACAAGACCCGAGGTGGCTACGGCAGCACGGGAGCCTATACGGATTGTTAAACGTTGAACAGCAGGTGAACCGCCAGTTCCTCATTTAGAGCCCATTACGTGAGACCAAGGATCCCAAAATATTTAAAAAGAATTTTATTTTGAAGAAGAGGGTCGAAAAAGGAAAATTTACTTTAACTATTAGACTCGGAACTTGATTTTTGGGATGAGAGAAATGTGTTTAAAATTTTTGGGGAAGAATGGGGGTGAAATCCAACTTATGGAAAGTTTTGGGGGTTAATGTGCAATTATGGAAGTTTTGGGGGTTAATGTGTGATTATGAAATTTTTGGGGTTAATATGCAATTATGGAAATTTTGGGGGTTAATGTACAATTATGGGAACTCGAGGGGCAATTTGGGTAATTTTTGGGAACTTGAGGGGCAGTTTGATAATTTTGAGAGTTTGAGGGCAGTTTGGGTATTTTGGGAGTTTGAAGGCAGTTTGGGTATTTTAGGAATTTAAAGGGGCAATTCTGGAACTTGGGAATTTGGAGGGCAGTTTAGGTATTTTAGGAATTTAAAGGGGCAATTTGGGTATTGGGAATTTGAAGGGCAGTTTGGGTATTTTAGGAATTTAAAGGGGCAATTTGGGTGTTGGGAATTTGGAGGGCAGTTTGCCCTTTTGAGAGGGGATTTGGAAAAATAGAGGTGCCAAAGTGTAGTGGCCTGGGTTCGAAGGCTGTGGCAAGGGATTCGAATAAAGATGCTCCAACCACTGCATCCCACTTACCTTGTGTGTCATGGTTCTACATTGTATGACTTATTAACAAGGGCATTATTGACGTATCTCCAAGCAACCTTCCCAGTGGACCCCATGCTTCTTAATGGCTAGTGCATGGGGGAGTCTTTCTTGCCTACGACTAATGCTCTGACCGCCCCTCCTTCCTGCCTTGGACCTCTTGGTTTGAGGGCCCTCATCTTGTTGGATGGCGTAGTAGATGCTCATTCGCTCGCGGATCGCTGCCTCTATATATACCTCCAGAGTGGGATCTAACTAAGTGTCAGCGCTTGGAGATAAGGGGACTTAAGGTTTTAGAAACAATTGGCTAGAGTTTGCAAGTGATGATCTATGCGGAGAGTGGAGATGCCTATCGTCATGCCATGATGGGTGCTTGATCTTAGGTGTAACTGGCCGGAGTACACAAACAACCCTTACGAGTGCATTTTGTAAGCCAATTCATGCTAGAGGCAGCCCTGGGATTGGTTCTGCAGCGTCTTGACTGAATCAGACGAGCGGCTAGCTTCATTCGCGTCACCGATTCTCTATAGTGCTGCAAGTTAAGCTCGCTTTGTAGAAACCAACACAGGCTCCCTGATTCATACACTCAACGTTTGTGGCTCCAGACCCATAGCCTATGATTCACTTACTCTCTGGACATTAATTACGTGGATGAGCTAAAGATCCTAACCGATTTGTTATCATCGACTATTATCTAATCGAACATGATATTGTACATGTAAGGAACTCAGAGCATTCTACAACGACATGCTAAACCGCGCTCGCTGATCTAGATTCGAATTAATTCTTGCAATCAGATCAAAATAGATGTACGGATTCACTTAAGCGATTAATCATTTGATAAGCATTTTCAAATTTCATCCAGAACGAGTCAAGATTGATTGAAGAATTCTCAACAAACTTAAACAAATGTAAACAGATTCAAGGATCACATGGAGTATGCGGAGTATTTCCTCTACGAGGCATCATAAGACATGTAGTATCATAGCATGAACCTGTTAATGGCGATGTTGTGATTCTCCTTCCGCCTTGGCTGTAATGCAGCGACGAGGATCCGAAGAACAAACGGATGGAGTGCTTCCTCTTCCCTCCATTTCCAGAATTCTCCCTGAGATGCCAAAATCATGCCCAAAATCCCTTGAGAAAGCAGAGCAAGTCCCCTCCACAGAGCTTTCTCCCTTTTTCTAAAAATAGCCAACCCCTAAATTCTCGCTCCTTTCCCCTTTTATAGGCAACCCTCTTTGCTCCCAATTCCCTTTTTATTTTTCTCTCTCATCCGCCTTATTTATTTATTTTTCTTTTCTTTTCAGAATTTTTATTCTTTAATTCTTTTTCAGAACTTTGTTATTTAGTTTTTGGATTTTTGTTTTCGTTTTTTCTTTATTTTTTATTTTCAGTTTTTAATTTTTCAGATTTTAATTTTTTGTTTTTCAGATTTTTTAATTTTCCTTTATTTTTATTTTCAGGTTTTAACTTTTCATATTTTAATTTTTTGTTTTTCTGATTTTTTAATTTTCTTTATTTTTACTTTCATATTTTTTAATTTTTATTTTGTTTATTTTTTCAGATTTAAAAATTTTGGATTTTTAATATCTTTCCAGATTTTTTATTTTTTTGGATTTTTTATTTTTATTTTTGATTTTGATTTTTTATTTCTTTTTCCAGATTTTTAACTTTTATTTGTTTTCTTCCTTAGATTTTAGTTTTTTAATTTCTTTTTCATAATTTAATTTATTTTTTCCATATTTTTCAATTTTATTTTCTTTTAATGAATTTTCCAGATTTTTCAATTTTTATCTTTTATTTTTGATTTCTTAATTTCTTTGTCCAAATTTTATTTTGAAATTTCTTTCAGATTTTATTTTTAAATTTCTTTCCATATTTTTTTTATTGTTTTTTTTAAATTTTATTATTTTTTTTTAGATTTTTTATTTTTAATTCTTTTTTGCATTTTTATTTTCAGGTTTTAGTTTAATTTTTCGTTTTTTATTTTCAGATTCTATTTTTTTATTTTCATTTTCTAATTTTTAATTTTTAATTTTTTCCTTTTTTAAGTTCTTTTTCATTAGTATTTTTTATTTTTGATTTTCATTTTATTTTCCAGATTTTTTAATTTTTATTTTGTTTTCCAAATTTTTTTATTTTTATTTTTTCCTTTTTGAAGTTCTTTTTCAAATTTTTATTATTTTCTTTTTTGAGATTTTTTTATTTTTAATTCTTTTTTTTGTTTTGTTTTCATATTTTTGTAATATTTTGCTGATTTTCAGATTTTTATTATTATTATTATTTTTTTTTCAATTTTTAATTTTTTTTAATAGTCGTTTGTTACTTGAATTGGGATTAGTTGATAAATTTAAACAACCGGAGTCTCTCGAACTTTTATAATTAGGTGTTTACACATGCTACTTTGGTAATGCTTGCAACCCTCAACATTTACCTTTACTTTGCTGCTACCACTTGCAACTTGTTACCTGCAACCTTCTACCTACAACTTGCTACATGCTACCTGATACCTGCGACGTGTAACTTGTGATCTGCTACATGGAACCTGCAACTTGCTTCTTGCAA
This sequence comes from Canavalia ensiformis, assembly GCA_026541065.1. NCBI lineage: Eukaryota > Viridiplantae > Streptophyta > Magnoliopsida > Fabales > Fabaceae > Canavalia > Canavalia ensiformis. Next base: position 231,434 of record JAMKYM010000721.1, read on the forward strand.
CGTGACACTTGCAACTCGAAACCTTGAACCTGATACATGTAACGACTAACCTCCTACCTACAACCTGCTACATGCTGCCTTCCACCCGCAACCAGCAACCTGCTACTTGTAAACCTACTGCAGCTTTGCTAGGTGCAACTTTGCCGCTCGGCACACGCAACGCGGACACTCAGAATTCGAACCTTCAACTTTGATACTTCTAACGTGTAACCTTTTATCAAGCACGTAACCTACATGCTTCGGCCTCTAAAACCAATGATCGCAGCATAACCTTTCGCCTCGTGCAACCTCAACCTGTTACCTGCAACCTAGTACTTGCATATTTCTACATGCAACATGTTACCTCCAACTTGCATCAGTAACTACATAGTGAGCCAGAATCGCTGCATGCTGTTACCCTCCTACTTAACGTCCTACCTACCACCTCTGACTTAATGCACGATCTTGAAGCTACCCAACCTGACCTACAACCTTTGCTACATGCTACCCCCTCCTACGCAACCTCCTACATACCTACAACTTGATGCCCGATGTCATGATCAGTAATTACCAACGAGGCAAGCCGAACTCGCTAAAATTTTGAAAATAGATTTGTTTGGTAATGCGGAGTCGCCACCAAATTTTTATTAAAGGAAAAAAGATTTGGAAAAACCCTGACTCGAGGATGAGATTCGAAGTTCGGGAGTCGGTTACGAATGGGGAAGGTGTTAGGCACCCCACTCGCTCGTTCCAAAGAACGGTACCCTTAAACCGAGTGTGTGATTATTTGAAATTTGTTTGATCCCTTTAATTAGTGTGAAAATAAATACTTGATGGGGGTTAGCCTGACAAGACTTGATCCTGCTCCTACGTATTCCTCGGTGCAATGGGAAACTCAAGGCTTACGTAGTTCTGGTTTATGTTGAAGGCTTGATGACACGCTCGTCGCAAACGCGCAAAAATAATTTCTAGATTTCCCCCAAATTATTGGTATAGTATAAGGTGCAACCTAGGTCATCTCCCAAAGACCATTTCATGATTCTTAAGCAAATTAGGAGAAAATTAGAACAAGGGGGTTTTGTAAAGATGCAATATTGAGTTCTAAATACAAAATACAGAATGAAATTAATTTCACTTAACAATTATCAACTCAAGTAATTCAGAGGCTATTTTCTTAACTAATCATTGATCACTAAAATCATGCATTGTGTTTATCAACCCAGGATCATCTGGAACCCCTAAAATGATCCTTGAATTCTCTACTGAGAAACCTCTCAGGGTTCAATTGATTATGATCAACAAGATTTAGTAACCACTTAATCTTTCATCTAAACCAATTTCATAATCAGAATTCAGTTGAAGTAAGTAATAAAATGAAAACCTTCAATTCAATTACTTAATTTCTACTCTTCAAACTTTTGGAAAATGATTTACCAATCAAAAACCAATTATAAATCAATTATATATTAATCAAAATACGTCAACCGATCAAACTTTGATTAAAGAATAAAATTGAAGAATATAGTGAAATGAGTAGAAACCACTTAATAAGCATGTAAATAAAGATCAAGACCTCCAAAGTTAAAAAAATGAAAATAGCTTGAATCCTTGAATTGAAACTACAAACTTAGCCTTCCATGAAGGAGGCAAATTAACAACAAATAAGAACTTAGCCTTCCATGAAGGAGGCAACTAACAAATAAAAGAAAAAACTTAGCCTTCCATGAAGGAGGAAAACTAACAATAAAGAAAAACTTAGCCTTCATGGAAGGAGGCAAACTAACAGAAAAGAAAAGAAAGATGGAAAATGGTATTGGAGTTAATATCCAAGGGGTGTGTTTCTCTTCTTGTAAACCCTTCTATTTATAGAGGATTTTTGAGGCATCATCTTCAGAAAGTCACCAACTAGGATATTACTTTTATACCCTTTTATTGCTTTCACATGGGCTTTGTTGAAAATGCAAAACACTTTTGAATTTTTGTCACCAATGAGCACAACAATTTTGACTTTCTTGTAGCGCAATTTCAGATATTCACGGGTCCAAATTAGAGCTTTACGTCTGAACAAAAGTTGTAGCCCCGGATCTTAGCTTTCCAGCAGATTTGATTTCATCTCAATATGACTTTGGTAGCTCAAGATATGGTCGGATCTTTGCACACTGTTCAAATTCCACGTCAGCAACACTATCTCATCTTTTGAGATAATTTCGGAGTCCTAAACATCCCATTTAGAGTCTGATCTTGCTTTGTAACTGTGGACACTTCTTTAAGCTTTCATTCAAGACAGATTTCATGATTTTTGGATGTTTAAAACTCCTATTATGCTCAAAATACAATAATAGTGTCATTTTAATCGGGTAAGCAAAGAAATTCAATTAAACTTCATATGAACCCAAACTCATAAAATATGACAAAGATCACTTAATTGAACATATAAGAAGTCTTAATGAGATAAAAGTGAGAGATAATTATTTATGAAATCTATGCTTATCACTTGACCTTCGAGGGTAATTGAAAGGGAATGATGTTTGAAAAAGATTTTCATTCTTTAGAGGAATTTTCAGTCCACTCATGCACAAGATTCGAGGCGGGTATGGCAGCACGGGGGCCTATACGAACTACTAAATGTTGAATAGCAGGTGAACCACCAGTTCCCCATTTAGAGCCCATTGCATGAGACCAAATATTCCAAAATATTAGGAAAAAGAGTTTTATTTATATTTTTTTTGAAAAGGACCCCTAGTCCACTCATGCACAAGGTCCGAGGCGGCTAAGGCAGCACGGGGACCCATACGAACTACTAAACGTTGAACAACAGGTGAACCGTCAGTTCCCCATTTAGAGCCCATTGCGTGAGACCAAAGATCCCAAAATATTAGAAAAAGAATTTAACTTGAGTATAATAAAGATAAGAAAAGAGACGATTTTAAAAACGGAATTTATTTGAAATGATCTTGATTTTGAGTTTAAAAAGGAAAATAATTTGAACTTTGAGAGAAAAGGAATTCATTGGAATGTTGAGGACAGTTTTGAAATTATTGGGAAGTTTAGGGATCGAATAGTAATTATTAGGAATTTGGGGGCAGTTTTGCAGTTATTGGGAATTTTGGGGTAATTCTGCAATTTATTGGGAATTTTGGGGCAGTTTTGCAATTATTAGGAAGTTTGGGGAAGTATTGCAATTATTGGGAAGTTAGGGGTAGTTTTGCAATTATTGGGAATTTTGGGGCAGTTTTGCAATTATTGGGAATTTTGGGATAGTTCTGCAATTATTGGGATTTAGGGGGCAGAACTGCAATTTATCAAGGCTGCATGTCTTAAGTGATCCTCCATTCTAATCGACGTCGTTTAGATCCCTTTGATTTGTCTTGCATTCCTTAATACATCCTACAGCTCCTGATTCACGTATTTGGGCCATGCACACCATCATACTTGGTCCATGCACACGTCAAAAGGCGTTCTTGCGTACACAAGGATCAAAACGAGGTCATGGAGGTTGCAAGCCGATTGTCTTTGCCATTTAACCAAACCGTTGATTGAATTCCTACTCTCCCCAAGTTCATTTAACACTACCAGAAGGAAAACGAGTCCTGTTATCAGAGAATTGAGGTCTGACCCTTGTCATCATGGCCCAATGTAGGACTCGTGTATAGCTCGCATTCGTATCATATAATCCTCGTCCTTATAGGATAGACTAAGCTTGGCAGGTTTATATCTTAGGATAACTAGACGCACTACACTCTAGGTACTTGTGAACCATTTTTGTCAAAGGTTAATATGACTATCCGGATGTTTGTATGATGGCCAAACTCACTTAGGCCTAAGCATACCTTGGATGATCCAAGCCAATTCCATTCACTACAAGGACGTAACGAATGATGTATTCTGAGGCTAGTTCAAGACCAAACAAAAACTACATGACCATTACTCTTTATCGACCATATTCGGGTTTGAGATCGCTGTAAACAACTCTGTGCAAGGAATTCCATTTGACTATGATGCTTCGTTAGGACAGATCTCTAGTGCCATGTGAATGAGCCTCTCAACTTCACAGCACATACTGGTGTCCCAATGTTGCGCCATCCCTCACCCCCTTCGAGTCGTAGGGGCCCCAGTGTTTAAAGGTCTTGAAGGTTGCCTTGCAGGGGAGCGAAGGAATACCTTTCTTCTTCTGGTCTCAGATTACGGATAGGACACAAAGGCCCATTACTCCAGGTGTCTCGTCATGGACATGTCTGATTCTTTAAGAGAAATTGCTGATTCTGTACCCAGAGCAAGTTCAGTTGACCTTGCCATTCCATTGGTTTCCTTGAAAGGTATGGGATTTTAACCATCACTCCCTTGATATTCACTCCATTTTATCTAAACACTATTGAAGGTACATAATGCCCTATGAATTCAGGTATTGCTTTCACTAACTTTCCACGCGTCTTCACTCTCCATCAAGGCATGGATATAGGCAGGGGAAGTCACTCCCTAAGTTGTTGTCACACTCTGTTTCTCATTCGCCCCTTCCCCTGCTTTGGCATCATCTGCACGTGGTCGTACTGGATGTCCTTCCTTGGGGCATTCTAATGCGTGCGTCGGTGATCTTGATCACCATCTTCCTTAGCCTATTCAATTCGACTTATTCTATCCTAATTCTAATGTTCCTTCTAGCAGAAATCATATCAAAGGGGAAGCATCATGGAGTCATGCACCATATACTCCAGACCCTCCTATCACTCGATCCTATCCATGCCAGCTGCAAGGAAATGAGCCTAAACTCACCTCCACTAAGCCAATCGATGGCCCGTACAACCTTTAACAGATTACTATGTCCCTAGTCCATCAATTTCTGGGTAAATATTCTGAAAATTGGATGACTCAATCTTGGAACAGGGGATTTTCTTGGAAGATTTTTGCTATTCATGACAGATACAGGTGTCCCGAGGTGGGTCCGATCTTAATTTTGGTGGGATTCACTTATAGTTCATGCCTGTTTCGCACGGAATTGCTATGAACTTAACACCATTAATCGCAATTGGAAAATTTCGTTCAACCATACAATCCTAATCGAATCAAACTTCATTCTACGCATAATCAAGACAAGCATCTGTACACAATTCGAGCTCGAAATGGCTTAAGGAAATGGGACTGACCTGTGCAAGAATCGTGTCAAGAGATATTCTTCGCAGGGATTAACCGGTTCAGTTCTTCCTTCCGAATGAAGCAGCTTGTGAGAGTTCCAATATTAGCATAGAATTCTTCATCCTTCAAGAACACCAAAAGCGCCTCCAAGGAGCTCTCTTTCTCAGAATCTTCGTCTCCTCTTCTTGATTTTTCTAACCCTCTTTTTTAGGTTCCCAGTTCTATATTTATAATGTTGATCCCCTACTTCAACACCTCCCTTTTTTTCTTCTTCCGCTCTCACCTATTATATTATGATTTCCTATTTTGATTATTTATTTACTATGTATTTATTTCATATTTTCTACTTTTACTTTGTTTTTCATTTGTTTTTCTTTCCTTTTGTATTTTATCATGTCTATTATCACATTTATTCTATTATTTCAGATATAGTTTTCATTTATTATTATTTTTCTAGTTCCAGATTTTCTTCTTCCTCTTTTTATTTATTTTCATTTATTTATTATTATTTTTCTTATTATTTTATATTTTTGATTTTATTGTTTTGGTTTCATTTTTTATTTAAATCATTTATTTTTCTGTTTTTATCATTATCATTTTTCTTTATTTCTTTTCTTCTTTTTTCAAGCTTAATTGTCTATCATTTTAATTAACATGGGTTTCTTCATTTAATAATTTTTAAAGTGTGGCCTCGGACGTAATTGGGTGTTTACACCTGATACCGACTACCTGCAACCTAGAACCAACTACGTGCTACGTGAAACCTCAACCTGCTACCTGCTACCGGCTACCTACAACCTGCAACCTACTATCTGCAACCTGGAACCTTCTACCTGCTACTTACTACCAGCAATCTGCTACACTCTACTTGCTTCTTGCGACCTGTAACCTGCTACCTACTACCTGCAACCTGCTACCAGCTACCTGGAACCTATAACCTCCTACCTTCTACCTGCAACTTGTTACTTGCTACGTGCAACACAACCTGCTACCTGCGACCGCCGAGCTGCAACATGAACAGGACACGTTGAAGGTTGGAGGTAGCAAGTAGCAGGTCGAAGATAGGAGGTAGGAGGTAGTAGGTTGCGTTGCACGTGGAAGGTAGTAGGTTGCAGAATGCAGATTCCAGGTTGCAGGTAGTAGATCACAGGTTGGAGGTTGGAGGTAGCAGCGAGAAGGTTGCGGGACAGAGGTAGAAGGTAGCAGGTAGAAGGGTACACGAAGTAGGTATCAGGCCGCAGGGTGCAAGTTGATGTTGCAGGTAGATGGTGGTAGGTTGGAGAGAGCAGGGTGCTGGTGGCAGGTTGGAGGTAGCAGGTAGAAGGTAGCACGTTGCAGGTAGCAGGTAGCATGCAGGTTGCAGGTAGCAGTTCGTAGGTTACAAGTATCAGGTTCCAGGTTGAGTTGCAGGTGTCGCGTTGCAGGTAGTAGGTAGCAAGTAGTAGGTAACAGGTTGCAGATTGCAGGTTCCAAGTTGTAAGGCTGTAGTAGCGAGTAGCAAGTTGTACATAGAAGGTTGCAGGTAGCAAGTATCAGGTAGAAGGTAACAGGTAGGAGATTGTAGGTTGCAAGTAGTAGGTAGCCGGTTAGAGATTGCAGATTATAGGTTCTAGGTTGGAGGTTGCAAGTAGCGAGTAGAAGGTTGCAGGTTGGAGGTAGCAGGTTGGAGGTAGCAGGTAGCAGGTTGAAGGTAGCTATCCCAAGTTGTAGGTTATTGGTTGCAGGTTGTAGGTAGTAGCGAGGAGGTTGCATGTCGCAGGCAGCAGGTATCATGTAGAAGGTTGCAGGTGGTAGGTAGCAGGTGGCAGGTGTAAGGTGGTAGTTAGCAGGAAACGCGTCGCAAGTAGCAGGTTGCAGGTAGTGGGTAGCAGGTTGCAGGTAGTGGGTTGCAGGTTGCAGGTCGCAGGTAGGAGGTAGGAGGTAGAAGGTTGGAGGTAACATGTAGTAGGTAGCATGTTGCAGATTGCAGGTTGCAGGTAGCTGGTAGCAGGTAGCAGGTAACAGGTAGCTGCTTGCAGGTTCCACGTTTCATGTTGCAGCAAGGAGGTTGCAGGTAGTTGCTAGTAGCTAGCAGGGTGCAGGGTGCAGGTCGTAGGTTTTAGGTAGCATGTACAAGGCTGCAGGTAGTATGTTGCAGGTCGCTAGTAGCAGGATGGAGTTTCGTGCAATAGGTAGCAGCTAGCAGGTTGCAAGTTACAAGTTGCAGGTAGCAGGTACCAAGTTGCAGGTTGCAGGTTGCAGGTAGCAAGTAGCAGATAGCACGTTGCTAGTAGCAGGAAGCAGGTTAAGGTTGCACGTAGTAGGTAGCAGGTAGTAGGTTGTAGTAACAGATAGTAAGTTGCAGGTCGCAGGTAGCAGATAGCAGCTAACAGGTAGCAGCTAGAAAGTTGTTGATTGCAGGTAGCAGGTTGCATGTGGCAAGTTGAGGTTGGACGTAATAAATAACAGGTAGTAGATTTCAGATTGAAGGGTCCAAGATGCAGGTAGCCGGTAGCAGGCAGCAAGTTGTAGGTAGCAGGTAGCAACTTCCAGGTGGTAGGTTGCAGGTAGTAGGTAGCAGGTAGTAGCTTGCAAGTTCCAGGTTGAAGGTAGAAAGTAGCGACTTGGCGTGACGGCTGCATGTCGCGGAAATGCGGGTTGTAGGTTGCAATGCGGGTAGGTAGCGGCGCGGTAGCGGAGTAGCAAGTAGTAGATAGCAGGTCGCAGGTAGCAGGTTGCAGGTTGTAGGTAGCAGGTACGAGGTTGCACGTTGCAAGTTGTGGTTGTAGGTTACGGGTAGCAGGTTGCAGGTTGCAGGTATCAGGCAGCAGGTTGCAAGGAGCAGGTATCGGGTTGCTGGTAGCAGGTCGCAAGTAGCAGGTAGGAGATTGCAGATTGCAAGTTACAAATAGTAAGTTGCGGGTAGAATGTAGCATGTTGCAGGTAGCAGGTAGGAGACAGGAGGTTGTAGGTAGCAGGTAGAAGGTTGAGGTTGCACATAACAAGTAACAAGTAGCAAGTAGCAGGTTGCAGATTGTAGGTTCCAAGTTGGAGGTTGCATGTGGCCAGTAAGAGGTTGCAGGTAGCAAATAGCAGGTTGCTGTAGCAGGGAGCAGGTTACAGGTCGAAGGTAGCAAGCAACATGTAGAAGGTTGCACGTTGCAGATTGCAAGTAATAGTTTGTAGGGACCATACTGTAGGTTGTAGGGTGCAGATTGTGGATAGCAGGTAGCACGTTATAAGTATCATGTTCCAGGTTACGACTTGCAGGTACCACGTTGGAAGTAGCGGGTGCAGGTAGCAAGTAGTAGGGTTCTAGTAACAGATAGTAAGTTGCAGGTCGTAGGTAGCCGATAGCAGGTAGCAGGTAGCAGGTAGCAAGTTGCTGATTACAGGTACCAGGTTGCATGTGGCAAGTTGAGGTCGGACGTAGCAGATTTCAGATTGAAGGTTCCAAGTTGCAAGTAGCCGGTAGCAGGCAGGAAGTTGTAGGTAGCAGGTAGCAGCTTGCAGGTGGTCGGTTGCAGGTAGTAGGTAGGAGATAGCAGCTTACAGGTTCTAGGTTGAAGATAGAAAGTAGTAGCTTGCAGTGAGCAGGCTGCATGTCACAGGTAGCATGTAGCAAGTAGCGGGTTGTAGGTTGCAAGTAACAGGTAGCAGGTAGCAGGTTGCAGGTAGCAGGTTGCAGGCACCAGGTAGGAGGTTGTAGGTAGCAGGTACGAGGTTGCACGTTACAAGTTGTGGATTGTGGGTTCTGTAGTGCGGAGTACCCGAAACGGAGTTGCGGAGTTGCGGGCGACGGGTTGCAAGGAGCAGGTGTTGGGTTCCTGGTAGTTGGTCGCAAGTAGCAGGTAGGAGATTGTAGATTGCAAGTTACATGTTGCAGGTAGCAGGTAGCAGGTTGCAGGTAGGATGTAGCATGTTGCAGGTAGCAGGTAGCAGGTAGCAGGTTGAGGTTGCACATAACAAGTAGCGAGTAGCAAGTTGCAGATTGTACGTTCCAAGTTGGAGGTTGCATGTCACCGGTAAGAGGTTGCAGGTTGCAGATAGCAGGTTGCTGTAGCAGGGAGCAGGTTAGAGGTCGAAGGTAGCAAGCAACATGTAGAAGGTGGCAGGTTGCAGATTGAAAGTAGGAGGTTGTAGGGACTAGATTGTAGGTTGTAGGTTGCAGATTGCAAATAGCAGGTAGCACGTTACAAGTATCAGGTTCCAGGTTACCAGTTGCAGGTGCCACGTTGGAGGTAGCGGGTGCAGGTAGCAAGTAGTAGGGTTCATGGTTCAAGGTTAGAGGTTGGAAGTTACAGGTAGCAGGTAGCAGGTAGTAGGTTGCAGATTACAGGTTCAGGGTTGCAGGTAGCAAGTTACAGCTCACAGGTCGCAGGTAACAGGTACCATGTATTGCAAGTTGCAGGGTTCAGGTCGCAGGTTACAAGTGACAAGTTGCAAGTTCAGCTTAGGAGATGTAGGTAGCGAGGTTGCGGTTACGGTTCTACGATTTGCGAGTTCTTTTGGTTGTAGGTAGCGACGCAAGTAGCGGGTTGCATATCATGAGGGGTAGCTAGTGTGACAAGTTGTAGGTAGCAGGTAGGAGGTCATAGGTTTCATGTAGCAGGTTCATAGATAGGAGGTTGCAGGTCGCAGGTCGCAGGCTGCTGGTTGCAGGTTGCAGGTAGCAGGTAGTAGGTTGCAAGTCGCAGGTAACAGGTCGTAGGTAGCAGGTTGCACGTAGCAGGTTAAGGTTAGAGGTAGGAGGTACCAGGTTGTAGTTACAACATTCAACCTGCTACCTGCTACCTGTAATGTGACACTTGCAACCTGGAACCTTGAATCTCATACTTGTAACGATTAACTTGTTACCTACAACCTGCAACCTCAACTTGCTACCATCTGCGCGGCAACCCGGCCCACAACTACTACAAACTACGGTACTGTATTCCTTTCTTGCTACCAACTGGCATACCATTGTAACCACCACCTACGCACGCTACGTACAACCTCAACTTGTTGCCAGCTATCTCGCTACTGCAAGCACGCTGCTACCTACAACTCCGTTACCGCCACTGCGACTTGCAACCTCGCGCTTCAACCTCGAACCTTGAACCTGATACGTGACGGTCGCTATTTGCTACTTGCTGACCCAACATGCTACATGTTGCGTTCCCCTACAACCGGCAACATGCAACTCTTGCTTGTAAACCTACTACCTCTTGCTGCAGAATCCTACAACACGCTGGCGCTTCGCTACGCTGCACGCAACCTACGACCGTAACCCGGCTACTTCTACCTGCAACTTGCAACCTTCTACCTGTTTTCTTTTCAACTTGCAACGCTCGCCCTTGCAATGTGACACACCTCGCAACTCGAGAACATTTAAACTCCAATGTTTGTAACAATTAACCTACTAGCCGTTAGCTACAACTTGCTACCTAATACCTGCTACCTTCTACCTTTCCAATTGCTACATGCTACTTGCAACCTCAGCTTGCAACTTCTTACAAGCTTCATCCACTGTAACAACCTTGGCTACCTATAACTTTGCTTTACTACTGCCAATGTGACACCTGCTGACTTAGAACCTTGCATCGATAGTTGTAGCGATTAACCATCTACTTGCAACTCCATAATTTGTTACCTACAACCTTATCTCAGTATTTGCAACCTACAACTTACATTTCATTAATTACCTCATCCCAACCTCGCATTTCTGCACTACCTCCTACTTGCACTCACTACATGTTGCTCGCCACCCGTAATCATGACACTTGCAACTCTGAACCAGAACGATCTGTAACGATTACCTTGCTACCTACAACCTTCTATCAGTACCGGTAAAGACCCTCTTCACCAAACTACTAACTTGAAAACTTCTACTTGAAAACTTGCAACCTGCTACATGCTACTCCTGCGACACCAGCAACATTTTCTTTGGCTTGCCTGCCAGTTGCAGCCTCCTGCATTTCAAACTTGCAGCTCTGTCTGCTACCTGAAACCTACTATCTCCGACCTGGAACCTTCTACCTGCTACTTACTACGAGCAATCTGCTACACTCTACTTGCTTCCTGCGACCTGTAACCTGCTACCTACTACCTGCAACCTGCTACCTGCTGCCTGGAATTTATAACCTCCTACATTCTACCTACAACTTTTTACTTGCTACGTGCAACACAACCTGCTACCGCCGAGCTGCAACATGAACAGGACACGTTGAAGGTTGGAGGTAACAAGTAGTAGGTCGAAGGTAGAAGGTAGGAGGTAGGAGGTAGTAGGTTGCGTTGCACGTGGAAGGTAGCAGGTTGCAGAATGTAGATTCCAGGTTGCAGGTAGTAGATCATTGGTTGAAGGTTGGAGGTAGCAGCGAGCAGGTTGCGGAATGGAGGTAGCAGGTAGCATGTAGAAGGTTGTAAGAAGCAGGTATCAGGTTGCAGGTCGCAGGGTGCAAGTTGATGTTGCAGGTAGATGGTGGCAGGTTGGAGGTGGCAAGGTGCAGGTGGCAGGTTGGAGGTAGCAGGTAGAAGGTAGCACGTTGCAGGTAGCAGTTCATAGGTTACAAGTATCAGGTTCCAGGTTCTGAGTTGCAGGTGTGATGTTGCAGGTAGCAGGTAGTAGGTTGTAGGTTGCAGGTAGTAGGTAGTAGGTTGTAGGTTGCAGGTAGCATGTAGTAGGTAACATGTTGTAGATTGCAGGTTCCAGGTTGCAAGGCTCTAGTAGCGGGTAGCGGGTTGTATATAGAAGGTTGCAGGTAGCAAGTATCAGGTAGAAGGTAGCAGGTAGGAGATTGTAGGTTGCAGGTAGTAGGTAGCCGGTTGGAGGTTGCAGATTACAGGTTCTAGGTTGGAGGTTGCAAGTAGCAAGTAGAAGGTCGAAGGTCGCAGGTTGGAGGTAGCAGGTAGCTATCCCAAGTTGTAGGTTGCTAGTTGCGGGTTGTCTGTAGTACCGAGGAGGTTGCAGGTCGCAGGCAGCAGGTATCATGTAGAAGGTTGCAGGTGGCAGGTAGCAAGTAGCAGGTGGCACGTCGCAAGTAGCAGGTTGCAGGTAATGGGTAGCAGCTTGCAGGTCGCAGGTAGGAGGTAGCATGTAGTAGGTTGTAGGTAGTAGGTAGTAGGTAGAAGGTTGGAGATAACATGTAGTAGGTAGGATGTTGCAGATTGCAGGTTGCAGGTAGCTGGTAGCAAGTAGCAGGTAACATGTAGCTGCTTGCAGGTTCCACGTTCCATGTAGCAGCAAGGAGGTTGCAAGTCGCAGGTAGTTGCTAGCAGCTAGCAGGGTGCAGGTCGCAGGTTGTAGGTAGCATGTACGAGGTTGCAGATCGCTAGTAGAAGAATGGAGTTTCATGCAGCAGGTAGCAGCTAGCAGATTGCAGGTTACAAGTAGCAGGTAGTAGGTACCAAGTTGCAAGTAGCAAGTAGTAGATAACACATTGCTAGTAGCAGGGAACAGGTTGAGGTTGCACATAGTAGGTAGCAGGTAGTAGGTTGTAGTAACAGATAGTAAGTTGCAGGTCGCAGACAACCGATAGCAGGTAGCAGGTAGCAGCTAGCAAGTTGCTGATTGCAGGTAGTAGGTTGTATGTGGCAAGTTGAGGTCGGACGTAATAGATAGGAGGTAGCAGATTTCAGATTGAAGGTTCCAAGTTGCAGGTAGTCGGTTGCAGGCAGCAAGTTGTAGGTAGCAAGTACCAGCTTCCAGGTGGTAGGTTGCAAGTAGTAGGTAACAGGTAGCAGCTTGCAGGTTCCAGGTTGAAGATAGAAAGTAGCGACTGCGTGGCGGTACACGTTGCGGTGGCATAAAGCAAGTAGCGAGGTTGTAGGTTGCAAAAGTGTAGGTAGCGGAGTTGCGGTACGGGTTGCGGGTAGCAAGTTGCGGAGTAGGAGGTTCTGGTGCTTGGTACGAGGTTGCACGTTGCAAGTTGTGGGTTGTAGGTTACAGGTAGCAGGTTGCAGGGTGCAGGCAGCAGGTTGCAAGGAGCAGTTATTAGGTTGCTAGTAGCAGGTCGCAAGTAGCAGGTAGGAGATTGCAGATTCCAAGTTACAGGTTGCAGGTAGCAGGTAGCAGGTAGCAGGTTGTAGGTAGGATATAGCATGTTGCAGATAGTAGGTTGCAAGTCGCAGGTAACAGGTCGCAAGTAGCAGGTTGCACGTAGCAGGTTAAGGTTAGAGGTAGGAGGTACCAGGTTGTAGTTACAACATTCAACCTGCTACTTGCTACCTACAATGTGACACTTGCAACTTGGAACCTTGAATCTGATACTTGTAACGATTAACTTGTTACCTACAACCTCCTACCTGCGAACTGCTACTTGCTACTTGTAATCTCAACTTGCTACCTGCAACCTCAACTTGCTACCTTCTACTTGCAACCTTCAACCCACAACCTACTACAAGTTACCCTGCACTGCAAATTAATACCACTACTTGCCGCGTACCATATGCAACCTCTTACCCGCAACCTCGCTATCGTGCAACCTCAACTTGTCGTACTGCCACCGCAACCTCGGCAACTACCTACAACCGTTACCCCCAGTTGCAACCTGGTCAAAATCTTGAACCCGATACACTTAACGATTAACTTCTATTTGCTACTTGTGAACCCGGCAACATGCTACATGTTACGCTCCACCTACAAACCAAAGAACATGCAAACTCGGCTACTTGCAAACCTACTCCCCGCTACGTAAACTTGCAACTCGCTAACTACCCGCAACTTGCAACTCGCTAACCCGCAACCGGAACGGAACCTTCTACCTGGTCGTTCGCTACCTTCAACTTCCAACCTGCCCCCTGCAATGTGACACCTGCAGGTCAAAACGTTAAACCTGATACTTGTAACAATTAACCTACTAGCCGCTAGCTGCAACTTGCTACCTAATACCGCTACCTCGTTACATGCTACCCAACTTATAACTTGAACCCCGCTACAAGTTTCTTCGTCACTTCCAACCTACTACCTATAACTTGCAACCTACTACCTGCAATGTGACACCTGTAGCCTAGAACCTTGAATGTGATAGTTGTAACGATTAACCTGCTACTTGCAACCTGCAAACTGTTACGTACAACCTTAGCCTGCTACTTGCAACCTACAACTTGCTACATTCTACCTACTACCTACGACCTGCAACCTGCTACTTGCTACCTCCTACTTGCAACCTGCTACATGTTGCCTGCCACCTGCCAACCTGCTACCCTACTACCTACAACCTTCTACCAACTACCAATAACCTATAACCTACTAACTGCAAACTACTACTTGCAAACTTCTACTTGCAACCTACAACTCGCTTGCAAACTAGCATGCTACTTGCAACTCGACTGTAACATTTTCTTTACTGCCGCCTGAAACCTTCAACCTTGCTACTTGCCTAACTTGCAACCTGCTATGCACTTTAACTCCTTTGCAACCTACTACCTTTTGCTATCAATACTCAACGTGCAACCTTCAACCATCTACTAGTAACCTGCACCCTACAAACTTAAACTTCAACTTGCTACTTGCAACTTGCTACCTGCTACTTGCAACGTGCAGCTTGCTACATGCTACCTGGTAACTGCAACCTGCAACCTGTTACCTGCTACTTGTTGCCTACCACTTGCAACCTTCTACCTGCAACTTGCTACATGTTACCTGATACCTACGACGTGTAACTTTTGATCTGCTACATGGAACCTGCAACCTGCTTCCTGCAACGTGACACTTGCAACTCGGAACCTTGAACCTGATACATGTAACGATTAAACCGCTACCCTACCAACTCGCTACATGTTGCCTTCCACCTGACCAAAAACTCCGTTACTAAACCAGCTACTCCGCTACCTCGCAACTTCTCAACCTGCAACTCTCGCTTGTTACTTCTAACGTGACACCCCGTAACTCGAAACCTTGACTTGAACATGAACAGAACCGGGAGTTGGAGGTAGGCAAGCTGCCACAACCTCGAACAGGAGCTAGGATCTTTCAAAACGTGGAATCGCTACCCGCAACCTCAACTTTGTAACCTACTACACTGCGACTTGCATCTTTCTACATGCAACATGTTGCCATCTTGCTACACTGTAACCTCGAACCAGCATGTAGAACTTACCATGCTACCTCCTGACCCGCTACCTCAAGTTGCGACAACTATGTCTAAGTCGAAACTACAACTTGATGCTATCCGACTACCGGCTACCTAGAACCAACTACATGCGACGTGAAACCTCAACCACTGCTTTACTTACTATGTGAACTGCTACACTCTACATGCTTCTGCGTTTGTAACATGCTACCTAATACAGGACCTTACTGGAATCTATAACCTCCTACCTTCTACCTGCAACTTGTTACTCGCTACGTGCAACACAACCTACTACCTGCTACCTCCGAGCTGCAACATGAACAGGACACGTTGAAGGTTGGAGGTAGCAAGTAGCAGGTCGAAGGTAGGAGGTAGTAGGTTGCGTTACACGTGGAAAGTAGTAGGTTGTAGGTTGCAGGTAGCAAGTAGTAGGTAACTTGTTGCAGATTGCAGGTTCCAGGTTGTAAGGCTCTAGTAGCGGGTAGCAGGTTCTACATAGAAGGTTGCAGATAGCAAGTATCAGGTAGAAGGTAGCAGGTAGGAGATTGTAGGTTGCAGATAGTAGGTAGCTGGTTGGAGGTTGCAGATTACAGGTTCTAAGTTGGAGGTTGCAAGTAGCAAGTAGAAGGTCGTAGGTTGGAGGTAGCAGGTAGCTATCCCAAGTTGTAGGTTGTAGGTTGTAGATGGAAGGTAGTAACGACGGGTTAACTTGCGGGTAGCAAGTTCCAGGTTTGCATGTTGCTAGTAGCGAGGAAGCGGAGTTGAGGTTGTAGTTAGTAGGTGGCGAGTAGTAGGTTTGTAGGTTCTTGAATAGTAAGTTGCGGGTCGCCGGTCACGCGGATACGGGTTCGGGTGGTAGGCTTGCAAGTTGTTGATTGCGGGTAGAAGGTTGCAGGTGGCAAGTTGAGGTCGGCGTAATAGATGCGAGATAGTAGATTCCAGTTGAAGGGTCCTAACGAGGTAGTAGGTGGTTGAGCGACAAGTTGCAGGTAGTGCAACTTCCAAGTGGTAGGTTGTCAGGTAGTAGGTAAGAGGTTGGACTTCCAGGTGGTAGGTTACGTGGTAGCATAGGTAGCAGTTGATGGAGTTGCGGGTTCTAGGTTGAAGGTAGAAAGTAGCAGCTTGTGGGTTCCATTCCATGTAGTAGCAAGTAGGAAGTTGCGGGTTGTAGAGTTGCAAGTAGCAAGGTTGTAGGGCGGCAAGTTGCGGCTAGCACGTAGTAGATAGCGGGTTACGGGTTGCGGGTAGTTGCAAGTTGTAGGTCACAGTAGCGAGGATGGAGGTTGTACGTTGCAAGTTGTGGGTTGAGGTTACGAGGTAGCGGTAGCGGGTAGCGATTTTGTTAAAGGTTCGAAGCGGCGGTTGCAAGGAGGCAGAGTATCGGGTTGTGCGTAGTAGGTCGCTAGTAGCGGGTAGGAGATTGCGAGGTTGCAAGTTGAGGTTGCAGAGGGCAGTACAGTAGCGGAGTTGAGGTTGCACATAACAAGTACCAAGTAGCAGGTTGCAGATTGTAGGTTCCAAGTTGGAGGTTGCATGTTGCCGGTAAGAGGTTGCATGTAGCAGATAGCATGTTGTTGTAGCATGGAGTAGGTTGCAGGTCGAAGGTAGCAAGCAACATGTAGAAGGTTGCGGTAGTTGCGGGTTGCGGTGGAGTAGCGAGGTTGAAGGTCAGCGTAGATTGCAGATTGGGACTTTGCGGGGTGCAAGATAGGATGTAGCACGTTACAAGTATCGGGTTCAGAGGATTCTGATTTGAGGTACGTTGGAGGTAACAGGTGCAGGTAGCCAGTAGTAGGGTTCATGGTTCAGGGTTAGAGGTTGGAAGTTGAAGGTAGCAAGTAGTAGGTTGCAGATTGCAGGTTCAGGGTTGCAGGTAGCAGGTTAAAGGTCGCAGGTCACAGGTAGCAGGTACCATGTATTGCAAGTTGCAGGGTTGAGGTCGTAGGTAGTAGGTTGCAAATTGCAGGTTACAAGTCGTAAGTTGAAAGTTGATGGGGGTTCGAGGTTGTAGGTAGCACGGTTGCGGTTATAGGTTCCGTAAGTTCCAAGTTAGGCCGTAGCATGCCGCAAGTTGTAGGTAGCAGGTGGGAGGTTGTAGGTTGCATGTAGCGGGTAGCATGTTGCAGGTTGCAGGAAGGAGGTAGCAGGCTGCATGTCGTAAGTAGGAGGTTGCAAGTCGAAAGTAGTAGGTTGCAGGTTGCAGGTCGCAGGCTGCTGGTTGCAGGTTGCAGGTAGCAGGTAGTAGGTTGGAAGTCGCAGGTAACAGGTCGCAGGTAGCAAGTTGCAGGTTGCACGTAGCAGGTTAAGGTTGGAGGTAGGAGGTACCAGGTTGTAGTTACTAGGTTGCAGGTTGCAGGTTGCATGTTGCAGGTTACATATTACAAGTATCAGGTTCAAGGTTCGGAGTTGCAGGTGTCACGTTGTAGGTTGGTGGTAGCAAGTCGTAGGTAGCAGCGTGCAAATTCCAGGTAATAGGTTGCAGGTTGAGGTTGCAGGTAGCAAGTTGCAGACAGGTTTTGGTTGAAGCAAACAACTACATGTATCCTGAGGCTCGTGTTGCCGGGTGCACGTTCAAGTAGTAAGTTGCAAGGTTGAGGTTGTAGGTTGCAGCTCCCTACAACTTGGAATCTTGCGTGATATTTGTAACAATTTTCAACGTGCTACTTGTAACCGTACCACCAACACGAACAACGCAAATTGCTAAGTGCTACTTGCTACTGCGGACATGCAATGTGCAGACCTTCTACCTCCTACAAAGCTAAGCAACCTGTATCAGCTTTGCTACATGTTTCTACTACATGCGACCTGAACCTACAACTTGCCACCTACTACTTACCTTTCGTCCTTGCAATATGACACCAATGAACTTGGAACTTTAAACCGATGTTTGTAACTTCTTAACCGCGCAACCTGCTACATGCCGCCTTCTTCTTGCCAACAACCATGACTTCAATTGCAACCCGCGACTGCCACTCGCAACGCTACCTTATACCTTCTACCTACTACTGCTACTTGCAACCTATAACATCGTTACTGTGACATGCTTCTAGCACCTGCAACATACTACCTACAGCTTGTAACCTCAATCGGCAATGTGACACCTCACAAACTTCCAACTTTGATCAGATAGTTGTAACGATTAACACCGCTAGAAACCAACTTGCAATTTGCAACTTACTAGTCGCTACTTGCTACGCAATTTCGCTAGCCCGCTACTAATACCAAGCAACCAACAACTGGAACATTCAACACGCTACATGCTTGCCACCCGCAAAAAGCTACCGACAACTTTGTAATGTCTAGCCTAGTAGTGACACTTGCAACCTCCTATCTAATACTTGACAACGATTTTCTTTAGCTGCAACTCTTGAATCGGATATTCTCAACGATGTGTAACCTCAATCTTGCTACCTACCTCAAGCAATCACTGCGACACTGCCTACCGCAACTTTTTACCTGCTCACGCTGCTAGCTACCTACAACTTGCAACTTGCTACTTGCAATGTGGCACCTGTAACTCAGAACCCTGAATATAATATAATATTTGTAACGATTAACCTGCTACTTGCAACCTACAACCCGTTACTCGCTACCTGCTACCTGCAACCTGGAACCTTCAATCTGCAACCTAAAAACTAGTACCTACAACTAGTACCTGCAATGTAACGATTAACTTGCTACCTACAACCTGCTACCTGCGAACTGCTACTTGCTACTTGAAATCTCAACTTCTACCTCGCAACCCTGTTACTACTTCTACTTGCAACCTCTAGCAACCTACAACCTACTACAAGCCTCGGTACCTGCAACTCTGCTACCCGCAACTACTTGTCGACCTTCAATTTGCAACCTCAACTTGTTTCCTGCTACCTGCTACCTACAGCCTGCAACTTGCAACCTGCTCCCTGCAACTCAAAACCTTGAACCAGATACTTGTAACGATTAAAATGCTATTTGCTACTTGCAACCTGCTACATGCTACATGTTGCCTTCTACCTACAACCAGCAACATGCAACCTGCTACTTGCGAACCTACTACCTACTACCGCAACTGCTAGCATTTCGCAATCACGAAACCTACGCAACGCTACCCGCTACCCGGAACCTCGAACATGAACCTTCTACCCCGCATCACTGACACTTGCAACTTAGGAACCGCTCGAATGTGACACCGAGAACTTGTAACATTAAACCTGATACTTGTAACAATTAACCTACTAGCCGCTAGCTGCAACTTGCTACCTAATACCTGCTACCTTCTACCTGCTACCTGCTACATGCTACTTGCAACCTGCTACAAGCTTCCTGTCACTTGCAACCTGCTACCTACTACCTGGAACCTATAACCTCCTACCTTTTACCTGCAACTTGTTACTTGCTACGTGCAACACAACCTGTTACCTGCTATCGCCGAGTTGCAACATGAACAGGACACGTTGAAGGTTGGAGGTAGCAAGTAGCAGGTCGAAGGTAGGAGGTAGGAGGTAGCAGGTTGCGTTGCACGTGGAAGGTAGTAGGTAGTAGATCACAGGTTGGAGGTTGCAGGTAGCAGCGAGCAGGTTGCGAGACGGAGGTAGCTGGTAGCATGTAGAAGGTTGCAAGAAGCAGGTATCAGGTTGCAGGTCGCAGGGTGCAAGTTGATGTTGCAGGTAGATGGTGGCAGGTTGGAGGTAGCAGGGTGTAGGTGGCAGGTTGGAGGTAGAAGGTAGCACATTGCAGGTAACAGTTCATAGGTTACAAGTATCAGATTCTAGGTTCTGAGTTGCAGGTGTCACTTTGATACTTGCAGTAGTAGGTGGTAGGTTGCGGGTAACAAGTTAGTATCACTTGCAACCCGCAACCTAGTAAAAAGTTCAACGGTAGCAAGTAGCAATGACAGTTGTAGGTGGCAGGTGTCACGTTACTTGCAACCTGCAAACTGTTACCTACAACCTTAGCCTGCTACTTGCAACCTACAACTTGCTACATTCTACCTACTACCTACGACCTGCAACCTGCTACTTCCTACCTCCTACTTGCAACCTACAACCTGCTACATGCTGCCTGCCACCTGCAACCTACTACCAGCAACGTGACACTTGCAACTCAGGATCTTGAATCTGATACTTGTAACTATAAACACCCATTTATGTCCGACGCTCCTCTTTTTTAATTTAATGAAGTGAGTAAATAGTAAATTAACCAAAAAACCATAATTTAAATAAACGATAAAGACAAAAAGGAAAGAGAACAAAAAAGGGGGGATTCAAAAAGAGAAAAAACAAATAATAATAAAAGTAAACAAAATCGAATGACTTGGAAAAGTTAAGACCTAGAAATGAAAAATAAATCAAAAACCATGGAAATTAAAAATTTGAAAAAAAAATCAAAAGAAAAAAATATATAAAAATGTCAAAATAAAAAATAATAAAAAAATATAAACCAAAAGTAACAAGAAAAATAATAAAAGAAAATTTGAAACAAAAAACTAATAACACTAAAAAATAAAGAGAAGAAACAAAAAAGAAAAGCAAAATTTAACAAAAAGGAAATGAAAGCAAAAATAAATAAGGAAAAAATGAAAAATAAAACAAATGAAAAATATATATATATAATAGAAAATAAAAAAAAGCATAAAAGTAAAATAAATCAAAAGAAAAAAAAAAGGAAAAACAAAACTGAAAATTAAAACAAAGATTGAAAAAAAGAGGGAAAAGGTTTTTGAAAAATTCCCTAAAAATTAGAAAGAAGAAAACTTTGGAGGGGGATTTTCCTTTTTTCAGAGGAGGGGTTCGGACAGTGAGGACATCTCTCTGGTTCTCGTTTTTTGGGGGAAAAGGCCAGCTCAAGAAGAAGGAATGAAAGCAAAGAAAATGAGGCGATTCTCCCTTCTGTTCTCTCTCGGTTATCTCGGTTCAGGAGGAAATTAACATCCCAACTGCAACAACAACCATCCAGGTTAGGTTCCTTCTGCGTCATCTTTCCCCTTTTTCACTAAAATTTCTCGCTAGACATTCGTCTTGTTTCTGTAAATGCAATTTACATAGATAGTGTATGAGAATGAGATTTGCTTGTCACGGTGATGAAAATCTGGAGGAATCAACCTCTTTGAGTTGCTCTGTTATGCACTAGTTTTCATTAAATCGTGATCTATAAGACCTTAGCTAGACGGAAGGCAAGGCGAGTATCTAGGCTTATCTTAGAGTCGCGTAATCAGGATCTCCATTTGCAAACGCGCCTTCTAAAGATACAACATCCAACGTATAGAGTATGTCGTTCGTTAGCAAGACGAACATCTCTGGTGGTGTAGTTTCAACCATTCAGAAATTGGAAAGCGGTTTGGGAATGCCTGGATGCAGAACCTGGTTCTGTTGGAATAGGATCCTTGACATTGAAATTCTTTGTACAAGTAACACTGGGAAACCAGTCGCATGAGCTTAGCAGTTTGGCTAGGAGAAGGCCACTGATCCCATGGCACCAATTGAACAAAGACAGGACCAGGGGAGGCATTGAATGAAGATCTGAATTCTGTTTGTCTCAGGACGACTCCCTTATGCTATAGCAGGGGCTCGGATTCATGATGAGTGCATGAAATTCATGAGTAATCAGTGTGGAAACAAGGGTTACACCTGAGATTGCGTCCCTATTCATACTTGACATAAATCACTGAGTATAATTTGAGTATAAGTTGGGCACGACACCAAGAAAATCATGTAGCAAAACCCATGTTCAAAAGGGAAGCCAACTACCACAAATGCTCATCAAGGTTAAAAAAGATGGGTGATGGGCTACCCATGGCTAGAGATAAAGAAACTTCCAGACCATGAACTCTAATCAGCACATCGACTAACGAGAACAGATCCCATGCAGCATGCAAACCATAGTTTCATGCCAAAGCATGCTTTAAAATTTATTTGAAGTGTTAAAATGCATAACCAAGGGAATGGCCTGGTGGTTGAGGGGGCACTATTGGATTCTCCATGGGCTGGGTTCGAGCCCCCACATGCCCTATTTTGTCAACAAATCTCCCTTTCCTATCACACGCCCCTCACATGCCAACCCACCAAGCCACTCCCAAGCCAAATGAGCCACAAGCCATGCAAAGCCCATGTAAATTCCAGAAATTACAAATGGACCCAAAAACTCTCCAAAATCACAAATCAGTCCCTGAACATCTAGAAATTACAGTTTGGCCCTTAGACTTCTAGGAATTGCAGTTTGGCTCCCCAGTTTCCAAAAATTATAGTTTGACCCCTAAACTTCCCGAAAGTCCGCTTACGCCCCGCACACCTCCAATAGTTACAAATCAAAAGAACTCTTTCTAAAAATCATTTTTGCATTACTTAATCTCACGCAATGGGCCCTAAAGACGAATTCTAAAAATCATTTTTGCATTACTTAATCTCACGCAATGGGCCCTAAAGACGAATTGGTAGCTTTTTCTGTGGTTCGTTGTTTAGAGGTCCGTATGGGTCCAAGTGCAGCCGTAGTTATCTTGGGCCCTGTGCATATGTGGATTGGGGATTGCCCTTCCCTTTTGAAACAAAATAAAAATCTCATTTTGCATTCCTTAATCTCACGCGACGAGCTCTAAAAATGAACTGGTAGCTTTTTCTGTTGTTCGTTATTTAGATATTTGTATGGGTCCAAGTGCAACCGTAGTTGTCTTGGGCCCTGTGCATATGTGGATTGGGGATTGCCCTTCCCTTTTTCAATTAAATAAAAATCTTATTATGCATTCCTCAATCTCTCGCGACGAGCTCAAAAAACGAACTGGTAGCTTTTTCTGTTGTTCGCTGTTTAGAGATTTGTATAGGTCCAAGTGCAGCTGTAGTTGTCTTGAGCCCTGTGCATATGTGGATTGGGGATTGCCCTTCCCTTTTGAAACAAAAAAAAATGTCGTTTTGCATTCCTTAATCTCACGCGATGAGCTCTAAAAACGGACTGGTAGCTTTTCCTGTTGTTCGCTGTTTAGAGATTCGTATGGGTCCAAGTGCAGCCGTAGTTTTCTTGGGCCCTGTGCATAGGTGGATTGGGATTGCACCCTTAAAATGTTTTCAAAAAATACAACAATGCATTCTCTTTTCAATTCAAACACCTTTCGAAGGTCAAGCCTTCAACTCAAACCAGAACTACGTAAGCCTTGAGTTTCCCGTTGCACCGGGGAATACATAGGAGCAGGATCAAGTCCTGTCAGGCTAACCTCCATTAAGATATTTATTTCACATTAACTAAAGGGATCAAAACAGTTTTCAAAAATTACACGCTCAGTTTAAAGGGTACCGTTATTTGGAACGGGCGAGTGGGGTGCCTTAACACCTTCCCACTCGTAACCGACTCCTAAACTTCAAATATCATCCTCAAGTTAGGGTTTTTCCAAATCTTTTTCCCTTAAATAAAAATTTGGTGGCGACTCCACATAAAAACAATAAATTCATTTTAAAAATTTTAGCGAGTTCGTCGTCTCGTCGGATATACGGTTGCGACGGATGGCGACTCCACTAGGGACTTTAGAGAGTCAAGCCCAGTCTAATTGAGTGTGCATTATATTTATCCCTTCCCATTTATTTGTATGATTTACTTGTTTATTTGTCTATCTGTATATTTATTTGTTTGTTTATTCTCTGTATAACCCTAGGATAGACAAACAATAAATTGCTATATATATATATACTTGCTATGATTTCCCCAATTGCAGGTATCCCAATAATTTGTGTGCCCTCCACACATCCCATGTATATGCATTCATATCACGAAGTGGGGCCCTATACCCGGTCTGAGTGTAGCCTAGGAATAGAGGGATCTAGTGGTGTCACTTTGGGGCTTACGTCTTGTTTGACTATCACGAAAATCCCAGCTAGAGTGCGTCCTATTTGTAATGCCCTACAACTGGTAGCTTTTTCTGCTGTTGTGGCAAGCATTGCAGACTAGAACTTGGCTCTAGTGACTTCTTACACCAGGATTACTGACCACCTTATGAGAGGTTCATATACTAAAGGCCATAGATCCTTAGGATAGGTAACCCACATAAGAAATAAGAAGGGCACACACACACCCCTTTCAAGATACAAGGTTCACCACTCATAGGCACTTATTTGAACCAAACCATCCGAAGTAGCAAAAGGAAGTTGAAAGCTAAAATTGGGGAGATACAAAAATTAAAAACCAAAATCAAATAAAAGTATGAAATCAAGATAAAAATCAAGAAAATCAAAATAGAAGGAGAAAATTTCTAGGAAACACTAGAAAAATACTTTTGAAAATATTGAAAATATAAAAAGATTCAAAAGAAAACTTAAAGAATGTTTTAGAAATTAGGAAAAATTATGAAAAATATTTTTGAAAGTATGGAAAATAAGAAAGGATGAAATTCAAAAGAAATTCCAAAGAAAGGTTTGTTAGGGAAATTTTAGCAAAGTTTTTTTCCAAACAAAACCAAAGGTCTTTTTAGCAAAATAAAAATACTAAATTCATAAAATCAAAGGCAAATAAAGTAAATTACTCAATTCTTCTCAAAATGTTCAAATCTTCATTTATTTTTGCATAGCATGCATGCATTCATTCATAAATTTATCATCAAAAAAGAAAGATTTCAAAAATCATTCCACGCATTCTTCATTGCATTAACACTTTATCAGTCATGATTTTTTGCATTCAAATTATTTCTCAAAATTAATTTTTAACTTTAACAAAAAAATTAGAGAAAGACAACTTCCTCGACATCCTTATAGGACCCGATCACAGTCAGGAGTCATGGATGAGCTGGAAAGGCAAAATGAGGAGTTGAGAAACGAAGTCGAACTGATGGCCAAACTGATGGAGGCCCTCCAACAATCTAAACAAAAGGAGGCAAGGAAATCCCTTCCTGGAGAACCAACGGACCCGTCATATCCTCCTGGTTTCAATCCATAAAACCTTTCACCATTAGCCATGCCTCTACCAACCGAAGGGGTTCGCTATGGGCCTCCTCATGGGCATGCACACACACTAACCCAAACACAAGCCCAAACACAAACCCAAACACATAACCTACCTCCAAACACCGCTCCACAAGGTTACCAAACAGCTGTTAGGGGAGCGCATCGTATGTTCACCCAAGGGCCTCACCCTATATACATACCATCCTCTCAACTTCACCACATGCCCGAGGAATACCCAAGCCATCCTTTTAAGGAGGATACAGAAAAGTGGAAGGGTCTAGAGGAAAGGATCAAGACAATCGAGGGAAGTGCTTATGAAGCTAGAGACGCAGGCGATTTGTGCCTGGTTCCCGATGTGGTCATCCCTCCAAAATTTAAGGTTCCTAAATTTGAAAAATATCAAGGAACTAGCTGTCCAAAGAGCCACTTGGCCATGTAATGTAGGAAGATGTCTCCCTGTATGCACAACGATAAGCTACTTGTCCATTTCTTTCAAGACAGCTTAATTGGAGCAACTGCTAACTGGTACACTCAGCTAGAGCGGGCACACATCCGTTCATGGAAGGACCTAGCTGAGGCCTTTCTGAAACAGTACCAATACAACGTAGAGATGGCCCCGGACAGAACTCAGCTCCAAAATATGGCCAAGAAGGGAGAAGAGACCTTCAAGCAGTATGCTCAAAGATGGAGGGAGTTAGCTGCTCAAGTACAACCTCCATTATCTGAGAAGGAGCTGGTCAGCATGTTCCTCGACACACTCCAGAATCCTTTCTATGACAAGATGATTGGCAGTGTAACTTCCAGCTTCTCCGATGTCGTCATCATTGGAGAAAGGATCGAAGGCGGCATGCGCCGTGGAAGGATTGCGCAAAATCCTACAGGGGAAGTCAACGCTTCCAATGGATCTGGGAAGAAGAAGATAGGCGAGACCTGCAACGTGGCTTCTAGTCAAGGCCTGTACACTCCTCAAGTGGCACCTTATGGTCCAGTTGGTTACCAATCACCACCATATACACCCTACGTACCATATCCTTACATTGCCAACACGTACCAAACACCATACCCTCCTACTTACAACTATCCGACATAAGTCCGACCACCAACACCATATACGGCCCAAACACAAGCCATGAGCCTAAATTCCAACCAAAGCCAGAAAAAGGAGAAGAAGCCTGTACAGTTCGACCCTATTCCGATCTCATTCACCAAGCTGCTACCGCGCTTGACTCAAAACTCGTTGGTCACTCCTTATCCTCTGAAGCCTCAAGAACCACCATATCCTAAATGGTATGATGCAAACGCCAGATGCGATTACGATGCAGGATTCATTTATCATCCCACGAAGGATTGCCTAGCATTGAAACGAAAGGTACAAAGCCTAATCGATGCGAAATGGCTGGATTTTGGGAGGCTTGCTCTTAATACAGAGAACAATCCATTACCGAATCACGAGAGCCCGTCGACCAGCTGAAAGAGATGGGAGTGGCATAATAGGTCACCTTCTACAAGTTGAGACTGAGGATATTCATCCAGAAATTGTCGTACTTTTCAAAGTCAATCTTTGTAAATAAATCTTAATGAATAATACAAAATTACATTTTTCATGTTTCTCAAGCATGTGCCTCACATTGTTGACTTTACTTTTAAAATTTACCATTCGTTTTCATCATACAACCCGTTTTTTTCCTAAACAAATAAATACCTATCGGTGACAATGCAAGTGCTGTAATAAATAATTTTGAATGTTGATTAATCAAACTCAAAGAAAGGCCTAATGAGGGAGCAGGATAAGAAAAGTCTAACCAGGGATTCCCCAAATCACCATGCATTCAATATCTAGTCTAACAAAAAGCAATAAATATCCCGCTAGAATCAAGTTCAAATCTAGGCAAAATTTAGGGATGCAAGATAAGATCCGCTGAATTGGAAGCCAAATGACCCCGGCAAAGTCGATGTCTGACTACACAAAATTCAAGAAGAAGAAAAACCCGGCTGGATTAAAGCCAACATAATCCAGGAAAAAGTGGGGTTAATGTTCAAAAGATTAAACCGACAAAGGTATGATCAGAAAAGGTCTTGCTGGATTCAAAAAACAATTCAGGAAAAATCAGGATCAAACAAAAGCCCACTAGGTCGACAATCCTCAAAATGACCTAGGAAAAAGTTAGGACACAATCAAATAGAAGGCCCGCTAGGTCAAAAATCCACAAAAACAACCAAGGTAAAAGTTAGGGCATACAAACAGAAGCCCGCTAGGTTGACAATCCTCAAAAACGACCTAGGAAAAAGTTAAGGCAGACAAACAGAAGGCCCGCTAGGTCGAAAATCCACTAAAAATGACCTAGGAAAAAGTTAGGCACAATCCAAATAAAAGGCCCACTAGGTAAACAATCCCCAAAAAATGACCTAGGCAAAAATTAGGGTGCACAATCAAAAGCCCGCTAGGTTGAAAACCCGCAAGGGCGACCTAGGCAAAAGTTCGGGAAAAACGAAAGACCTGCTGGGTTGAAAACTCAAAGGAATAACCCAGGAAAAAGTTAAGGTCAATCCAGGAATCCCAGGACAATCTAACATTCCTACACCTCATATTATCCTAAAACTGGGGCAAAATGTTTCCATTTCTCAAGTTTGATTAATTTGATAATCAAGATTATGAAAAGCAGCGCTGTAATTTTTCATCAAAAGGTGCCATTTGGGCAATCGAACCCACATCTTTTGTCATCATCCTTTTAAGTACAGTACCTCAAACGTCTTTTGCAAAACCCTTTATTCCTTTCCATTGACTACCCAAAACCCACTTGCACATCTCAATAATGCACATGCCAAAAAGAAATGTGAAAAATATAAAAATAAAAAAGATTGATTTTGGAAAGTCATGAAAATCGGATGAGTCCTCAATCATCGCAACACGGTATGACTGCTTCCTAAAAATCATCCTTCTGTCAGACATAACGCCACCAAGACAAAAGGAGTGTGTCTTATTTAATCGTGCTGACCATTGATGGGTCTCAAAGATCCTGGAAAAGAAGGTTCTGACATTGACCAAGAAGCCAAGCGATAGAGTCAATCTAGCTCGCCCTGATTCTTGATTCCTCCTTTCACACCAACTATAAGGTTGTTGAGAAAGGGCGTGTCAAAAAAAATCAATCAAAAATCAAGAGAAACAAAAAGGTTTGCACCATTTCATGGTTTGCCTTCATCTCACAGCATCTGTTTCATCAAATAATTATTTCAAGCATCAAAATAAGAACACCGCATCATTTTTGCATTTATTCAAGCATCACAAATACCGCATTCTTTTCATTCATTCAAACAGCACATAAGCATCTTTTTATCTAAACATTGCACAACCCATTTTTCAAAACTAATTAAGACATGGGCAAAATTGCCCGAATCAGTCATAATTAAAAGATTCCAATTTGAGGTCACCCTCAAATTCTGAACCAAAAGTCAAACTAGGGCAAATGCTTGCCCACAAAAATTCAATTTGGGGTCATCCTCAAATTCTGAGTCTAGCTCAAACTGGGGAGAATGCTTGCCCACACAAAAATTCAACTTGAGGTCATCCTCAAATTTTGAGTCAAGCTCAAACTGGGGCAAATGCTTGCCCATAAAAATACAATTTGAGGTCATCCTCAAATTTTGAGTCAAAGTCAAACTGGGGCAAACACTTGCACACAAATACAATTTGGGGTCATCCTCAAAATCTGAGTCAAGCTCAAACTGGGGAGAACGTTTGCCCAAGGAAGATTAAATTTCAAGAACAAACTGGGGCAAACGCTTTGCCCAAAATCTCCTCAAGTTAAGGCATTCCTCGATTGCCAAAAACCTTCCAAACTGCGACAAAATGTTAGCCCAACGTTCCTTCAAATATCAAGAAGTTTCCAAACTGGGGAAAAATTGTTGCCCAAGTTTCTTCAATAGAATAATCAACAAGTGCTTAAAAACCTTCAAGTTCAAGGTAGAATAAGCTACTTGTTTTAATTCGAGAAAAACACATTTTTCAAAATGAATTTGTTCGGGAAAGCTGATGAAGAAGTCCATATTCCCTCCTCACGTGCCTTCCCAAGACACATCAGATTATTTTCCAAACCTGTCCTGACAGGTTGTTCTCTCTCCTGCATTAACAGGCTGTCATTTTATTTACCACCCCTGTCTGAACAAGCATCTATCTTCCTTCTGTCCTATCAACAACAGGACCATTACATCTAACCTGTCCTAACAGGACATTGTTCACTCTCCTTTGCCTGTCTCAACAGGCTTTCATCTTTCCTTTCGCCTGCCTAGCAGGTTTGCATTTCTTGTCAACAACAGGAATCCGTCTATGTTTATCCTATCCTAACAGGTGTCTCATTCCATCTTGTCAACAACAGGGCCATTACATTTAACCTGTCCAAACAAGACATTGCTCATTTTCCTCTGCCTGTCCCAACAGGTTTTCGCCTTTTTCTTTTTCGCTTGTCTAGCAGGCTTGCTTTTTTTTTTCTGTCAACAACAGGAGCTCTTCTACATAGTTTAGTCCTTGTCATTCATTTCGCCTGTCGTCACAGTTTCTTTTCATGTCCCTTTGCTTGTCTTAACGAGCATCTTGCCTCCATCCCGTCAACAATAGGTCTTTTACATTTTGGCTAGTCTAAACAGGTCATTAGTCATTTTCCTTTGCCTGTCTAGCGGGCTCACATTTTTTCTGTCAACAACAGGACCCTATCCGCATTTCACCTGTCTTAACAGGTCATTTTATTTACATCTTTCCTGTCAACAACAGGATCTTTTTGTTTCGCCTATCTCAACAGGATCTTTTTGTTTCGCCTATCTCAAAAGGATCTTTTGTTCTCTTTGCTTGTCGAGCAGGCTTTCATTTCTCCTGTCAACAACAGGGTCTTTTTGTTTTTACCTGTCTTAACAGACTTTCATCGTTCTCTTTGTCTGTCAAGCAGGTTTGCATTTATCCTGGCAACAGCAGAATTTCATTTACATCATTCCTGTCAACAACAGGATCTTTTGTTCTCTTTGCCTGTCAAGCAGGTTTGCATTTATCCTAGCAATAGCAAGATTTCATTTGCATTTATCCAGTATGAATGGGACCTCATTTTGTATTCTCTGTCAACAATGGACTTCAAGCATGTTTAATTTTAAATTGTCTTAACGAGGTTTACATTTATCCTGCAATGCAAGATTTCCATTGAGAATTCTTCCAGATAACAACAGGACTCGTATATGCATTCTCCTGTCAACAACAGGACTTCAAGCATATTTAATTTATGTCTACTTGTCAAGCAAGTTTGCATTTATCCTAGCAACAATAGGATTTCATCTGCATTCTTCCTGGCAACAGCGGGACCTCATATGCATTCTCCTGTCAACAACAGGACTTCAAGCATGTTTAATTTCTGTCCACCTGTCAAGCAGGTTTGCATTTATCCTGGCAACAACAGATTTCATCTGCATTCTTCCCGGGAACAGCGGGACTCATATGCATTCTCCTATCAACAACAGGACTTCAAGCATGTTTCATTTTTGTCTACGTGTCAAGCAGGTTGGCATTTATCCTGGCAACAACAGGATTTCATTTGCATTCTTCCCCGGCAACAACGGACCTCATTTTCATTTATCCTATAACAACAGGACTGCAAGCATGTTTAATTTCTGTCCGTCTGTCAAGCAGGTTTGCCTTGATCCTGGCAACCAGGTACTAGTAACCTACAACCTACTAACTACAAACTACTACTTGCAAACTTCTACTTGCAACCTCAACTTGCTACCTGCTACTTGCAACCTGCAACTTGCTACATGCTACCTGGTAACTGCAACCTGCAACCTGTTACCTACTACTTGCTACCTACCACTTGCAACCTACTACCTGCTTGGTACCTGCAACCTTCTACCTGCAACTTGCTAAATGCTACCTGATACCTGCGACGTGTAACTTGTGATCTGCTACATGGAACCTGCAACCTACTTCCTGCAACGTGACACTCAACCCTAACTAACCAAGGCATGTAATGGCTAACCCATACCACATAACTCAATACATGTTTCCTTCCATCTTCGCATTAGCAAATCTATCACTAGAATCATGCACCAGCAACTGATAGGTGCAAAATCATTGCTCAGAATCGCAATCAAAACAAATAACCTGAGCATTTCTAACGTGTAACCTTCATTCGTTATCCCGTAACCTGTTAGATGTCGTCGCCCCCTAAAAACCAAAGTTAGAAGATGCAACCCGCAACCGTTACGTGCAACCTCAACCCTGCTACATGCAACCCAGACTCGGCATCTTTCATGCAACAACATGTTAACTGCTACCTCAGACCCCAACCCACACTCCGACCGCAACCTTCGCTACATGCTACTCCTTCCTACCTCGCCACCTACAACTTGGATGCTCGACTACTTTTTAACGCCTAGAACCAACTCGTTTTCGTGAAACCTCGACGACTCACAAGCGCCTACAACCCTCTTTATCTCCCGTTGGAACCATCTGCTTTGCCTTGCTCGTGATGCGCTCTGTTCTCGCGCTTTACCGCTGCAGCGGCTGTACGCTGTGCACTGCGCGGCTTGTTGCTTGCTGCCGCTGTGCGCTTTGCTACCTTTGTGGTACCGCGCAGAGCGGACGTTGAAGGTTGGAGAGTGTAAATATGATGAAAAAGCTCGAAGGTAATAAAATAATGATGTGGAAGAGTGGCGAGGGTTGCGAATCTGCGAGTATGGGGTGCGAGTGGCGGTGAATCCGCGAGGTTAAATTTAGGGCCGCACCGCAACTTTGAAAATTGCGGGGCCGGTGTAGTGCGTGTGAAAGTTGCGAGTCACGGTCGCAGTTGATGTTGCGGGTAGATGGTGGCGGGTTAAATGGTGCGGTGGCGAGGTTGGAGTAGCGGTGAAGTATGTACACGTGCGAGTAGTAGTTCATGGAGTTACAAAGTATCGGGATTCCAGGTCGAGTTCACGAGTGTCACTATGGTGGGTGTAGTAGGTTGTAACGAGTTGAGATGAAAAGCGAAGATATGTATTCATGGAATTGTAGCAGGTTACCAGGTTTCAAAACTGATAGCGGTGTGAGTTATTACATAAAAGATTCGCGAGTAGTGATAGTGATGATTCTGATTACAGTTCTGGCTGGGGATTGCAAGTATGGCATGGTAGTAGAAAGATCCAGCGAGTTGGAGGTAGTAGGTAGCGACTCTGGTATTATCAAGTAGTGAATTCTTTGGTTGCAGATTTATGTAGGTAATGCTTGAGGGGAGTGCTGGTATTGAGGCGGTATCTATAAGAAAAGGGACGTAAATTAGCGGTACTGATACTAAGTATGGCGGTGGTGATCAGGGAATGTAGCGTCAAAACATGAGTTATGGTGCGGTCGCGATGGAAGTAAACAACGTAGTGATTCTTCAGTGATGAGTGAAGAGTTGGAGGTAACATGTAGTGGTAGCATGTTGAAGCGATTCTGCGAGTAAGCTATTATGATGTGATATAAAGTAATAGCTGCTGCAGTTCAGATAAATGTGTGACTATATGATCAATGTCATAGCGAGTTAGCAAGTACCTCTGAAGTTAAGGTAATGCAAATTTTAACGATCAATATGTGAGATAAATTCGTCAATGATAGTAATGCTAAACGATTCTGAAATTCTAATAATAAGCTAATGCAAGAATAGTCTGTGAGAAATTCGAGGTTATGATAGTAATGGTAGTAGGTTATAATAGCAGATAGTAAGATTGGAGATTACATGGGAAAAGCAACGCTCGCGAATGTGAATGAGATGCTTAGTGCTTTTAAATGGCCATTACGACTAACAAGTTGCGTTGTAGAAGCAGTTGCATATGTGGCAATTGAGGTAAGCTACGTAATAGGTAGCGGTGTGATTTGATTGAAAGGTTCAAGTTCTATGGCGGTATTTGGTAAGCGGTAATGACGAGATTAGCAGGTAGTAGGTAAGCATTCAGCGGTGGTGGGGTTATCTGCGGTGAATGGTAGCGGAGTATGCTTGTGAGGTTCCAGTTGAAGGTGAAAGGGCGGCTGCTGGAAGCGATAGGATGCATGTCATTGAGTAACAACTGTGTAAATGTAGATTATGGGTTACAAATATGATGGCAATTATGAGGTAAGCAATGTGATGTGAGTGGCTGAAATGGCGAATTTAGAGATCATGTGATGTGAGTATGAGTTATGATTACCGTGATGATGCGGTTGTGGAATTCATATTAATGAGTAGAAAGGAAGCAGCGAGTGCGGTACTGATTACAAGATCGCGTTTATACGTATGATGTAGTAACGAAGGTAGAAGGTGCTGCGATTCTGAAAATTCTGATTCTGCAGTATGAGAGTGAGTTGCGAGAGTGATGAGAGATGCTTAGCACGTTGCGAGTGGCAGGTAGTGGGGAGTTCTGACTAAGGGTACTTGGAGACAAGAGGTTCAGGGGTTGTAGGGTGACGCAGTGTGAGACGGAGTTACAAAGGAGTTGCCTGCTCGTATGAAAGTAGCAGAGATTACAAATTATGAGAGTTCTCGTTATGACATGGGTGCGAAGACACGAGTGCCGGAATGGCGGAGGAAGTTGGAGGTTGGTATGACATGTGAAGGTTGCGAGTTCACAGTTAGTAGCATATAGGACAGGCGTAACGGGTGCGATTTAACCGCGGAGTTAGAATGGTGGTAGCATTACAATGCTCAGAGGGTTCCAAATTCTACGAGAGTTGCGGGTGCCATGGTGGAGGTAACGAGTGCGAGTAGCAAGGAGTAAGTTCATGATTCAGGTTAAGTTGGAAGTTACGGGTACGCGGAGTTACGGGTGCGGAATCACTGATACGAGCACCATGTGTATTACAAGTTGCGGGGATTCGGATGCAGGAAGTGGCCGTTCTGAGTCGGAAGGTTAATTGTGATTCTGGTCGCAAATTCTGGTGAGATTGAGTTATAATAAGTACTTGATGATGATTGATTTAGAGGTTGCAATTATGGCGACATAAAAGTAGGATTCATGATTATGGGTAAAGCAGCCGTGTGAGCACGCAAATGTGGGGTTGCATCATGTGATATATTGATTCGCGAGGAAAGAGTAGCGTGTTGAATTACAGTATTAGGAGATTTAGTGATGTGATCATGTTTATTGAACAACGATGCGAGTATTAGCATTAATAAGTGATTAAATCACTTTGATATATCATGAAGTCTATGAATTCGATTTACACCTGCATGATTAAAGTTAGGTATAGGAGTACAGGTTATGATTACTAATTTACCGTAAATTCTGATTATCATTAATATGCGTCGAAGGAGTTGAGTTATGGGTATCGTTATATGGAGTTGTTATTAGCAGTCATGAGTAACAGCATTAATTGAGTAATATGATTCGAGGTAGCAAGTTAAAGACTATGGGTTTTGAGGAGTTCTGTGATAACCATTACATGTGTAATTTCAGACTCGATGTTAAGTACGTTGCAAGTAATGATTCTGAAGTTGCGGTGCTTGATATGAACGTTGAAGGTCAGTGATGAGTTATAGGAGTAGAGGTGAAGTGGGTTATAGGTTTGGCTCCTTGCAACTGGAATCTTGAACTGATACTTGCTGCTGGTCTTTGCAACTTCTTGTCTTGCCTTCCCACCTACGACTAGCGACTGTATTCTGACGTTCTGACTGCTAGCGCTGAAAGTATTATCCACCTTTCGGAGCATGCAATGCAACACCGCTGCCGACTCATGTTTGCTACGCTACGCTGTATACCTGCTACGGCTGGGACACGCGGCACCGCCACCTACAACTTACCTTTGTCACTTTGGCATGAGCACGGCGACTCGGGTATCGGCGATATTTATGTAGCGATTAACGTTCACGGCTTTGCTACAAGCTTCGCCGACAACAATAAACAACACTAAAATCTGTAGCCTACTAAACATTTACTACCTAAAGCTGCTGCCTACCTTCTACCTTCTACCTCTTGCTGCTACGGCCTATAAGCTTCTGCGACACGTGATATACATTTGCGGTATGCGTTTACAACCTCCTACGCGACGCTCGTGCAACTCAACCTTTTCTCTTGTCTTTCTCGATACGCAACTTTGCAACGCTCACAGCTACCGGAACCTTGAACTTGATGCTTGCTAGCGATTAAAGCGCTGTTCTTCACTTGCGGCTACTGACATGCCATGTTGCCTTCCTGCAATGGCGACATGCAACTTGACTACTTTACAACCTGCTTCTGCAACCAGCGCGCAGCCTACTGGCTACTACCTTCAATCGCAATATACTTTGCGACTGGTATTACCAACAGCCTTAGCCTGCTGCCTGACCTACGACTTACATTCATGACTGCGGCTTTGCCACTTCACCACCTCTGCTTACTGCCTGTTTGCGCTACATGTTGCCCTTTTTCTGTTTTGCTACATATTTACGCCTCTCGATACTTTGTGTTGCTGCCACCTACAACACGCTGCACCGCGGCGCGACAGCAGAACTGCTAAATACGCGCGCTGAGTGCTGCTCTCTGTTGACCTTGACCAGCTGCCCATTCAGCACCTTAACACATACAGCTCTGATGCTGCAAACAACGCGCTTTCGACGCAGCGGCACGTTACGCAACTGGCGCGCCGCTGACTGCAGCCTCCTGCCGGCTTTCACCTGTATCCTGCTACGCTACCGCGACTGCGCGACACCTTTCTTTCCTGATCTTCAACCGATAGTAACCGCAACCTACTAGCGCGAACTACTCTGGCACTGCTGCCCGCAACCTGCAGCACCGCAGCTGTTTGATGCGAGTAGCAGCCTACAACTTTGTTACCTCTTGCCTCTTTCTGCCTGCCAACTTTACTGACACCGCTGCTGTTTCGCTTCCACTGCGACCTGCACCGCAAGTACTGTGCTACGTCGTGACGATGTAACTTGTGATCTGCTACATGGAACTGCGGCTACCTTTCTGGAGCGGTGTACTGCAACTCAGAGCAGACACGATACATATGGCAGTTAACGTTTCATGACTTGCTACATCGCGCCCGCTTTCACTGACCAACAGCACCGCCGCAGCAGCACCACTAGGTCTGACTGTTGCACATAGCGCAGCGTGACACCTTGGCGATATGCGTGCAGCCTTATGTATCGCCTTTGTAACGTTTGCTGTCTTTGCCTTGCTGAAATCGCGGTCTGCAACCTCGACTCTTCGATCGACCTCATTTATTACCAGCGCCTTGCATCTTTCTACATGCAACATTCTGCCTTTCCCTGACGCAACCTACGCAGCCTGCGACTGCTGTGCACCTCGCGGCCTCCTACGCCACCTACAACGATTACGATCTGCCAGGCTTCACCATGACGGAGTACGACTCGTGCTCGTGGGCTTCGACCTTTACTGCTTTACTGTACCTACAGCTTTGCAGCCTGCTATCACGCGCTCTCTGACGATAGGTGCAGCAGCCTGCTGCACCGGCAACTCGAGCCTTCAGCGGTCGCCGCGTTATGACATACATCTACTAACTTTCTTTGCTCTGATACGCTGCCCCACTAAAAACGGTCGCGACTGCGATACAACAATGCCGACTTCAACTGCTGCTTGCATCTTTCTCCATACGACTTTACAGCACACAGCACATTTACCTCTACTGTCACCTACAACAGTGCATGTTCATTACCACACAACCTAGAACCAAGCTAAGTACTACGTGAAACCTCGACTCACCACCTCTGCTACTGCTTTCTTGACATTCCTAGAACAGCCTACTATATACATAGCTTGGAACCTTCTACACACCACCCACTACCAGCAATCTGCTACACTCTGCTGGCCTGCGACCTGCCTTTTGCTACCTACTACCTAGAACATACATACTGCAGCAAACCTATAACCTCCCTGCATACACCTGTGACTTGTTACTACACGTGCAGCGTAACACAGCCCACTGCTGCCTGGTGCGCAGCATCAGCGGACCGTTGAAGGTTTGGAGGTACAAGTAGCAGGTCGAAGGTAGGAGGTAGGAGGTAGTGGGACTGCGTTGCACATGGAAGGTAGCAGGGCTGCGAAGAATGCGATTCCGTATGCGGTGCCTGGGTTGGGGAGTAGTAGATCACGGTGTTGGAGGTTGCGAAGCAGATGCGGCAGAGTTGCGGGACGGTAGGTGGCAGGTAGCATGTAGCAGGAAGGCTTGCAGTAGCTGCAGGGAATGAGATCATGTAGGTCGAGGTGCAGGAAGGACTGATGTTGCGAGTCGATGGTGGCGAGGTGGAGAGTAGCGAGGCAGTGAGTGGACGGAATTAGGTGTCGAGGTAGCAGGAAGAGTAGCACCGCGTTGAGTCAGTGCATGCATGTACTGAGGGTCACAGGTAATGAGGTGCAGGTAAAGCGCCAGTAGTAGGATGGAGGATTGCAATGCGAGGGTATTGGTTACTGAGCTATAGCGGTGTAGTGGGCACGGCGTTGCAAGTCATAGACAGCTAGCAGCAGATACACCATGTTGCTAAGAGGAGCGAGTGTCGAGGTTGCACGTAGTAGGCAGTGTGTGTTAGGTTGTAGCAATGTATAGTAAGTCAGAGTCAATGAAAGGTATAGTGTGTAGCAGTAGCAGCTATGTTGTTGATTATAGGTAGCAGGTTGCATGTGGCAAGTTGAGGTCGCACGTAATAGGTAGCAAGTAGTAGATTTTAGATTGAAGGTTCCAAATTGCAGGTAGCTGGTAGCAGGCAGCAAGTTGTAGGTAGCAGGTAGCAGCTTCCAGGTGGTAGGTTGCAGGTAGTAGGTGTCGCAACCGTAATTACAACGAGATGACGAACTCGCTAAAAATTTAAAAGAGTTTTCTTTTGATAATGTGGAGTCGCCACCAAATTTTTATTTAAGGGAAAAATATTTGGAAAAAACCCTGACTCGAGGATGAGACTTAGGTTCGGGAGTCGGTTACGAGTGGGGAAGGTGTTAGGCACCCCACTCGCCCGTTCTGAAGAACAGTACCCTTAAATTGAGTGTGTGTGATTTTTGAAAGTGTTTGATCCCTTAATTAATGTAAAAATAAATAACTTGATGGGGGTTAGCCAGACAGGACTTGATCCTGCTCCTACGTATTCCCCGGTGTAATGGAAAACTCAAGGCTTACATAGTTCTGGTTTGTGAAGGCTTGACCTTCAAAGACATTTAAAGGACAAATGGAATTTTGAGGAGGTTTTCATTCTTTGAAGGGACCTTTAGCCCACTCATGCACAAGACCCGAGGCGGCTCCGACAGCACAAGGGCCTATACAGACTGTCAAACGTTGAACAGCAGGTGAACCGCCAGTTCCTCGTTTAGAGCCCATTGCGTGAGACCAAGGATCCCAAAATATTTTGAAAAAGGAATTTTATCTTAAAGAAAAGGGTCAAAAGGAGAATTTATTTTGGTTATTAGACAAAGAGCTTGATTTTTGGAAAGGAAGCAATTTTGTTTGAGATTTGGGGATTTATTAGCAATTAAGGGAAAATTTAGGGGTCATTTTGCAAATAGGAATAATTTAGGGGTCATTTTGCAATTAGGGATAATTTAGGGGCAATTTGGTAATTTTGGGAACTTGAGGGGGCAGTTTGGTGATTTTGGGAACTTGAGGGGCAGTTTGGTAATTTTGGGAACTTAAGGGGCAGTTTGGTAATTTTGGGAACTTGGGGCCAAAGCTGCACATGGTGGGGCCCCTTTCTCCTGTTTGCATGGCTTCCATGGCTTCGTTGGCTCCACAGCTAAGCAGCTTCAATGTGGCTGGGAGGCTTGGACGATGGCTTGGTGGCTAAGATAGCTTGGTAGAGGTGGCTTGGTGGCTTGGACATTTTAAAAAGGGAAAATGGTCCTTGGTGGGTTCAAAGGCAGGTCATGGGGTATGTGAGGGCATATGCCAACCACTAAGCTAATTGCTTAGTTAAGGCTTTGTACTCCACATTCGACTTAAGACAAGGCCTTGGTGGGGGTACGTGATTTGCATGGGTTCTGCATGGGGCATTTTCCTTTTACTCGAGCAAGAACTAAAACCAGATACATCCAACTCCAGCAGCTGTAGGAGTTTCTCTTTGTGGAAGTGCACTTCCAATGTGTTCTAAATGGAGCTGGTTCTTCCTTTCATTCTTGAGGCTCGAAGATCGTCGCTCTTGCATCTGTCTTATGCTCGCTGTGCTCGAGTTAACCTTAGCCTGCACCCTTATGTCGTATATGCAAAGTTAAATCTTCACACCTTTCAGATTCTTAGGTGCTGCCCCTGCTCTGATCATTGATGAAGGCACTTCCAGACCTTTCATGGTCTAACCATGCTACGGATCAGTGATGCAAGGGAGGTCTCATGGAATCGCTCTCTCTTGTGCAACCTGAAGCAGACTACCTTGCAGTTCTTGAGCATAACAGTGGGCATTTAACAGATTTAATGCTAACATTTCAGCAAGGGGAACATCTACAGACACATTTAGCAGAAAAGAAAGTGATTCTTGGCTTGCTCATGGACTGCATTCACTTGACACTCATATAAAACCACACCTGTTCGAATATACCCACGCATGAACTGAGAATTTTGGCCTCACAGCCTGAGATAAACTAGTATCAGTTAGTTGAGCATCAGCCTTCTCCGGTTATAGGTTCTTTGTTGGCCGCCTAGACTAACTATGAGCACATATTGTTCTATTTTTTGCATTAAGAGGTACACCGATAAGTGTAGGTGTCCATTGCTCCCTAGCCAACATATTCTCTACTTTGCATGAGGAAACCGAACTCTTCACCTCCTTATATTGTGGATTGAGTGCTCTGGTTTTGGCCCAAACAACCCTGGGGTTCCCCTGCATAGCCTGATCCTCAATAGAAATTGTGCATTTCTATTTCCCGACCTCGCATAGGACAATTACATGCCAACAATGTAATCACTGAGCATGAATCTACATAAAGGCGAGTGGTTCGAAAGACAGTGATGCTTCCTAGTCGTGATCGGATGCACACCATGTGACCACACCCTCTCTTCGGCTTTGGAAATCGACCTAGGCTATAGCCAACATTCAGCTAGTTTATCTCTAATCCTATCATTAGTTCCTTCTCGACCTTACATCAAACATGCAAACATCTAATTCTAACAATCTTTAAAATGAGCCTAGATCTGTTCTAGCGTTCTGTCTTGCCTATAATCACATCATAATCGGAGCTTATATGCGATCTTCAATTTCAATCAGCATGTGCAGTGCAATCAACTGAAATCCTATGGTATAACACATGATTCTAGAGTTATGGGAGGCAGGGAATATGACTAACCTCTGTGGTTGTGCAAGTGGAGTTCCTACTCCGATTCTTGGTGTTTAGATCTTTCAGAGGCAATGACGACGTGTCTGTGGCCAGGTATCTCTTGCAGATGCACCTCCGAGAGGGTGGATGAGCTTGAAACCTTCTTCTCCGAGTCGGCGTTTCCAACGAACCTCCTGGATCTGAGAGTTCTCTCTTTCTGAGCCAAGTTTCTCTCTCTCGCTTCTTTCAAAATCTCCTTATCTTGCCAAAATCCCCAGAGAAAGCAGAGCCAGTCCCCTCCGCAAAGCTCTCTCCCTTTTGCTAAAAATCCAACCCCTAAATCTTCGTCTCACCCTTATTTGTAGGCCAATTTCCTTTTCTCTTTTTCCCTTTTTTTTTTTATTTTTTTTTATTTTTTAATTTAAATATCCTTTTTAGATTCTTAGTCTTACTTTTAGTATTTTTTATATGAGATTATTTGTTTTTTTTTTATTTCAGATTTTTAATTAATTTTTGATTTTATTTTCATATTTTATTTTGGTTTTTATTTTTAGTTTTTTTTATATTTCTATTTTAGATCTTTTTTATTTTTATTATTTTTTTTTCATATTTTTTTATTTTTTAATTCTTTTTCAGATTTATTTTTTAATTCTTGAATTTTTTCTTCTTTTCTTTTTTCAGATTTTTATTTTTTAATTCTTTTTTAGAATTTCTTCTTCTTTTCTTATTATTTTCACTTTTGTTTTCATTTTTTAAGTTTATTTTTATTTTCAGATTTTTTGTTAAATTTGTTTTTGTTTTTAGATTTTTTAATTTTTAATTTCCTTTTCCAGATTTTATTGTTTGTTATTTTTATTGTGTTTTTTATTTTTACTTTCCTTTTCAAAAAAAATTTTTATTATTATTTTTTATTATTATTAATTTTTTTCTATTATATTTTTATTTTTTTAGTTTTTTGCTTTTCTTCTACTTGCATGTCTTTCTGTACATATAATCTAATACCCGCTTATTATTTAAATTAGGGTCGGTTCACCAGTTAACTTAATGATGGTAGGCCTCAGACATAGTTGGGTGTTTACAGTTTGCCCCTCTTTACTCATTTTCTGCATGATAATGCGAGAGATGACTCTCTGGATTATCAGGATAAGGAATGAGTAAAGACGTGAACACGTTATGTCCAAGGCGGCTTTAGAAGCCTTGGGCTTGCTAGCATGGCCTAATTAGGCTATGGACGTTCTGGCTGTATGTGGAGTCTGGCGGGAGTGAAGGATGGATCCCATGAGGATCGTGGTGGAGAAAAGAACGGGTGCGTATGGGTAGGCACTTGTTTGGCTGAGGAACAGGGGCACATGTAAATGAGGACATCCTTGGTCACCCGAACACATGGAGCCAAGAATGCAAGATGAGCAGACCAGGGGCATTTGAATGAGGTTCAGCGAGGCAGAGGTCGCAAAAATTAAAATGCAAGGCCTGACATCATAGGCCGAAGGTGCAGAAATTTAAACATGCAATGGCACGCGGCAACCTGAGGCCGGGGTGCTTGAATTTTAGAGATGAAATGGCTTTGACATCATAGCCGCTGGAGGCAATTTATTCATCCAATGGCTCCCTGACAACATAGGCCACGAGTCGTTGAATTTAAAAAGATGCAATGGCTCGACATCATGGGGCCAATGATGCGAGGAAATTTAATATGCAATGGCCCGACAACACTAGGCCTGAAGGGCTCGACTCTTTGAATTCATCGCAATGGCTCGACATCATAGGCCGTAAGTGCTTTGAAATTTACACATTCGATGGCGCTTTGACAACATGAGGCCGATAGAATTAATCGAAATGCAAGCCACGACATCATAGGCCGAAGAGTGACGAAATTTAATATACAACAAACGGCTTGACAACAGTACGGCCGAATGCCTGAATTTAAAAATCGACAATGTGCCTCTGACATCGCATACGGCCGTGAGTATGAAACTTAAACATGCGGCGGCATGACAATATAGGCCGGAGGGCTGAAATTTAAGAGGTGGCGTCCGACATCATAGGCCTAAGTAGGTCGCGGAAGGTGAAGCATGCAAAGAGCTGGCAACATAGGCCTAGGCCGAATTTACAAATGCAAGGCCGAAATCACGAGTCGAGGTCGCGGAAGTGAAACATGCGATGGCTCGGCGACATAGGCCGGACTGCTAAATTTAAGAAATGCAACGGCTAACGACATCCACATAGGCCAAAGTGCTGAAATTTAAAATGGCGCGGCCCGCCGTCATCGGTTTGGAAGGTGCGGAAATTTAAACATGCGAAGGTGCTCGTCAGCTGCAGGCCTGAGTGCTTAGATTTAAAATTCTAAGGCCCGACATCATAGGCCAGGAGGCTTAAACATGGGCAGCGACAACATAGGGCTCCGAGTGTAGAATTT
The DNA here is from genome assembly GCA_026541065.1 of Canavalia ensiformis. Taxonomy (NCBI): domain Eukaryota; kingdom Viridiplantae; phylum Streptophyta; class Magnoliopsida; order Fabales; family Fabaceae; genus Canavalia; species Canavalia ensiformis. The sequence continues at coordinate 274,084 of JAMKYM010000721.1, forward strand.
AAAATGGGTCACAGGTCGGCACCATATAGGCCGTAGTGCAGAAATTTAAACATGCGATGGCATGCGACAACATAGGTTGAGGTGCGAAATTTAAAAAGTGCTGGGCCCGACATCACTTCATGGCTTGAAGGTGCTGGAATTTAAAACATCGCGATTAGTCCCGACAACATAAGGCCGAGTGTGCCGAGATTTAAAATGTCTAAGGCGACGCTGTCATCATAGGCCCGATAGGTGCGGAAATTTAAACATGCAATGGCCTGACAACATAGGTTGGAATGCTGAATTTAAAAATGCAATTGCCTGACATCATGGGCCAAAGTGCGGAATTTAAAATGCAAGGCCTGACATCATAGGCTGGAGGTGCGGAAATTTAAACATGCATCGTGCTCTGACAACGTAGGGCAATGGAGTGCTGAATTTAAAATGCAAGGCATCCGGCATCATAGGCCTGAGAGGGTTTAAACATGTAGGGTTCCGACGACATGGCCTGTCTTGAATTTTAGAAATGCAAGGCCCGACACCACGTGGGCCGTGTTCTTAGTGCGGTAATTTAAGCATGCAAGGCCTAACAACATGGGTGTAATCAAGGTGTTTAAAGTGCAAGGCATCGTCGATCATAGGCCGAAGGTCGCGAAAATTTAACATCTTGCAGTGTGCTCTTTGACAGCATGAGGCTAAATCGTTAGTTTAAATGTAAAGGCGGTGACATCACAGGGTCGACAAAGTGGATATTTAACACCATGCGATGGCGCGCAACATAGGTTGGATCGCTTGGGCTTAAAAATGCAATGGCGTTCGAAAGCATCATATGGCCAAAGAGCGGAATTTAAATCTGGGAGGCCTGACATCATGAGGTCAGAGGTGCGGAAATTAAAAGCATGCGAGGTCTCTGAACACATAGGCCAGGAGTGGTCGGAATTCTAAATGCTGCCGCACATCATAGGCCTAGAGGTTTAAACACGTAAAGTGGCATCACATCTTAGGCCGCAGTGTGCTGAATTTAGATGCATGGCCGCAGCATCACAGGGGCCGTAGTGCAGAATTTAAACATGCACGTTAGCTCGACAACATATAGGCTCGGGTGTGGAATTTAAAATGCAAGGCCTCGACATCAAAGGCCAAGGTAACAGTGAAATTTAAACATGCATTGGCCTCGACAACGTAGCTCGAGATGCTGAATCTAAACATGCAACGGGTTTGACATCAGGAAGCGCAGTGCTGGGCGATCGTGTCAAACATGCAGCGGCCGACAACCCTAGGGCCGGAGTGCTAAATTTGAAACAAGGCCCTACATCATAGGCCGAGGAAAGTGGAAATTTAAAAACATGCAGCTGCTTGAAACATAGGCCTGAGTGTCAATTCTAAATGCAAAGCCCGACATCATAGGCCGAAGGTGCGGAAATTTAAACATGCAATGGCCTGACAACATAGGCCAAAGTGCGGAATTTAAAATGCAAGGCCTGACATCGTAGGCTGGAGGTGCGGAAATTTAAACATGCAGTGGCCTGACAACATAGGCCAGAGTGCGGAATTCAAAATGCAAGGCCTGACATCATAGGCCGGAGGTTTAAACATGTAATGGCCTGACAACATAGGCCGGAGTGCTGAATTTAAAATACAAGGCCTGACATCATAGGCCAGAGTGCGGAAATTTAAACATGGAGTGGCCTGACAATATAGGTCGGAGTGCGGAATTTAAAATGGAAGGCCTTATCATCAGGGGTCGCGGAGTGAAATTTAAAATGCGGTAAAGGCTCGACAACACAGCCGGAGTGCTAAATTTAAAATGTAAGGCCTCACATCATAGGCCGAAGGTGCGGAAATTTAAACATGCAATGGCGTGACAACATAGGTCGGAATGCTGAATTTAAAAATGCAATGGCCTGACATCATACGCCAAAGTGCGGAATTTAAAATGCAAGGCTTGACATCATAGGCTGGAGGTGCGGAAATTTAAACACGCAGTGGCCTGATACCATAGGCTGGAGTGCGGAATTTAAAATGCAAGGCCTCACATCATAGGTCGGAGGTTTAAACATGTGGTGGCCTGACAACATAGGCTGGAGTGCTGAATTAAAGATGCAAGGCCTGACATCATAGGCCAGAGTGCGGAAATTTAAACATGGAGTGGCCTGACAACATAGGTCGGAGTGCGGAATTTAAAATGCAAGGCCTGACATCATAGACCGAAGGTGCGGAAATTTAACATGCAAAGGTCGACAACTTAGGCGAATCTGAATTTAAATTCAATGGCTGCATAGCATCATAGGCCTGAAAAGTGAAATTTAAACATGCAAGGGCACACGACATAGAGGAGTCTTAATTTAAAATGCAATGGGTGGCCTCTAGTAGGCTCGAGGGAGAACTTACGACTTCGTAATGGAGCTTCGACTCAGGCTTTCTTCTAGTGTCGACAGAGTGTTCTTGAGTGAGCTAGACTCCATGAATCGCTTGCTTCCTTCCTCACCTTTACAGGCATATCTTTTACGCGGGTCATTCTTTTAAAAGATAATATTTCAATCATTAAGAACTTGCAATTAAGAAAATTTCAACATACTTTGACTTTGAACAGCACCAGTAATGGTAATTGTCATTCAAAATTTTTAGTGGTTGCATTTTGCATATACATTTGGACAAAATAAAACACATTTGCATATGGTAGGGAGATCTCAAGATGGTCGAGATGATGCACGTCATTTTATGGTTTACTGTCTGGTGGCATGATTTTGGTCGGTGGGATGCCTTTAAGATGATTAGTGCTAGTATTGTATTTCGGCGACGTCTTCATGTCTTGCCAACCCAGCTTTTGAAGAAACAAAATTTTGCCCCAGTTTATTCGATTTTCCCCAGATGGGTCTTAAACCTCTCGTTTTAACCGCATCCGAGCTTAGTTCTGTTCACCGCTTTTCTAACCAGGATACGCAATTTGCCCAAGATAAGCACGGATAAATCGTTTGACCACCGATTTGCCCCAATATAAGAAAACCAGATCGTCATTTGACCACCGGTTGCCCGATTATGAACTTGAGAAGCGCTTGTTGCTCTTTTTCAACTTTCTATCCAGAGGGGGCTCCACGACTCTGCCCTTATTCATTTTATCGATGCCGCTTTGCCCTGATTTTGGCCTAAGCCGCTCTCACGGATTTTCGACCTAGCGGGCCTTTTTATGCTTGAATTGCCCTAACTTTTGCCTAGGTCGCCTTTGCGGGTTTTCGACCTAGGGGGCCTTTTTATGCTCGAATTTCCCTAGCTTTTGCCTAGGCCGCCCTTGCGGGTTTTCGACCTAGCGGGTCTTTTTAAGCATAATACCTCTTGACGGCATCTGAGTTGGTGGGGTTAGGCAAGTCCTTCCCGTCCATATCTGCTAAGATCAAGGCGCCTCCGGAGAAAGCTTTCTTAACTACGTACGGTCCTTGGTAATTTGGAGACCACTTTCCATGCAGCGCTTTCTGCATGGTCAGCAACCTTTTGATCACCAAGTCTCCCTCCTGGAACTCCCAAGGATGGACCTTTTTATCGAATGCTTTCTTCATTCTCTTTTGGTATAGTTGGCCGTGACATATTGCGCCAACCTTTTCTCTTCGAATAGGTTTAGTTGGTCCATCCGGGTTCGGACCCTTATTGCCTCTTCTAATTTGGCATCCATTAGGACTCTGTTGAAGGGTCTAGAGCCTCGATCGGGAGTCGACTTCCATCCATACTATGGAAGAGGTTTTGAGAAAAGTGCGGACTGAGGTCCGATATGCATGCAATGCATAAGGGAGCATTTTGTGCCATTCTCTGTATGAGAGAACCATCTTCTGAATGATCTTCTTGATATTTTTGTTGGCCGCTTCGACTGCTCCATTCATCTTCAGTCGATAGGGGGATGAATTATGGTGTTGGATCTTGAATTGGCCACACAACTCCGACATCATCTTATTGTTCAAATTGGAGCCATTGTCTGTGATGAGTCTGTTGGGCAGTCCGTATCGGCATATTAGCTCTCTCTTCACAAATTTGACCACCACATTAAGGGTCACACTAGCATATGAGGCGGCTTCGACCCATTTGGTAAAATAGTCAATGGCCACTAGTATAAAACGGTGTCCATTGGACGCTTTAGGCTCTATCGGGCCGATGACATCCATCCCCCACAGAGCGAATGGCCAGGGTGATGACAGGACATTCAACGATGTCGACGGCACGTGGACATTGTCCGCATATACCTGGCATTTGTGGCAAGTCTTGACGTGTCTACAGCAATCGGTCTCCATAGTCAACCACTAATACCCAGCCCAGAGAATTTTCCTCACCATGGCATGTCCGTTGGCATGAGCACCGAAGGACCCTTCATAAACTTCCTTTAGGATTTTGTCAGCTTCTGCTGCGTCTACGCATTTGAGCAGAACCATGTCGTGATTCCTTTTATACAAAAGTTCCCCGTTGAGGAAGAAACTTGCAGCTAATCTCCGTAGAGTTCTTTTATCATTCTCCGTTGCATCGGCGGGGTATTCCTTACTTTTCAGGAACTGCCAGATGTCATGGTACCAGGGCTTCTCGTCCGGTTCCGCCTCCACTGCCTGGCAGAAAACCGATCTAGGGCGATGTTGAATGCGGATGAGAGGCATGTCCTCTTCTCGTCTGATTTCAAACATAGATGACAAAGTGGCTAGGGCATCAGCCAACTGATAGTCTTCTCGAGGTATGTGCGAGAAGGTGACCTCCTCAAAATGCTCTAGCAGTTCTTGGAGGCGGGCTTGATAGGGCACTAGCTTTGCATCTGTCGTCTCCCACTCTCCTTTGACCTGGTGGATGACCAGGGCCGAATCACTGAAGACCTCTAGGCGTTTCACGTTAGCTATTCAATTGAGCTTGGATCCCAAAATACAAGCCACATTCTAAACCACGCTGTTTCGTACAATCGAAATCCAGTCGGTGATAGGTATATCTTTGTCTTTCGAGGAAATGTGATAAGCCCATACCACATGGCCCGTCATATTGGACATGCCACTTCGAACAACATTGTCCATTTCTCTCCCATACTCTTCTTGGTTAAAAAGATCGCCATTAAGCCCTCGTGAGAAACTCAGGATTTGCATAGCAGTAATCTTGCGGTACACCGGGCCAAAGTTCTCCTGATTACCGCGCTTTTTAGCACTTCTGGGTCCGCATGATATCTATCTTATTAAAGCATCATTTACCATTTCTGCAATGGCACTCCGCCTGACAATGCAGGCTTTCAATATGTACTTGATCGGATCCATCCTGGATATTAACCACGTGGTGTGACTCAACATGTACTGTCTTAGGCGGTGTCATGCCAAAGTGCAGCAAGTTCGCTCAAGAGGGAATATCTGGCCTGGCAACTTGTAAAACTTTGCTCAAGTAATATATTGCCTGCTCCTTCCTTCCGGATTAAATCGTGTTGACCGAACACAGCCCGTCATTGATCCGCTCGGTCACCGTTAAGTATAGTATCAACGGCCTCCAGACCGTGAGTACTGTGGCCAAATTGGGTTCTCAGAGTAGGACTTGATCTTCGGAAGCTTCTTGGCAATCCTCATCCAAACTCATGGGTTGATTCTTGCGCAAGAGCTTAAAGAAGCTCGCATGTGGCCGAATCAAGCTGGAAATAAACTGGGAGATGTAATTGAGTCTTCCAAGAAACTATCGGATCTCGCTTTTTGGTCTTGAAGACCAGCATGTCTATAATGGCCGGGCTTTTGTCAAGTGGACCTCAATCCGGTTTTTCACGACAATGAAGCCTATCAGCTTCCCTGACACCTCCGAGTACATTTATTTTTGGTTCAGCCACAATCGAATTTTCAAGCCTCTCAAATACTTTAGTCTATGAGGTGGTCATCTTCGTTCAGATTTAGCTGAATCCTTCATCATCATACTTGAACTTCTTATCTCCTTATGAATCATATCATGGAATAGTACCATGGCCTTTTGCAGGTTTCTAGAAATTTTTTCAATCAGAAGGGGGCATGACTTTGTAGCAAATTCCAAGCTATAATGAAGGTTGTCTTTTCTCTGTTTTCTAGCCATCTTGATCTGATTATAACTGGAGAAACCATCCATGAACAGAAATAGGAGAACTGCAGTGTTATCGACCAGCACGTCGATGTGGGGGAGCGAAAAATCATCTTTGGGCTGGCTCGATTCGAGATCTCTCGTAGTCTACACACATCAGGACCTTTCCATCCTTCTTGGGGACCAGCCTATGTTAAGAGAATCAATTACTGCAGAAGCTCTGAAAAGTTACGGCATCAAACTATTTCCTTACTTCTGATTTTCAAGGACATCTCCGCTTCATCCTCCTTAGCTACTATTTGACTGAACTATCATCCGCTTTCATAGGTGTTTTTATGCTCCGATAGAGGTATCAGTTCCACATGTCTTGATAAGACCAGGCGAAGATATCGGTATAGTCACAGAAGAGCGAGATCAACCGCCGCGTTTATCTCCGTGATGAGCGTGCCTATCTTGGACCTCTACTTTGTTTTCCTCGTTCCCCAAGGTTATCTCGGATCCATTTGGGTTCCTAATGGAGGTTCGATCACTTTGGGATTCGCGTTCACCAATCTCAACATCTCATTTGGGTTGCATCAACGTCGCTCCTCACACTGATTGACAACACAATTGAAATCGCCTAATCACAATACTAGCAACGGCAGCCGTGCATAAAGCTGCTTTGTCGAGTTTTGCTAGTTGGGTGAAGAAAAAGAATAAGAATCATTATATTTAGCAGAGGGACATTTATTAGGGAGAGGAAAGGGAAGATTTTTGGATAATGCAACTGTATTTATCATTTATCAAAACAAGTATATACAAAATGTTTATGATTTGAAATAGAATTTTGCTATGACAATTACAGAATTACATTTGAACTGAACTAAAAGTAAGAGGTAGGTCAAAAATTTCCCAATTATTCAGTTCAAAGTCAGCGCTTCGGAAACTTTGTGAGATATGACACAGAGGGACCCTCCTAACCCGTGGCCTTGCTGCCTGATCTTCTTCTGTGGGCTTGTAACCCAGCCCGTACCGCCGTCTATTCTTGTTTAGTGCCAATGGCTGAGACAAGCCACCATTGTTTTGCCCCAGTTTATCGCAGGGCTTGAACCCGTTATTCAACATCACCCGGGCCATCATCATCAGTGCTTTAGGGGGCCACTTTCGGTCAACCACCTCCCCCTCCTTGATGGTGATAACATTAGCAACTTCCAAGGCATGGAAATGTGTTTCTAAAGCCTCTTCCGCCGCCTCAATGTATGGAGTGTTGGTGGGTTTGTTGACCAAATAGTCTTCCTCTGCCGAGATGATGATCAGTTTATCGTCTGTGATGAATTTTAGCACAGTGCCGGAGTGGATGGTACCGCTCGCAGCCTTGTAATGAATCTGGTCTCCTAGCAGCGTTATAGGCTGGTTGTATGTCCATGATTTGGAAAGTGATATTGAAGACCACCGGTCCAATCTGGACTGGCAGATCCACCTCGCCTATGACCTCTCTTCTAGATCCGTCGAAGGCCCTTACTACCATTGAGCTTGGCCTTATAAGGACCCCCTCGTGCGGCAACTTTGACAGTGTCAGCTGAGGCATTACATTCAGTGAGGAACCATTATCTACCAGGACCCTGGCTAGGATGTGGTCCAGACACTTTACGGATATGTGTAACGCCTTGTTGTGCCCGGCTCCCTCATCCGGAATTTCCCTGTCAGCGAAAGTGAGGAAGTTGTTGGCAGTGATGTTGCTAGCAATTCCTTCGAATTTATCCACCGAGATGTTGTGGACGACATGAGCCTCATTTAGTACCTTCAGTTGTACTTTTCGATGGGGCTTCGAGTTCAACATCAAAGTCAGCAACGATATCCTGGCCGGTATACGGTTCAACCGTTTCCAGCGAGTATATTCAGCTCTCACTCGTCATCTTGAGGAATTCCCACGAGCATCCTCCTCAAAACAAGCCTTTAGCCTCTTTTTCCCTCTTCTTACGGGGCTGCTCTTGGGTTCTGGGCCCGCTAATATTGCCTCGCCGCAAGGAAATTTTCTCTTTTCCTCCGCGGGGGAGTAGATGCGACCACTCTTGGTCATGCCACCGATCCCTGCTATGTTAACCACGTCGGGAGTTGAGCTAACCAAAGCCTCCGGTCTTGGCCCCTCTTCTACTTTTCCACCAGATACTTCCATATCGTACTTCCATGGTACCTCTTTATTGCTTTGGTATGGAAAAGGCCCAGGAACCTTTATTACAACGGATCTCATCCCTTTGGGTGTCGGCGGGGTCGGCGCCTCGGTGTACCGAATGACCAATGGTCTAGGATGTCCCAAAAGAGATTCATTGACCATGTTGACTTCCTCCTCTACCTCAATGCAATTCACCGAAGGCCCTAGTCCTCCATGGTTCGGTAGTGGATTATTCCCCACGCTCGGTGCATCTTTTTCAAAGTTTAGCCATTTGGCATTGATCAACTTCTGGACCCTATGCTTCAAGGCCAGACAGTTCTCAGTAGAATGCCCCACCGTTCCTACGTGATACTCGCATTTAGCCTCTGGATTGTACCATCTCGGGTATGGGGATTCTAGTGGCTTCATGGGAACTAGTGCAATTAAAGAGTTTTGAATTAATTGGGGTAGCGGTTCCGAGTAACTCATCGGAATGGGATCGAACTGCGCTGTTTTCCTGGGGTTGTTTGTTTTTTGTGGAGGTGGGTTAGAGTTGGTGTTTTGGGTCCATGGTCTTGGAGGTTGTTGAGGGAATGTAGGTTGTGGAGGAAAGGTCGTTTGTTGAGGAAATGCTTGTGGGGGTGGAGTCATGAATGGAGGGCTTGGTTGGAATGGAATAGGTGGGTTGTAGGTTGGTTGATAAGAAGGTTGGGCCGCAGCCACCATATGCAGGGGTGTTTGGAATTGAGGTTGGTATGGTATTTGGTAGCTAGGGGGTGATGGTTGGTTGGTAGGTAGGTTGGGCTGTGGCCACCCTATTGGGGTCAGCTGAAACATCGTGAGTTTCGGCCTCTTTCTTTTTCCATGGGTCGTTTGCCGGTTTCTTCCATTTGTGCTACCGGCAAAATTGTGTACAATCTTCCCTCGGCGCAAACCGCTCTCAATTCGTTCCCCGATTAGCACCATGTCGGAGAAGTTGGCGGACACGCTGCCCACCATTTTGTCATGAAAAGGAGCAGGGAAGGTCTCCATAAAACTGCTGATCATTTCTCGGTCCAACAGAGGTGGTTGGACTTGAGCGGCTAGTTCCCTCCACCGCTGGGCGTACTCTTTGGAGGACTCATTTTCCCTCTTCATCATGTTCTGCAACTGAGTCCGGTCAGGAGCCATCTCCATGTTGTACTTGTATTGCTTGAGGAAGGCATCAGCCAAATCCTTCCAACTGCGGATGTGTGACCTCCCGTTAGGTATACTGTCGGCCGCCTTTGATCCAGTCAGGCCATCCCGAAAGTGGATGAAACATTTGTCGTGAGAGAGTGGGAGGCCATCTTCCGGTAGTACATGGTCAGGTGACTCTTTGGACAGCCGGTTCCTCTGTATTTCTCGAACTCGGGGGTCTTAAACTTTAGGGGTATGATGACGTCAGGCACGAGGCAGAGGTCAGAAGCCTCTACCGTTCCATACCTGCTCCCTTCGATGGCTCTGACCCTCTCTTCCAGGTGTTACCATCTCCCTCCAAAGTGGGCTTCTTGATCAGCTGGCCTTGGCCATGGCTCATTCAGAGATTGGCCGGTATGATGAGGTACGGCGTGTGGTCCCTCGGTTCTTGCAGCATGACCGTAGGGATGTGGTTGGTGAGGGTTTGCAGGGTGAGTGGTGACTGGGATCGAGTATGTAGGGTCCTCGGTGACGGTCGTATTCATATGGGTGTAGTCAAGGTTGGTGTGAGGAGGATATGTGTTTGGCTGATTGATGTGAGGAGGGAACGATGGGTTCGTGTGTTGGGTATGAGTGTGGTGGGTAGCCGGTGGTGTTGGCAGGAGGGAGGTATGTTGGAGGGTTAAGGTGGTGAGGATGAGTGGTAGGGTTTGTGCACGGAGGCCCAGTAGGGGGATTTGGATGGCATTGGTGAGTGGTAGGGATGTGGAGTGGAAGTGCATTGAGGTTTTCAGCAGCAGTCACCCCTTGAGAACCCCTAGCCCGTAGGAAGGTTCGTAACCTGGTGGCATCCCATAGGGCCGCTCTTGTTCAGCAACCAGCCTTTGAGGCGAGCGCGATAACGCCCCCGTTGCCTCGGTCCCGAAGGCCTGTGCTCCTTTTCAGCGGCTTTATCATGCATGCGATCTGATCTTCCAGCTCAGCCACCTCATTTCTCAGTTCCTCGTTTTGCATCTCTAGCTCACTCATGATTTTCGTCCTTGATCGAGTCCATTCCTTATTGTTTATTGGCTTGATCTGGTAGCACAAGAGTTCAGATATCGAACACTGCAGCTTCATATTTCTCTTGAAAGCGTGAGCAGTCACCCATATATACAACACTGGTAGGCAGCAGATGAGCTTCTTCCCCTTCCCTTCATGGCAAAGGTTCAGTGTATAATAAACATCGGCTAATAGGGCAGTGACAAGGTTTTCAGCCCTGCTCCTCCGAGCCAAGAAAATATCAACCGCATTTAAGTCGACGAAGTCTTCTATGCCCAGAAAGAGGACTAGCCCATAAATGGTGAGGGCTAGCACGTCCATGTAGGTGTCCACCGCATTGGCATGCGCGGGCGACGTGTCTGCATGAGGCACCTAAGAACGCACTGCAGTGAGCTCCCTTGACCTGATTCTTCCCTGTTAATCTGACAGCGATGGTCAGATTGTAGCCCCAAAGCCTGTGCACGTCGAAACGAAGCATGGTGCTCCAGAGTGGTTGTATATCGCATCCCCTCGAGGGCAGTCTAGAGTCCTGTTCAAATTCTTTAAGGGTGGGCGCCAACTGGAAATCTGAGAAAGTGAAGCACCGGAGAGGCAGGTCATAATATTGTACCATCGCCGTGAGGGCCCCCTCTTGTACCCTGACCTTCAGTAGCTTCAACAGATTGTCGTACCTTTTGACAAACGACATCTGCTAGATGCTTGTCAACTTATTCCCGAAGGCTTCTAAACTGGAGAAATTTGTCAGTTTTATCCCAACCCTTCTTCTTTTCCTCAACTGTCCGGATTCCGCATTAATTTCCATTTCACCTTTTCCAACAGTCAATGAGAACCTGGTCCCTCAAAGTGGAAAGAAAAGAAAAGGAAAAAGATAAAAATAAACACGTTAGACGCTTGATGAAAATGAAACTAAATGCATGAAGAAAAAGAAAAATGACAGTTGCGATGGCTTTATGATACAAATGTTACACATATTTCCCTCCTTTCTCTTTTCTCCCTTTTTCTTTTTTTGTTCCTTCACTCTTTTTCATTTTTCTTTGCTTTCTTTACTTTTCATTTCCTCCCTCTTTTTCTTTTTTCTTTGCTTTCTTTACTTTTCATTTCCTCCCTCTTTTTCTTTTTTCTTCTCTCTCCCCTTTTCTTTATTTTCCATTTTCTCTCTCTTCTTCTTTGTTTTTCATTTTCTCGCTTCTCAACTTTTTATGCCCTTCTTTTTTTCTCTCTCTCTTTATCACCCCAATTGCGGATAAATATAAAACAAACCAGAATTGGTGATGAGTGCCCTCCTTTTATCCTACTCGGGTAACCTGTCCTAGGGATCTGTGGCCTTTTATGCATGAACCTCTCATAAGGTGGTCAGTAATCCTAAGGTATAAAAGGTCACTAGAGCCAAGTTCCAGTCCGTAATTCTTGCCACAACAGCAGAAAAAGCTACCAGTTGTAGGGCATTACAAATAGGACGCACTCTAGCTGGGATTTTCGTGATAGTCAAACAGGACGTAAGCCCCAAAGTGACACCACTAGATCCCTCTAGTCCTAGGCAGCACTCGGACCCGGTACAGGGCCCCACTCATAACAGAAATGTATATGCAATGCATGGAGGGCACTTTATTTGGGATACTTGCAATTGAGGAAATTGCACAGATATATTTCAGTTTATTATTTGTCTATCCTAGGGTTATACAGAGAATAATTATACAAACAAAAGATAGATAATAGGCAAATAAATCGTGCAAATAAAAAGAATTGCGCAAATAAACAAAAAGGGATCAAATACCATGTACACTCAATCTAACGGGCTTGACTCTCTAATGTTCCCAGTGGAGTCGCCATCTGTCGCAACCGTAATTCCGACGAGACGACGAACTTGCTAAAATTTTAAAATGAAATTTATTTGGATTAAGTGGAGTCGCCACCAAATTTTTATTTAAGGGAAAAGATTTGAAAAAACCCTGACTCGAGGAAAAGATTCGAAGTTCGGGAGTCGGTTACGAATAGGGAAGGTGTTAGGCACCCTATTCGCCCATTCCGAGGAACGGTACCCTTAAATCGAGTATGTGATTATTTGAAAATAGTTTGATCCCTTAATTAGCATGGAAATAAATTACTTGATGGAGGTTAGCCTGACAGGACTCGATCCTGCTCCTATGTATTCCCCGGTGCAATGGGAAACTCAAGGCTTACGTAGTTCTGGTTTTGATTTGAAGGCTTGACCTTCGAAAGGTGTTTAAACTTGAAGGTGAACAAGTTTTTTTGACGATATTTTAAAGGTGCTTCCTAATCCACATATGCACAGGGCCCAAGACAACTACGGCTGCACTTGGACCCATACAGACCTCTAAACAACGAACAGCAGAAAAAGCTACCAGTTCGTTTTTAGGGCCCGTTGCGTGAGATTAAGGAAAGCAAAAAGAGATTTTTATTTAACTGAAAAAAAAAAGGAAAGGAAGGGCAATCCCAATCCACATATGCACAGGGCCCAAGACAACTACGGCTGCACTTGGACTCGTACGGACCGCTAAACAAAGAATAGCAGAAAAAGATACCAGTTCGTTTTTAGGGCCCATTGTGTGAGATTAAGGAAAGAAAAAAGAGATTTTTATTTAACTGAAAACAAAGGAAAGGAGGGGCAATCCCAATCCACATATGCACAGGGCCCAAGACAATTCCAGCTACACTTGGACCCATACGGACTACTAAACAACGAACAGCAGAAAAAGCTACCAGTTCGTTTTTAGGGCCCACTGCGTGAGATTAAGAAAAGCAAAAAGAGATTTTTATTTAACTGTTTTCTTGATTCATGACCATTAGAATATGAAAATTTTGGTGGTCAAAATGTAAATATGGAAAGTTGAGGGGCAAATATGTAAATATGGAAAGTTGAGGGGTCAAAGTGTAAATATGAGAAGTTGAGGGGCCAAAATGTAAATATGGAAAGTTGAGGTGTCAAAGTGTAGATATGAGAAGTTGAGGGGCTGATTTCCAATTTTGAAAAGTTGAGGGACTGATTTGCAATTTTGAAAAGTTCAAGGACCTATTAGCAATTATAAGGAATTTAGGGACCTATCCGCACTTTTTTAAAAGGTTTGGAAATTATGAATATTTTCAAATAGGGGTTCTTCCCCATTGGCTCTCTCTGGCACTCCCGTCTTGCTCCAGCCGAGGTTCGTTCGCCATTTTGTGCGGCGGCGAAGCCCTTCATGGTGGTCCGTCTCCTCCAGACCTCCTTCTCCGGCTTTCCCAGCCAACGACAAGCTTCTATGAACCCCACCGAGGCCGAGGCAGGTGCGTGCGCTCGCGGGCGATGGTTGCATATCAGAGCACCGTGCAGGGCTCTGTTAAGGAGGCGTACTGTGTTCGCGTGTCTTGGGATATATGGGGTTGCCAAAAGGAAATTCCATGGCTCCAAGTATTTTACTCGTTCTGCTAGGGAGTTCAGAAGCCGGGGGGAAGATACGTTCGGCTCGTCCTCGTGGCAGAGCTCGTCGTTTCCCGTCTTGGAGTTCTGATCGCCTCCATCAACAGGGCATGATATATGTGCCTCATCCCTGGTTTTGTTGGATTTCTACGGGCTCGCAACACGAGAGGGAGTGAAACCAGGTTTCCAGGGGCAATCGTTCCCCTCTTTGATGCGCCTCGTCCATCATTCGGGAGCTACAGTCGTGGGACGTCTTGGTGGCTCTACCACTCAAGGACCGCATGCTAAAGAAGGGTCGCCGGCTCTGGGAGATATCGAGGGTAATTCGTCTTTTAGCATCAGCCAGTGTGGATCTTCCCTGGCTCGGTTCAGGGCGTTCAAAGGACACTAGGGGTGGAAGTCATTTCGAAGTGTACAATGGAGTGGGGCGTAACGGAACGACTATAGATCAGCGGATTCATTTTATTAGCAGGCGCAAATTGGCATGGATTGGCCGTTTTGCTTGATTTAAGGAATTTCTTGGAAGAACCACGGATGAACCTAGGCGGATGAAGGGACTCGAGAGACTATGGCTCTTCATTCTATCATAAATCGCAACTCATATGTATTTTAAATTAATGCTTACGATTGTGATTATGATGTTATCATGTTAGATCAGGAGCATTTGTCAAATACAAATTAAAGCCACATCATGTAGACCAACGGGGGTCCCATTTAAGCATCATACATAATCGGTAAATCGTACGAACACCTCTAATTCAGGGTTCGAGAGTAATCTGAACAAATGTAGGGGCATCTTGATTTCGAAGAGTAAAGAAAGAGAAGCTACTAACCTAGACGAGGCAAATAGGAAATCCGCACGAAATCCCGGCGAAACCGATGCTCTCTTTTAGCTCACAGTCCAATCTCTTGACCCTTCTAGAGGCGAATTAGAGGAGAGGATTTAGCGAGCTTTCTCTGCGCCTTCCTTGAGCCAAAAATCCTCGAAAAGGAAAAAGAGACCCCTCCTGACGTGCCCCTCTGGCCCTTTTATATCCCTTCTCTCTCTTGGCCCTTTTATATCCCTTCTCTCTCTTGGTCCTTTTTTTTTCTTTTTCGAAATTCCCTTATTTGGCTTTTATTGGATTTTTTTTTATTTTCATTATTTCACTTTATTATATACGTTTTTTACTTTTTTACGTTCCTACTTTTATTATATATATTTTATTTTCATATATATACATATTTTATTTTCATATATATACATATTTTATTTTTTCTTCATATATTCTTTATTTTTTCCTTTTTATTTTTGTTATTATTTTTTGTATTTTTCTTTGTTTCTATTTTTGTTTTATTTGTTTTTTTCCTTTTTCTTTTTTTTTCTTTTTCCCCCTTTTTTGTTTTCCTTTTTTCTTTTGTTTTTTCAGCTCTTTATTTAATTTGGGCTTTCGCTTTATTCATTTCTCCTTGTTTTTGTTTTTTTCTTTTGTTTGTCCGTCTTTTCGTATCTGTTTTTGTTTTCCGATTATTTTTATTTTTCTGCTTCTTGTTTATCTATTTATTGCTTAACTTAATGTCGGTTTCTTGGTTAATTTTAACCATTGATTCGGAACAGGGGCCTCGGACATAATTGGGTGTTTACAGGGGTTAATGTGCGATCTTGAGATAATGGGGCATTTGGTTCAAAAAGGCCTCCCCTAGGATTCGAAGAGGGGACGCTGGGGTGGCTGGTCTAACTCCTACCCACTGAAGCCACCCACCTTGATGCTTATCCTTTTGCCTTCGTTTTACATAACCCATGATTGAATCCTCAGAGTGTTTCATATTGACCAGAAAACAGTTGCCTTTATTCTGGAGTGGCTTGACTTGGTTAATTTCTCCTCTCTTCAACACTGGTTGATGGTTTGCCCAAGAGGTTGGTTCTCCCTTATCCTACAGGGTTCCCGCGCCGTTTTCCTCTCTTCTTGTACCTTTACCATGCTGTTGAATGGCGGATGGAGGTTGTTGGGGTGCACTCGAGATGAGCCGATCTAGTTGGTCGTCGTGCTTGATTTCCCCACTTGCAAGGTGAACCCAACGTCCGAACGGGGCGCCTCTGAACTTGCCCCTGCTCCGGCCTGATCGTCATGGTCTGGGTCGGTTGTGGTGGCTCTTCTCCACAGGGAACCCGCCCTCCAGATGGCCTCTGATCAAGGGACACGACGAAGCCTGCCTAACCTATTTTAGGTAGAAGCTTCCAGGTTAGGCTTGGGGAAAAAATGGAACTCTGCTTATGCACATGGGGACAGGGCATATGTCATGTCTCAACGGCTCAAGGTGCATTCACAGACCTCCATCTTTGGTCCTAATAAGTTGCATACCTTCTTTGTAGACGTGATCATGACTAGCGTCCCTGCTGCTTGATGCTCATCGTGACCTCTAAAAGGGATTTTAAGGGCTGAGCAGGGCCAGAAAAGGGGACGCGGTCATGCTAACAAGGACCAGCTACGTCCTCAGCAACCAGTCCTGCCTATCATTTTTCCATGGTGACCATTGCAGGTCGTCGTTCACCCTCAAAGCTATTCCCTAAACTCCGTCGCTATCGTCCCACTACTCCCTCTGTTTCAGCCAACTTTCCTTCCCCTGGCCTTGCTATCCTTTCCTCACCCAAATGTCCTCTTTTGAGTTCCCTACCTCTGATAGTGCCTCTGTAGTCTTTATTCTAGTCCTACGTTCAAATACAGACCAGGTTTGTGGAGGGAGATGGTTTTGTGTGGCTGATTATGACTACAGATTACGCGTTGTAGGCCAAAGAACTTGGACTGACTGGGACTGTTTCATTCGGAATCAACGTGAAGTTAACATGGATTCAAATCGTTTGAATACCGACTCAATTTCCTCAAGATCTATTTATTAAGACTCAGCGCTGATCTGCGCCTAGTGCATGCATCCATGACGTCCATTGCCTATAGATTTCTATGAGTCTAGGAAGGATTTGGCGATTATGGACCTAGACCTCACTCAACCGACATCAGAATCCGATGATTAGATCACCTATCACTATGCACTTAACAAATGACCTCACATGTGCAAGAATTATTATAAGATTTAGATTAATTTGATTGAGTTATAACTCTTGCATAATCCATTCACATGCGATTTGACTCAGAGTTGGAACGTCCAGATTAATGACCATCAACGTAGCAATCACGATAGCCAGGAATTAACGCATGAAGATTAGGCGGAGTTACTAACCTCGATTTTGCTCAATAGAGAACCGGAATCCGATGGCGATGTGGTGGAGTGATGGAGGAGGATCGACGCCGGTGAGGCCGAAATCCAGCAAGCGGCGATGGAGCGTTCTTGGAGGAACGAAGGATTGTGCTCCCGAGACCTCACTCTCGCGTCCTGGTTCCAACCTTTCTTGAGAGGAGAAGAAAATTTTTTCCAACCCTTTTTTTTTCTCATTTTGTCCTATTTATAAGGCTTGGGTCCCCTTTCGTCTTAATTTCTTTTTCCGATTTTTTCCATTTTAATTTTAGTTTCAGATTTTTAATTTTTAATTTCCAGATTTTTTAATTTTTATTTTCAGATTTTTAATTTTCCTTTTCCCGATTTTTTCCATTTTAATTTTATTTTCAGATTTTTAATTTTTACTCATTTCCTTTTTTTCTATTTTAATTTTATTTTCAGATTTTTAATTTTTAATTTTTAATTTCCCTTTCAGATTTTTTGTTATTTATTTTTTTGTTTTCCGCTCTTTTATTTTTGATTTCTTTCTTAAATTTATTTTTGTTTTTAGATTTTTAATATTTATTTTTATTTTCAGCTTTTTATTTTCAGATTTTTTATTTTTTTTTTGTTTTCAGATTTTTTGTTATGTTTATTTTTATTTTAATCTTTTTTAATTTTCCGTTTCCTTCTACTTTATCATTTTCTTTTGCTGGCCTGTTTTTCTGTATATATTGTTTGTTTTCTGTTAAATCTATTATCCATTTATTATTTAAATTAGGGTCAGTTAATAAATTTAACTTAAAGGTGCCTAGGAACAAATTGAGTGTTCTGAGTTTATAATATGACGATAGTTAAATGGCAGTGCTTGTGATGCTAATTCTTGATTCTGCGTGTGAGGTTGCATGGTAGGATTTGCAGGTGTAACGTAATTGGTATATCGTGTGAGCGATTTGAATTGAAGGTTCCAGATTCTGCGATGGCCGTATGACGTGACAAGTTTTTGGGTAGTGATACGGATGACTTCGAGTCGTGGGTTCGCAGTGCAATTCATGAGCGATGACTTGCGAGTTCAGGTTCAAGGTAGAAATACTTGTTTTACTATGACAGCTTGGTGCATATCATGATAGCATGTAGCAAGTATTAAAAAGCGGGTTGTAGGTTGCAAGTAACGAGTGGCAGTGCAGTGCAATTACAGTATTGCCAATGAGTTACAGGCTTGGTATCGATTTGTTCAATGTGATCATAGTAGTAGGTAAGGAGATGATTGGGAGTCACAATTACTGATGTGATGAAGTTACAGGTAGGATGCCGCCTCTTCTTTGAAAGTATGAGTAGCCAGTGAGAGAGGTTATAAGTGATGGCAATGTGACAGAGAGAGGTTATGCCAAATGATGCATGAGTAACGAGTTGAGTTACTATAACAAGTAGAAAAGTATGAGGTTAAGTTATAGAGTTCAAGTTGACGTTGCATGGTAGTAAGAGGTTAAGGTAGTAGATGCAGGGTTGCGATGGCGAAACATGTTAGTGAAAAGTAACAACGACATGTAAGATTCGCAATTGTAGAAGCAGGTGCTGAGACCAGATGTGGAGATTGGAAGATTGGAGGTTGATCAGCAGGCGTGGTGAGTAGTAGGTTGCAATTAGTGGTAGTTAAGAGTTGAAGGTGGGAAAATTTTGATTGTATTGATTTAGGTTTACCAGGTTGTATTACAATGTCGCGTTCAAGTTGAATTCTGGTGTCGACGGCAAGTTGGTGGTAGCAGTGTGGAAGTAGCGTATTACAAATTACGATGAAAGTTGAAGGTAACATGCTGTTGAAGTGATACGCGTGTTACCGTTGCGAATTCATGATGAAGCAGCTCGGTATGCTGTGATAACGATAATGAGTTCGTTCCATAACGTGAGAAGGTGTGATCGTGATGATTACTTCTATGCAACAGTGCAGTGCGGTGTGATTGTAAGTATATATAAGGTTATTGCGGTCACTAATGTGATTAAGTTTAAATCGCGGCGAAGTAGCGGCTAGCAGTTAATTCTGAGAGCGATGAAAGTCTGAGGAGGATTACAAGTTGTGAAGTATGAGATAAAGCTTCTAATATGAAGATGAAGTTTAACATGATATAGCGATTTCTTGATTACTAATATTAAATGCATAAATATAAAAATTAACGAGTGAAATGTATGAATAACGCAGAACGCTGGTAAGTGGGAAGCGTAGGTTGAGGTTGTAGTAGGTGTGGTAGCCGAGTTTGTTGCTGAATAGTGGTTGGATGACGATGGCGTGACAGTGGCAGCGGCAGTGCTTACTGAAGTAACGGCTGCGGCGGGAGTTAATTAAAACGTAATGGGTAGCCAGGTAGAAAATTTCAGATTAGAAGGTTCTGATTCTGAGCGTGTGATGCATGGGGCACAAGTTTTAAGGTGCGATTACGCAGGAGCTTTTCCAGGTATTGAGTTCGCCGGTATTGGTAGCCAGTGGCAGCTTCGCGAGGTTCAGGTTGGTAGTGAAAATGCCATGGCTGCCGTGACGTTTGCATGTAAGCGGTAGTAACGCATGTAAGTGATAGCGGGTTGCTGGGTTAAGTACGGTGACAGCGGTAGTACCGATTCCGCAGTATGCCAAATGCTTGAGTAAGCGAGTGCGAAATTTGCTGCGTTGCAGGTGATTATGGGTTGTAGGTTACAATGGTGCTGGAGGTAATGGGGTTACGGGAAGCGATTATCGGAGATCTTTGGTAGCGGTGAAAGCGACGAGAGAGTGCAGTTGATTCTGATTCTTGGCGAGTAGCGATATGGTTGTGCAGGTAGGATGTGGCGTGTTGCGGTGGCAGGTAGAAGGTGCGGTGGCAGTGGCAATTCGCGGTTAAGTAGCGATGCTGATCTGAGGTTACAAGTTGTAAAAGTATACGTGCTTATATACGTTACTAATGTGAGGGCTTGATTAGTTGCGTAAGTATGGGCCATGAGATGACTATGAGTTTGTAATGTAGAGATAGTAAGTTACTTG
Organism: Canavalia ensiformis; assembly: GCA_026541065.1. Lineage (NCBI taxonomy): Eukaryota > Viridiplantae > Streptophyta > Magnoliopsida > Fabales > Fabaceae > Canavalia > Canavalia ensiformis. Next base: position 294,049 of record JAMKYM010000721.1, read on the forward strand.
GTGTAGAGGTATTAGCAGTATTAGCGACAAAAAGCGAAGTTACTTATTAGTGCTTACATTTGCGCCGCCGTAAGTTAAAGTCGTACGTAGGTGGCGGTGGCAGATTTGAATTGAAGGTTTTAAATTGCAGGTGGCTTGCATTAGCAGGCGACAAATTCTTATGATGTGAGTGGCGACACTTCAATTACGTGATTCGCGGTATTAAGTAGCAGTGGTAACAGGTTCAGTTGAAGGTGAAAAGGCATCTTAGCGAAGCGGTGCATGTAGCGGTATTGTATGTAGGAAAGTAGCGATTGTAGAGTTACAAATAACGAGTAGCAGCGGTACTGATTAGGGTAACAAATATGAGGTGAATCTGAAGGTTGCGTTAAATTGTGAGTTGTAAATTCTACAATACTTGATATGAGGTATGAAGCAGTTCCCAGGGCGGTATCAGGATGTTGGTGGCGGTGAAAGTAAGTAAGTGATTACGATTCTGATTCTGAGTTGCCAGGTGGCGGGTAACAAATTCTACGGTGAGATGCAACATATTGCGGGGTGGCGGTGATGGCGAGCGGAGGTTGAGTAGCGGTGTGTCGCGGATGGGTTTAATGCGCGGTATTATGGCGAGTTGCGGTTAAAGTATAGCGAGGTAGCGGTCATTAATTGCTGCGTGTGAAGGTAGTGAATGGCGTTGCTAAATGCTGAAGCTGATTGAAAGTTGCCGCGTAGTAGGTGTTGGCGATATTGTTGTGGGAATGGTAAGAGATTGTGGATGGCGGTCAGCGATAGCGGCAAGCAAAGTTACTTATTACTGATGGCGAGGTTGCATGTAGATTGAGGTCTACCGCGTAATAAGTATGAGGCAATTCAGTTAGTTGGGATGAGGTAGCGGTGTGAAGACATGATTTTAGTGTGATGGCATGGAACGCTCAGATGCGTGGTTGAGGTAGTAACTTCGCGGTGGCAGAACTGCGAGGTTCGAGTTAGGTAAAGTAGCGACTTACGTGTGCCAGGCTGCATATGTAAGCCAACGTATAACAAGTGATGGCGGGTTATGGGTTGCAAATACCAGGTGGCGAAGGTACCAGGTGCGAAATGGCAATGGGTTGCAAAGAAGCGGCGGTATCGATTTTGTGGTGGCGATTAAGTAAATGATGGGGGTGCAGTTGCAGATTATGGGTTACAAGTGGCAATTGTGAATTCGGTGGGATGCCATGTTGCAAGTAGCGGTGTGACAATTTATGTAGGTAGCGGTATGAAGTTGGGGTTACCTGCGCAGTGAAAATAGCGGTTACAGAACATGGGTTCAAGTTGAGCGTTACTGCGTGCTCATTGTGAGGTTGGTATTGAATTCTGCGATTCGCGATGTAGCGAACATGTTACTGAGGTGAAGGTAATAGCGACATGTAGAAGGTTGAGTTGCAGGGGCTATGCAGATTGAGACGGATTAGGTTGGAGGTTGGTTGAAATCGCAGTAACGGTCATGAGTAGTAGATTCGAAGTTACCCGCGTAGTTGGTTAAGGTTGATGAGGTAGGGTTACATGATTACAAATTTGTAGGTTATGTTACTGATATAGTTCAAGATTAAAATTCGGTGTCCGACATTTATAGGTTATTGATAGCGATGCGAATGGCAACGTAAATTCGATTGAAAGGTTGGGTAACGTGCTTAATGGTGTTAGCATGTTGCAAATTCTTGGCGGTTAACGGTGGTATTGTGATGGCTGGTAGCGAGTGGCGGTAAAGGTAGCTACTACGTTCCGATTCCATGTAGCGACAAGGAGGTTCTGAAGTGCGTGACAGTGCAGATTGCTAGCAACAAAAAGCGAAGATCTGGAGTGCAGATGCAGGTTGTAAGTAGCATATATATAAGAAAGGTTGGTGTAGCTAGTGAGAGGATAGGGTTTAGATCACGGCGAGTAGCGACTAGCAGGTTAAGTTCTGAGGAGGCGGTAGAGATCGAAGATTACAAGTTATGGTAGCGGTCGCCTTCAATGTGGAGACCAGAGTTCGCTGTAATTGTGATTAGGGTTACAAATAATAGTACAGGTAGCGGTCACGAAGTTGCAAGTTCTGATATACAATACTTGGGAATATACGTTAGTAAATGAGCGAGTTGAGGTTACGTAATGGAAGGTAGCAGTGATAAGTTGTTATGAGATGATGGCTGGGAATTCGCGATTAGCCAGGTAGTGGTGTGACAGCAAGTTGCTTATTGCGGTGCTGACTTGCATGTGGCAGAAGTTGGTCGCGTATTAATACCGACGCGGTGAAGAAAATTTCAGATTGAAGGTTCCATTGCTGGTGGCGGGTGTGACGCAAGTTTAGGTGATGTGATGGCGACTTCCAGGTGGGTTGCGGTATTAGCTAGCCAGGTAGTAGCTGCAGTTCAGCGATTGAAGGTATGTATGACTTCGGTAATGGCGGTATAATATCAGCGATGGCGTACTTAACGCAAGTAGCGCGGTTTATGAGTTCGCAGTACCAGTGAATGGCGGGTTGGAGTGGCAATGGAAGGAGTAGCGAGTCTGGTTTTGCCGCGTTACAGGGTATGGGTTATGATTACAAGTGGCAGTGTTAGCGAAAGCGGAGTTGAAAGCGAGGTATCGAGATCTTTGTTGTGAGTGAAAACTAGCAGAATAGAAATTCTGAGATTACAGAATTCTGGTTCTGGTGCGAGTATAGGGTGCGGTGAGGATGTAGCATATTGCGGTGTGAGGTAGAAGGTTGCGGTGGCGAGTGGCCAGGTTGGGGTTACAAATGCGTGTGAGCGTCACGAAGTTACAAATTGTAAGTAACAAGTAACACAGCAGCATTAGTGGCGAGGAGAAGCAGTTGATTGCGTAGTGAGATGAAGTGGCAAACAGATTGTAATGAGATGTATTTACATGTAACAGAAATTGAGATGCATACCATACGTAATAGGTAGATTATGATTTGAATTGAAGGTTCAAGTTGCATTAGCCATTGTGATGATGCCTTCGAATTAATGCGTTCGCAGGTGTGCTTCTAAGCGGGTAGTAACGATTCCAGGTTGAAGGTAAAGTAGCGTCTTATAGCGAAAGCATTTATGATAGCATGTGGAAATGATAGCCAGCGGGTTATGAGTTAAGTAACAGGTAGCGGTGGCGGTGCAAGTAGCAAGAGCGAGGTAGTAAATCGAGTTACGTTGCAAAGTTTGGAGTTATGAAATTCTGAGTAAGCGGTATAAATGTGAGAAGCAGTTGAAAGGAAGCGGTATCGAGGATCATTGCTGAGTTACAATGTAAGTAAGTGATTATGATTACAGGTGTGATTCTGACGATAGCAATGTAAAAGCTCTGGTGATAAGATGCATATTGCGAAGGTGCGCAGGCGGCGAGGTGAGACAGCAGGATTGTGGCGCGGCGGCCAGGTAACACGGCGCCAGCGAGATGGGTTTAGCGGTGGGCGGTAGCGTTGCAGGTGTTACCGATGGCAGCGACCAGCGTGAGTAGAGTTCAGTGCGCGCACGTGCCGATGCGAATCGGCACATGCCGTAGCGATGAGCGGTTGAGGTGTTTGCGTGGTGGGGTGGTGGGCGGCAGGCCAGGATTGTGGGCGCGGACAGTGGGATTGCCGCGGTGGTGGTCGCGTGGAACGGTGCCGAGCAGATTGCCAAATTTGGCAGGCCTGCGTGGCCAGCAGTGCTAGCTGCGGTAGCGACTGGCGCGACAAGTTGGGCCACCATGGCTGTGGTATGGGCAGCCAGATTGGATTGGCTGCCGATTGCCAGATGCCGGCGAACGTGTCGGTGTCGTGTTGCGAGTAGCCGACCACCAGGTAGGCGAGTGCGGCGTAATGGCCGGCGATAACGGCTTTGGTAAAGGCGAAAGAGCTGCAATGATGCATGCCGCGGCTGGCATGCAGTGGTACGCGGTGCTGGTTTGCGGTGCTGGCAGGCCAGCGCAGGCCAAAGCCGGGTGGCGCGGTTCGCGGGCGCGTGAAGT